>KZ308535.1:489491-620281 GCA_000376725.2 Ladona fulva
CATCATCATCAGCCATTTTCAATCCGACGTCGGATGTAGGCCTCTCCAAGCGCTTTCCAATTCTCTCTATTCTGAGCTTCTCGTTGCCATGTTACCCCTAAATACTGAATGATGTCTCTGTTCCATCGGTCCCTTGGTCTTCTTCTTGGTCTCTATATATATATATATTCAATACAATACATTTCCAGATAAGAGAAGATCTGTTGTCTATTCTCAGTCACATCGGCCTTTTTCACTTCTGTTTTCCCTGTGTTTTCAGGCTCACGCTTAATCGTGCAAATTTTATTACGTACATAATTATGTTCTTTAGAGAGCTTTTCGTTAAACTACTGGGATATGAATTTAATTAGACGGAAATGACATATTTTCAAGAAGTAATTATTTAATTTCCCAAAAATTCCCTAAAGTTACATAACATTGCTACAGAAACGGTTAAATTTAACTTCTAGATACGATTGACAAACAGAACTCAAAACGAGAATAACACGCTTCATACATCGAGTCCAAATCCTGGACGTACTCACCAACTGTCTCAAATACGCTTTCTTTAAATTAATTCTCTACTTAACGCCACATTGCCACTACCGTGAGTCGCAATTCTAGATGGCAGCCTCTATTCCGTAATTTATCCGCTAGAATACATACGAAATTGATGGATTATCTACGTCGTGGCCAATCCGTGTTCGAGTACACTATCTCCATTCAGGACTTCCTCTCGTAACTAATGACTCCCCTTCAAACTGTCCCGAGTGCCTTTTGTCTCCACCCACTCACTCCCACCCGATAACCTCTATCAATGTCCAAATACCCCTTTAAATTTTCTTCCCCATATTTTCCGTGCCTCGAGTGTTTCGCCAGGTCTATAAAACTTTTCATCTAATCACGCAGCATATTTTGTCTCCAGTCACGTTTGAGTGAGTTGAATCAATATCCGCCAACTCCAAAAGACTGAAAGGGTTCTTTTCATGAAGCTATGTAGCATTCGTCCTTCCTATTTGTGGACCATCGATTCTCCTATCCGTTGTGGATCTTTTTATACTGTTCCTACGTCAGCTGCATCCCAAGTATCAAACCTTTCTCCTTTAAGTGAAAAACCTTCAAGAAAAAATATGGCTAAGGCCCGGTATTATAATGTATACATAACATAGACTTTAACTAATGTTCACCGTAATGATGAGGATTTCTTAGAGTCAGGATTATAGTTAATATCCATGCTAATCTATCATAATAATATCACTGTAATCACCACAGCACTATACTCTTCACTTTTACTCTAACAAACCATTACGTATAAAAGTTCCTGAAGTAAGCTTTAGTTGAAGTCCAATAAAAGCATAGATT
Source organism: Ladona fulva (assembly GCA_000376725.2). Taxonomy (NCBI): domain Eukaryota; kingdom Metazoa; phylum Arthropoda; class Insecta; order Odonata; family Libellulidae; genus Ladona; species Ladona fulva. The sequence goes on from KZ308535.1 coordinate 490,833, forward strand.
ATCATACTGAGCCTAAGAGAGCCAAACATTACCACTTTACAGTCAGGTAACGATTATGGCCCATATTCTCCCAGTGTTCCATTTAGACCTATAAGGTTAGTGATAACCAAGTTAGTCAGTCAATGATAATCTTCAGGCGTGATTGAGTGTAAGTCCATGTGCTGATGAAATCAACTGAATGTAAGATGCAAAAAGGTGAGGGTTACATTTGTTCATTGCGGGCTGGGAAAACCGTATAGGTAACTTTAAAGGCAAAAAGGGAAAATCCGAAGGAAAATCGAACACGAAAAAGTGACAAAACCGGGACTCGAATATGGAATCTTCCACTCTCCGGGCGGATGCTTTATCCAATATAGTAATCGAGCCAGAACATCCTATTATGCCGTTTGGTAGAGAAACTTCAGGCTCGATAGCTTAATGGGATAAAGCATCCGCCCGGAAAATGGAAGATTTCAGGTTAAAGTCCCGGTCCTGCCAGCATATTTTCGTCACTTACTTGGGATTGAGGGCGAGATAAGTAATTGAGATAAAAGGAAAGATTGTAAAATAAGGATTTTAACCACATTTAGTGCAATCCAAATCGTGCTAATCATAGCCAAGGTCCCTGGTTCGAGTACCGATTTATCGTTTTATTTTCATGTTGGAACATGATTCGTACTCATATACATACATGTTATTGTTAGCGTTCCTCCTCTGACTGTCCAATAAATGGATGTTTGTAAGGGCACCAAGAAATTAATAAATACAATTATAAGTAAACATTTTTTTATAAGGATGTCCGTTTAATGCGAAAATTCGAGGATCGAAACGATACCCATCCACAATCCGGAATTCCATTCCTTCATTTGAAGTCGTAAATCATCAAATATCGTGAGAGAATCTTTGAAATGCCGATCGTTACGCACTGAGACTAACGAAGTGCATGAATCAACTAACGAATTCGATGTCGCAACTTCTTGCGCCACCGCCTTCAAGAAACTTCGCACGTGCCAGGATTGTGATATTTCTCGCAAAAGAGTCCGTGAGGAATACATCCCGGATGCAGACTTTTCAAGATTTACATTTCTAGGATTTTTGGCTGAAACCGCAGCTTAGGAGGATGTGAGAGACAAATGACTTGGGAGAGGTTAGTGCTCATCTGAGGAATAAGGCAGGTCGGCCAAGCGAGGAATGTTGGCGATACAGCGGATGGAGAATGGGACGTGGGAGGAAAAGGCGAGCGGGGAAGAGGGTAATTAGGGCACTCGTGTGTTTGAATCACTCAATTAATTTTTGGCTCCCTTTTTCCTTGCGGACACGTTATCAGATCGAAATTTTAACAACCTCTGACGCACTTAAGGAGGCGTGCTTCAGCAATTCGTGCATAAATAGCGTTGATTCCTAATTTAACTAGTATTCAAGAAAAAATTGGAGCTTCCATGCGCGACTATAAACTAAAAGATATAACGCGGATTGCGGAACTCGGAACAGAATTTGCTAACATTAGAAGCTGAATTTACTGTGATTTTTCATCTATTCTTCAGTAATATCTTTTAAAAAGATATGTTAGGAAAGGCGAATAAAATTTTTCTTAAAAAACTACAGCATGGAGATTCTATATGGAGAATTTTCTTTAGCTCTTTAACACTACTAATCGGCTCTNTAACATTAGAAGCTGAATTTACTGTGATTTTTCATCTATTCTTCAGTAATATCTTTTAAAAAGATATGTTAGGAAAGGCGAATAAAATTTTTCTTCAAAAACTACAGCATGGAGATTCTATATGGAGAATTTTCTTTAGCTCTTTAACACTACTAATCGGCTCTGCTTAAAAATCTAGGCAAGATGATTCAAATTTTGTATTATCTGACAAAAGTTAGCCGCCAATCACTTATTTCTAATCTCAACATAGTTTCAATGTGTAGGATGGAGTTGACAGAGAATATGAGAAGGCAGATTCATAAATATTGTTATTAGGCTTTTTATGTGGTTCGTGGTGGTTGCAAAAGTTTGAAGACTAAACGCGGAAGAGAAAAGAAGTGGGTGTTAGCTATAGTAAAATATACAACAGAATTTTAGAAAATGTTTAAAGTCCATGGATATTTTAAGATTGTTATACTGGGAAATTCAGATATTATAATAGTGGAACTCTTTCGAAAGATATTTAAATCACTACATTACACCATTGTTCTCGTAACCAGGCGCTTTGTAATTTTGTGTCTAGTTGTTTACCAGTTTCAGAAGGGTCTATGCAGAAGGCATCGCCATAGATGATAAACAGGTATTACTCCTTACAAGTCTCCCATTACGACAAGGCACAACGTTCTACTTCGCTGTTCGTAGCATTTTGTCACTCAAGTCTTTTGTGCCTTGAAGATTTTATCGTGTGCCTTTAGGCCATCTAATCCCTTGAGCTTTTTCCTCTATCCCTTTTTTGGTTGAAGGTAGAAGACGGGATTTGATCGTAGGTGGATTCTGCGGTCGGCAAAAGCCACTCACATTTGTGATCCCGAGCAAACTAGGCTTATGAGGACTTGGCTAGTGTTTTTCGAGGGAAATCCTATTGAAAACTCTCATTCCGATCCTGGCTTATTACCTGGCGAGAGATGGGGACTCGGGAAGCGAGTGATGAGGGAGAAGCCGAGTTTCTCCAGCGTGGGCCGAGAATCAACGTGGAAATAGAAACTGACTTAGAAAGGGGAGAGGGCTTTGGGTGGTTTTTGGAAACCGGAGATATGTAGGAAGAAGAGAAGACGCGGTGCGGAAGACTTTCTCGTTAAGATCCCTTGGGGACGCTATGCTCGGGCTCTCGTGTGTTGGGAGTTCTTAAAAAGGTGGGCAGATGGAGCTAAGGAGAAACTCGGATGAAAATGTTGTCCTTCCCGCAGTGGGACCTTTTTTTTTGCTCGCAGGGCGTTTTTATACGACTCCTTTATTTCCGCAGCGGGCACAGCTTGTTTGTGTTGTGCTCTGGAGATGCGAATCCGAGGAGGGACTTTCAAAGAGTTGATCCCTCCGTTATCAATTAGGGGTAAAGGAGAAATTATGTGTATTTCCCATGGATTCGAGTAATTCTGGAAAAGATTTACTTTGAGATAATAAGGATTACATCTGTTTAAGATAAATGCTCTTGGGATTAATATTCTTAATACTATTTTCTTTGCAAAGTTGAATCCGTTGAAAATTATCAATAAAAGTTAAAAAGCGAACATGTTTTTCGTGTTGTCTGAATTTGAGTAGACTATATATGCATGTATAGCTTTTTTAATATACCAATATGGTTTTCAGAAAATGAATATAGCTTCTAAATCAGAATCACCTACAAGATATACTAATATTCTAATTTTATCATGTTTTGAGAACAATGGAAAAATTCGATTGCAACAACACAGTTTGTATTCGAGGAACTAACTCTTGTAGTGAGACAATCTATCAGTCAGTTTAGTTTATTGCGCGGAAATGTATGCATCCTTTACAAAGCAGCCAAAATCTGGTTTTCTGCAAGGAAAATAATTTTATATATCCGCAGTAGAATAAGTATCTGAGAAAATGACGGAATAATTTAACAATATAACAACCCCTATGGCCAAAATCAAGCCTGGAATTATTTTTATCTTATCTTTAAGATTTACGCTAATGTTTTTATCACACATTCAATCACTCAAAAGTTTTGATAAATCAAGATCCAAAGCATCCCCATGTGCTATTTAGTATGAGTGGCATTCATATTAGGTGCTTCCTTTTGGGGAAACCCAGGAAAAACTTCGCTTAAAATATAATACAAGGTAAGCTTCAACATTAAGTCGAGAAAAAAATTTATCTTTTACGATAGCCTTGAAGTAGAAAATGCTATGAATTAAGAGACTGGCTTCAATGCGTTCTTCAAATCCGAAATCTCAGTCGTTTGCCGACGTGAAATCCCTTATGCGCATTGCTTTTCAAGCTTCACTTGCAGTAAAATAAGCATATCTTTCACTACTGAGCGATACATGCTTCTGAAAACTAGATCCCGACGAAATAGAAGTCTTGAAAGATTCCCTCTGCTCCAGTGAGGGTGACTAACCCCCTCAATTTTGCAATATCTCGCAACCTGTCCCGAAGCTTCAACCTAAATTTAAGACCGCCTTTGCGGGCCAATAACCTCATATAATCCTACGCTTATGCTTCCCGTTTCGTCTCTGAAGATGATTGAAAGCGTTCGAACTCAACGGATTTCTCCTGACGATTCGAATACCCGAAAGGTTTCATTTAAATATCCTTCATTTTGTCACATCCATCGATAGCTTTCTTTGTTATCCTTTTTATCTTCGGGCTTATTTGCTCTTACTCTATGTCAAGAGCACCGAGCGAGTTTTTGTTGCGCCTGGGTAAGTCAAGACGGTGGATTCTGCTGACAGTGAATTGGGATTCGCGAAATTTCGGATTGTAAAAAAGTAGAAAGGTGTCAAATAAATATGTCAGTGCCAAAAAAGATAATGAGTAATGATTTGATATAACAAAATCCACCGCATGCGCTGTGTTTTTGTCAAGTTGAGCAACAAGCATTCATTTATAATGGAATGTCACTGTATGAAGGTTCCACTACCCAATTAATTCCAAGTCAAGATTCATAATTAACACAGGCTTAAGAACATGATTTTTCTGCTTCCACTCGTAAATTGAGATTTTAGTTGCTTTGGTAAGATAATATACGCTACTGCGCTAGAATTAAAACGGTTAAAAGAATTATTAGAGTTAGAAATGTTGAGGTATACTGTTTTTCCGTCAGTGATGTTAAAATGAGATGGAATACAAAATATCTTCGAATATGGGGTGATTTCGTGATAATTAAATCCTAAATTATTTCCGTTCGTAACTTTTCCTATTATTATATTGTTTCTTTTCATAGAAAAATACAGGCATAACGTTATATATTTATACTGCAATTTTCTAGTAGCACTACTGACCATGGTGTATATTCTCCCAAGTACAAAGGAAAGATTCATTTCGAAGCTTCAAGTTACCGCAAGACAGTATAAATTAAACTTCTATGCGTTTCACTTCATGTCGTGCATTGCGATTTCGAGCAGGAATCACTGTAAGATTGTCTAGCACTCGAGAATCTAGTTTTAGCGGCAGGCCGAAGTTCTGATGGGAATACTTGCACGAGACAGTGGCGAGATAATTAAATGCCATCGAAGTTCTCCCCCTCTCCTCAAGCGATGACCTCGAAATACTTGTTAAGCTTCAACTTACGTAAGACGTCTTACTTAGTGTTAGAAACCCTAAACCAAGGAGGAAATTAATTTCCCAGCAGATGTACGCATTCATGAATCTATTACATTGAGTGCTTGTCGAGGCCGCTAGTGTTCCCTTTATTTTTGCAGGTGTTGTCACTGAATTGTCTTGGAAATCTTAGCCGAAGACTTTCTCCAAGTATACGACGAGAAATGTAACTAATGAACACGCTTGCAAATCTCATGCCCATAACGAGATAAATGTGTCGTGGCATTGACCGCGAAAGAAGTAAGAAATATTTTCCTATTCACTTTTCTTTTTTACCATTAGGGTTGCCACAATTTTACTAGACGTATGGATTAATATTATATTGTATCAACATTTTGATGTCTTGAAAACCTAGTTTTTATCTGGTTTGCTGGTTCTTCGTCTTATGAAGACAGCCAAATTACCTTCTAATTCCTTTCTCAAGTACTCTTACCACAAATAAAAAAATCAAAGAAACAAAATTAAAATAAATAAATCATTAGTCCTAGTTTTCTTGTTCGTAGACTTCGTCTTCAAAAACCCCGTAAACATTTCCAAATCTCCAAATTTGCACTGACGCGCCTACGCGCGAAAGAAGGCCTTATTTTTCGAACACAAATTGTGGGATACGAATCACAGCGGGAATATCTGCGGAAAGGCTCATCTGTGATCTTAAGTCAAGCGAATCGTCGGGGGGGAGGGGAGGGGGAAATAAAATCCCGCTCTAGCCAAAAAAGAATGATCAGACGCGGCCAACAATACCCACTGTCCCAAAAAATCGCGTTTTTCCAATAAAAGAAACCGACGCGTAATAGACTGAATGCTGATCGGTGGCGAAGACGACCCTCGGAGGGCGTCTCCGAGAAGAGATGAAGTGCGTAAAGATATTAAGCAAAGAATCAGATGGACGGGAAGAATGATGGAGGAGGTGACGGGAACAGGTGGGTGTGAATGATCCATTCAGCGACCGCTCCTGTCGAAGGGAGCTCGGGGAATGGCGAAAATGAAAAAAAAGGTCGTAAGGATTGATGAATAGGAGGTTTTTAAGGGGAGGAAAAACATAATCCTGAGGAAAAAGGGATTGCGTCCCTGTCCGAGAGAGATCCTCTTAGAGGAGAGATGCAAATCGACCATGCGTTAAATACTCCCCTGACTGCGGACGTACGCAGGATAAGAGCTACATGAAGTTTTCTCAGGAAGGTCCAAGGTAAACGACTCTTGAGGAGGCCAATGCTAAGTTTTTCGTGGGCGATGGACACGTATAATGGTTTAGGGAAAGAGAGAGGGAGAAATGGAGAAAAATAGAGGGACGCCGAAGGTGCAGCGCAGCGAGAGGAATGATGCAATCCCCGCAGTCGTTTTTACGGATCGGGAATAAAAGGAGAGATTACCTTCCCCAAGGCCCGAGTAGATAGGAGCCCATTTAACTGTTTCCTTCGAACTATTTCCCAGAGCTGATCTTAAGGCCTTTCTCCCGAAAAGCGGAGTCTAACGCCGAAGATTTTTCTTTTGCAGCGAGACGTATTCATTCCTTTCATGCACCTTGGGGAGCTCTTCCGTTTGGCCGAATAATTTTCGGAGGTTTTGCTCTATTTTCCTTCCGCGTTAAGATTTTCCTTCCGCAGACTTGTGCTGCCAATTTTTTATTCTTGTGAATGGCGGTAGCTGAAGAAAAAAATCCGCATTCGCGCGGAATCGTTATTATTATGTACATTTTAAGATGGCTACGATTGGATGATTCAGCATTCTGTTTATTATTGTCAGTGTTACGAATTTAACAAGTCGGCGGTTTTGTTATCGGGGATGTTTCACGGTTACTAATTAAACAAGTTGATAAAGCCAGCTTTTCAAGAAAACTGGTCCCTCCATAGGGAAACACCCAAAGAGAAGTGGGATGTGAGAAATTTAAGAGACCATACCGATGGTCAACTTTTAAATGTATCAAACAAAGGCTTCACGGATAAGAGCGCAGGTCGTGGACAAAATATTAATTTTACAAGATGTAATTATAGACTTCATATTATCAATAATATAAAGTCTGGTTTGAGCATCATTCGCTACACCTTCAGCTACGAAAATGTTTGGAGAGAGAATGAGGCAACTAGGCAAAAGAGGAGTGAGGTAGTTTGCCATTGCTTTTCTCACTGAGACAGAATGCTGTAAGCGGCGCAAGTACACGTAAGTGAAGCACAATGACTGTACACTTTTTGTAACATTGCACAACGAGAAACCATAATCAATGCTATTATGCAGCGTAAATCATACCTCAGTAGCGTTCATATTATCACAGCAATAAATTAGACCGAGACAAAAATAAATGAAAGATACATTTTTCTCTGTTCTGTACCGAAAGACAAATGAAAAATATTCCATTCACGAAGACCTGTTAAATATGGTAATAGGAAATGTAGAAAGGGGGAACTGGTTACCGGAAAGTATAACGGTATAACGTTTAGAGATTTAATTCAGGATTATGGGGACAACATATTCAAGGAAACAATGAGAGCCCACATAGATTCACACTCACAAAATTAATTAAAATTAAGACCTTGTAGAAAGGAAAATCACATGTATAATTGATTTTCAAGAACTGAGCAATGGTACGAATGCCTCCAAACAGTATAAGTTGAAATAGAAATTATGAAAGTAGTAGCATAATGGTGATGAATCTTTAAAAGTGGTTCTACAGCTTAGGTTATTTCGCACGAAATCCCCTACCGAGAATCGAACCCGGGACCGTTTTCACCGAAATCGAACGCGTTGCCCATTTATACGGGAGCCTCAAATAAAGATTATATTTTTGCAAGTAACTGGTCTTAGCTCAGGTAATTTATAATTAAAAATTGGAACATTCGGTCATATTTGAACTGCAAGACATGACCAAATACTTTATAATCACATATAATCGGTTTGCGTATATTAATTTTATTATTTCACATAACGTTGGAAGAGTAGTTTTGTTGCAAAATTTCCATTAACTGTGAAAAATGATATTTCCTCCCTCGAGATAAATTTTCAATCAGGATTAAACGTCTGTGATTAATGGCTAATATTTCCGTAGTATTTTTTCAACGTGGAAGTGGCGTTGACTGGATGAAACATTATGGAATAAAAAGAAAATGAACGAATGCATAGGTAATTACACCGCCTCCGTTTCCGGCGCCAAAGTTATTCCAATCTGGCTGTGCTTTATGCTCAGGGATTACCGGTGAATAGTCTTCGCAACGGCCCACCCCATTAATTTTGCCATACGAAAATTTCTTGGGACGAGCCAAAAAATCACCCTATTATCTCGATCCATTTACCCCTGAGCTAAATAATCGGTTAAATTTCACTTTTTCATCCATCTTCTTTAAATCATGATGGATGACCATTTGTTGAACCATCTCTTTTTTTCCCCTAATCCCCAATAAAACACTCTCGATTTTTTTCCCTCCCATCTGTTCACAGGCTGTAAGGCTGGGAAGATATATGAATAGCACGCGTGCCCTAAGAGGCACGGGGGAAGAATTTTTCTTGGCACGCCATTGTCACCGCCTTTTTCCAATCCCCGCGATTCATCACAATATTTTGAATAAGCGAAATAAACTAATGTATGAGCCAAATATCATTCATCGATGTCCACTCCATTCCGACGTTCATGATTAACTATCTTTTGCCACTTCTGAAATGTTTAATATTTTGAAAATGTTATTCTATTTATTCATTAAATTGAGCGGATAACTGAATAGGAACGTAGTTGAACGAAAGATTAGTGAATTGCTCCAATAAACGCATCAGTAGGGGAGGAATTTAGATAGTATTTCTTTGAAGCGGGTTTGGCTCGCGTCTTCGAGCCGTTTATTTTTCCCCGAAGAAAGATAGCTGTGACATCCAATGAAAAGGCATTTAAGGATAATTGATGAGGCGTAGGAATTTAAGTATCCTCAGCCGAGCAAATCTTAATAGAATTATTCCAAGCTTTGATGCACTTAACGATCTATAGCTTTGATAGCTGAGTGAATGAAGATAAATCGCAGCACCGATTTCGAGATTTCGTTCGGTATTTCGAGATTTAATTACATCCATCGCGCCAGATATAGTATCGCGGGGAAATAAAATTCGAGGCAATCTAGCATTCGGATATCTTTAAATAAACATTGCTTGCATCTCCTGCCAGAGTCAACCATCTCTGAATAAAGAGCAGCTATTTTCGACCTCCTTAACCAGTCATCAGGAAGCAATAACTATTCCCTTGCTGGTCCTAATCGTTTGTTTACTTCTCACTCGTCTACAGTTTCGGGAAACATAAAAATAGACGAGCGTTTAAGAGAGAGAGGCGAATGCTAATCTCCCACTTACTTCACGTCTTGTTCCGCATTCTTACCGGACACTTAACCCCCAACCCTGTTTGGGGGAAATCTGCTGAATTACCCACATCTCCACATTTTTTGCCTCGAGGGCACTATTTTGTGAGGAATTCTCCCCCAACTTCTCATGATATCGAAAAAGATATTTGAATATTTTTAATAATGTCGCGAAGTTTATGTATCCTTAAGGGTACGGGTCTGAACCGAACAGGTTTATATATAAGATTTTCGAACATCATCCGCACCTGTTTCTCCCCTACGGATTTAATTCATGAAGGGGAATAGGATGATGACTCGTGCCTCGATTGCTCCTCCCCGTCGGCTTTCCTTATATTATTTAGTGGCTTGCTTCATGCGGATGAAGCCTCTCCTTCATTCCGGTATAAATAGAGCTGTCTTAATGGAGTCGTTGATGTTCCTAAATAAGAAAAGCTAAGCGGGATATCCGAGATGGAATATTCGTAAAAAAGGGGAAAGAGGGAAGAAGATAGCCCAAGGAGATCCACCGGAATGTGAAATTCCTTTCCTTGAAGTGACTGGATAGGGCCAACTGGTTTATAAAATGTAGTTTTAACTAATTAATCGGCATTCATTTATTTTTCTGAAAGCTCCGTTCGATAAATAACATTCAATCTATGTAGATGAAACAATCTACAGGGAATGCGTCCACACGCAGAGATTGATTTCAAGGTAGATTTCAAGCCGCCAAGGTTTTCTTAGTTAATTAGCATCACCGTCTCAAAACTGTTGAGTCATCCGATTATAGTTGTTTTATCATATTTGGATAAATGCAGAAGCGTGGCGAAAGGGGTTGTTTTGGGGGTTCAACTCCCCCTTTCAACTTGATACTCAACAGCCAATGATAAACAAAAGCATGCGAGAGCTCCCCATTATGCCTTACAAACACCGCTGGAGATTCGCAGGTTGTAGATGTGAAAATAAACGAGTTTATATTTTCATCGGGTTTTTGGGGGAAGAATTCCTGCCCATGGATCGTAGGCAATGCAGTATTTACTTCATGGCCCTAAATCCCCATGGACAAATCCTTCCTACGTCCCTGGATGAATGGGTTATTTTTCATGTGCGTTTTAGTAGAGGATAGGGAAAAATATATCTTTCAGTTTTATTTTATATTACTTTAGCCTAAGTCTCATGCTTAGTCAGCCTAAGTCAGGCTTATTTGTGGCTAAAAGTTACTGAGGTATGAGTGACTCTGAGTAATGTTATTCAACGTGGTCATTCCTTAGAGGTTTAAAAATACTCTGTAAGCCGTATGTCGACAGGAGGAACTCGCGTTTACATTGGAACGGGAGGTTCCGGATTACCGATTTCTCGAAAATCCTTTCCTATTGTGGAGCCCCTGATGATGGTGGCGTTGTCTCTGAAATGCACAAAGGGATTTCCCAGATATCGGTAATCCGGAAATTCTTGTTTGTCTCTAAACGCGAGTTCCGCCTCCCGACATATGACTCACGGAATGTTTTTAAACCTCTAATTCATTAACATCCGTGTTCCAACTTTCTTTTCTTTTATGATCACTTCTTTCTGAATGTTCTGATAAGAATATTTATAGTGTCACTGTATTTCTTTTTCGTGGAACAATTTTTCTAATTCAAGCATTCCTGCTCAGCTCGGACAGCAAAAGAAGAGTACCTCACTCCATTTCTTACCTATTTAACTCATTCCCTTCCCATTTCCCTTCTTAAGCTTTTGGTTTGGATAAGAGGATGAGTATCTAACCATCCATAAGAACGATGACTAAGCAGAGAGACAAGAAAGCGTGAAACCAATGGCAGTGTACTTTACATTTCATAGGGTAATCGATAGCAAAGGAAATAAATCAAGAAAATGCAAAGAATAATGTAGTAGGCGGATCCAGACATCACTCGAGGAATGATCTATTATTAATGAAAACAGTACAGTGAATATTTACATAATTTTTTGGGAGCTCGTGGAAGCAGATGGCAAGCATAAAAAAGCGATCATCTAAACATGGCAGAATAAAATCAGCATCTCAGTCCTAAGTATTGCATATTTATTGGTAACCGTTTTAGCGTTCGGAAACATTAATGGTGTTTCACTTCTTTATGCCCTATGATATCCTTTTCCAACTGTTGAACCATTTCAATTATTTGTAAGTGCAGTTATGGGTAGATGAGAATGTGTTTGGAAAATAAATTGTTCATAAAGTCATTGAGTCCAGAAATTCCAATTTTACAGTATATACCCTGAATTTCTGATTCTGAATTTCTTTTTAACCTGAGAAGCCTAAACACTGGGAGTTCCAAATGTCTTGGTTTGAAGAATGCTTTTTAAGTGAATTTAGTATTGATAATATAATTGATTAAGAAAATTTCTCATACTTTTTCTTTCTATTAAGTATGGAAATTGTTAATATTTTGTAGTTTCTCATTCTGTGTTAAACGTTTGAAAAACGTGTAATACGCCTTGGTGTTACTCAAGACCAAAACTTCCGTCAGCAAAATCCACTACTTCGACCCCCAGTGATATGCTAGCATCAAAGAAAAGCTATATATTAATTAAAAAAAGTATACTTGTTTAAGGCATAAATATTACTAACCCCGAATGCAACGCATTGAGGCAAATTTAATGTCTGTAGCAACAAATTGAAGTTAACGAAGGTACATTTGTAATCCGAATAAACAAAAACGTTGACAGTAGTTAGGACCGCCTAGAATCGCCCCCCCAGCTGAAACGCACCGTCAGCAAAAAAGCTGTAACTTCGTCAATTTTACAAATATTTACATTGGAATAAGTGAGTTAAATATCTAAAAGTTTAAACCATATTTTAAAGCAAAAATATTTTCCGGTTTTTGAGTCTCGAGTTGTCCTTAGATACAATAGGTTTGTGAGCACCAAAAAATACCTCTCGTCTGCGTCCTCTCTAAGGCCAAAAGCAGCTTGATAATGAGACAAATGATGGATGCAGATTGGGAAAGGCTACACTGTGAGCAATTTATTTGATTGAAAAGTACGCTGCGAGACAGAGATTCGCTGTCACAATACTTGCGTAAGGGAGAGAATGAGAGAGAGAGAGAGAAGTGATGAGAAAACCCGTCGACCGAAGGCAGGGTCGGCGAATGAAAGCCAGATGTTTACCGTGAGTAAACAGAGCGAGCGTCTTTTAATCGCTTCCGAATTCCATCCCACTTTTTCACGTCCCCACTTTTCCTCAATTTAAGCGATCTTCCGAGCAGATCCGGCCCGAATATACAAGCAAACCAAGTATTGCATTGGGCGGTAAAAGTTCCGGTCTCGATTTTTTCACAACATCCTCATTTATTTGCAAAGATGGTTGAAAAATCAGGAATTTTATGAAATTAAGAGAACTTGCAAAATACTCAAGGATGTATGTTGTAAATGTTACGTTATAAAACAATTCGAAAGGGATGACAACTTTTTTCATATTGAAATCCTTGTATAAATTTCACAGCAGAACAACAGCTATGTAGCAGAGCAAAGAAGTTCCCTTTCTCTCACTTTATACAATACTGAATTCTCTACAAATTTAATAATAATCAAATCCTTACTTTAAAGTTTAATCTAACGAGATTCTTGCAATGAACCAAAATTCGAGGTACACATACAACCATTTCCTATCCAGGATTCGAAACTGGAATATCAGCGTTGCAAGGTTACTACGCCAACCACCTACGCACATCATCGAAAGGCCGCAAAGAAATATACTGTTACTAGAAAATCTTAATATTTTATTTTTATCCAAAAATATTGCTTTACAATTTATCGGGATGGTTACGATCTCAAAAATATAGCGACGAGTGCACCCGAAGCAATCCGAAGCGAAGCCGTTTGAGGCCCAAAATTCCATTGGTCGTCACTGGCTCCGTTTTTGAATTCGCACATACATACAGATCGACCACACTATTCCCTATCGAGGGAAGCACTATTTGCATCGGTATTTGGCAGGGCTCCTCTATATTTTACCACACTTCCTTCAAATCATTCCACATCGCCGTTCACTGCCAACGTTTTCGATTCATCCTCGGCGTGAACTTCACCCCAAGCGAACGGATAGGGACGAATTCCCCGAAATGGCCGATCTAAATGACCGCTGCTGCTCTTGTCGTAACGCATCGCTCTTAAGGCAGCCGAGCAAACAAACGGATCTGCTCGTAAGCTTCGGTCGGCGCATGTGGTCTCCGCCTCTTCTCTTTGCGGCCCTTTAGCAATAAACGCATCCTCCGGCATGCGCTCAGTTAGCCGCTCGGAAACCGAGGTTCGGCCGGGGCAAAAAGCCGCGCGGTTTTTCCGAAGCGTATCTCCAAAGCGTTCCGAAGCATTTACAGCGGCGATGTCGACGGAATAAAGGAACGTCGCTGTGGGTCAACGTCGCTCGATCGCCCTCCCCGAGCTGCAAAGATGTTTTCATTGGTCCAGGAGCGAAAACTTTGGTCACTTTGGCTACGACGTGACGTATTGGGTTTATCTTTCCGTTGCATAGTGTGTGCGGAATTCTAGGGCCTGTCTAAAGGATAATGAAGGATTCCAGAGGTTCTCAGTAGTACTTTTTTATTGCCTGTTTGGAATTTCTCCTCACTAAGCGAAGGAACACATGAAATACTAGTGTGCATTCCGATAATCTCCATTCTACGAATGGCAGCGGAAGTCAAGTGATGGAGACAAATTCGCGAAATTTTTCGATTTTTCAGTTTTAGCTCCTTTTGGATATACCGGAAACTGGTCCAGCAACCATACCTTGACTGGAAAAATATTTATCCTTTGTCTTTTGTTATAGTATGGAGAAAAATGTATCTTTTGTTTACTTTTGCTTCAGTCTTGTTCATGGCTGTGATGATATGAAAGCTACCTAGGATTGAGTTATGCATGCAAGTTATTGTTGAATAATAGCATTGATTAAGGTTTCTCGTTACACAATGTTACGAAAAGTGTTACTCGTAGAGTCATTGTGCTTCACGAATGTGGGCTTGTTCTGCTTATAGCATTCTGGCTTTGTGAGGAATGCAAGGGCAAACTATCTCACTTCTCATCTTGCCTTGTAAGCCTCATTTCCCTCTCCTAGCTCTTCGTAGCTGATGGTAGAGAGGAGGAGGAACCCAACCGTCCTTCGAGCTGAATACTAAACAGATCGGGAACCAATAGGATGGCGGTCCCCTATCTCAGCGGAAATTACTTATCTCACAAAGTAATGATTAGCAAGATAATGAAATTCATTTTAAACTCGTTGAAATTAATTGTTAATTAATGAGTTTTTCTTTAACTTTTGAATCACGAACTAACAAAGTTTGTCTAGAGTAGTGCTACTCAATCGTAATTGAGGAGAACTCATGACTCTTTTTTAGTTTAGTTCCCCGAGTTCCAAGATTCTTTAAACTAACTAATCTTGCTTTCAATTCCCTTGAGTCGTATAACCAAGCTGAAAAATCAGGATATTCTTCGTTAATTCCTGGTGTGCCCACCCTTATGGCGCTTCGATTCATTTATTGCCTCGTTCTGCTGTCAATCTAGTATTATTCATTGTAATCTCTTAATATATTCTTAAATTTAACATTAACTCTCTGCTGAAATGCACATAAGTTAGAGATTCAGTACAGTAAATCTAGTTACATTGATAATTTCAGGCCTATTTAAACATAAGCTTTAAAAATTCTCTAACGATAAACGTATTTGTTTTTAGTAATGCAATACTCAATGAAATTGTATTTCCCTAATTTTTTAATGAGGCGCAAGAATAATGATTTATGTTATTTTGTATGGATACTCTACGATTCGAATTTTATCCCATAAATTGTGGAAATTTATCGTCTTTATTTACATACATTTTAAGTCATCAAACTGATATATTCTAAAAAAGTCAACAATATATTTTATTTAACATAATCAACCCATAGCTTCACTTCCGAAAATTTCCTTACAAAACCAATATTACAAATACATGAAATATATCTTTTAGAGAGGTAACCAAAACAAAGCTGTCATCTGCGCGTCTAGTTATACCTCAGATTTCTAAAGAAACATGAAGAGTTACTGATGTTTCAACTTAGCTCTTGCTGTAACAAAATTTGTTTTGCGAATAATTTACATTTACGCCACTGGATTTCATATACGGCTTCATCATAATCGGAAGTTCAATCTGGGAATCAATAACTGGCCGTTAAACGTTTCGGGGTTACAAACAAATGCCTCTTTCCAATCCTTTATGTCCACAGGAAATTTGTTTTGTACACGATTTCCTTAACTCTGCGAGAGGGCTGTTGTCCCGGATTTTCCAATTTCCGGTCGATTCTCTTATCATTAGAAAGGGAGCGAGTCTCTCGCGCGGTTGACTTATTCAGGAAGAGTAACTCCTAATGGATAAAGCGACAAATACTGATTCCAGAAACCATACATCTTCCATTGACATCTTATCATTTATTAATCTTTATTGATCTTCTAGGGAAATCGCTCTTTTCATCAAAAAGGAACCGCTAAATTGAATTTAAAAGGGATTGATTGGCAGAATGAACAGGTCAGCATGTACAACCATCGACTGTAAAGTTACATAATCCTTGTTATGACATCATGCTACATTGTCATCGTGAGTATGTGCCGGTCAATTGTAGAGGGAGCGGTCATTAGGAAAGGCGCAACAGACGGTATTCCTTGACCTTTATTCTCGAAAAATCTATTTTTATCCAATTAATATATCGTACTTCATTAAAATTCTTTTTAGTATTGTTATGTGAAACGATCAGTTAGTAAAGTTAAAGATATTTCTGTTATTCTCTAGTTTTATACTAAGGTAATATTAGACAAAGAAATTCTCGCAAGTTACCTCTCGGACCGCACAATTTTCTGACCTCGCGAATTTTCTGCGTATTTGGTATTTCAGCATTCTACATCACGGGATTAATATTTTCAATTAATATTCTATAAATTCTCCGTTTTTTTTGTTATAAAATGTGTTCAGTATCCATCTAAAAATAAGGGATACTAGTATATCTGCAATTGAGTCGCGACAGTTCCTGAAATTCTGGGGGAGTTTAATATTTCAAAAGTGTAATATTGCCTACATCGGTAGCACAAGCTTTTTTAAAATTATCATTACTTTTAAAGGTCGAATATACAACTGCTGGGTATCGAGAAAGATGTTAATAAGTTTAGAGAGCCGACAAATATTGTATCCTGAAACGTACATTAGGTAATAAGCTTGCTATGATTGATCGATGTATGGATTAGCTTCGGATGATAAATGAGGTTAAATTTCATGGTCTAATGGACTAGGAGATGAAACCCTCAATATTGAATTTGGGCTTCAATTTTGGAGAGCAATCGAGGATTGAAAATTCGTCCATCAATTTAAAAGTTGCCCGAAGCTGGTGGTGATTTTACACATTTGCAGCAAAATACATACTGCACGATACACGACGATTTATTTAATATTCTGAAACAGTTCGTCCGAGATTAATTATGCTTTTAAGATTCTAAAATAACCAATATCCCGCGAGATTTATTGGGCTTTCGGCATCCTCAAAACTTCACGAATTAAATTCTCAGTTGCCGTTGGCCCAATTTAAATCTCAGTTAAATACCTTACTCTTGAATAAAATAGAAATTAACTGTATCGATTTGGAATATAATCGAGATATTGAAAATTCTCTCGTGTAAAATTTGAAAGAAATTAAGCCAATTGAATAAACGAATGAAAGCAATATTTCATGTTTAAAGGCGCTTAAGGTTGCAGGGCTTGGCAAGCGACTTACTGGCAGGTTATTCATTACGCTTTAAATTGGCTCTTTCAAATTGCGTATAAATAGGTAGACGTGAAATTTATGGGATGCTTTGCCCAATCGGTAGCGCATATAGGGAAGGCTTTTGGTGGAGCGGTTCGAGATTCGATTCCGGAAACGGTAGTAAAAGTTAATTTCAAGCCAAATTCATTTTCATCATCAGCCAAGTCTGTAAGCGTTGCAAATAACAAAGCTAAGTATGTTTATAAATTAAATTTACACAAGACAATAAAAAGTACTATAAAAATAGCACATTACCCTATATTTTGATCATAGATGCCAATTCAGCGATCTGCACAAAGATCCAGACAAATGTCGCGACATTTTCCTTCTTTTAGCGGTTATTTTTCTATTTCAGCGAATTCTTGCTCTCCATACAGCACAATCAAAATAGCAATACATTTAACTGATAAATGTCTTAAATTCCATACAACCTGTTTAATTCATTTAATATATGAACTGGTATAATATTTTTAAAAGTAAATTCAA
This sequence comes from Ladona fulva, assembly GCA_000376725.2. Lineage (NCBI taxonomy): Eukaryota > Metazoa > Arthropoda > Insecta > Odonata > Libellulidae > Ladona > Ladona fulva. The sequence continues at coordinate 508,664 of KZ308535.1, forward strand.
GTTATTATAACTTATTAATTACATTTAGTAAGAATGTTTTGTAAGATTAGCGACTTCCTAGCTACATTTTAGGGTGCATTTAGCATCAAGAATAAATTGGCATCTCTGGTTCTGACTATTCTGCCAGACTTGAAGACATATTTCGCATAGAAGTAGTTTCGCACTAAATTCCGAATAACATTCCCAGTAAAATTATACAATATCCTTTGCACCCTTGAGGATATTCAAGCTACCAAAATTTAGGTATTTTCATAATCTTCTATTAATTTATAGCAGCCAATTGGAGGCTTAAAAATCTTTCGTAGATTAAATTAATCAAAATTTCCTTCTCAAAACGAATGCTGTAACCAATGCTGAGGAGTACATCTGCAGCCTATGGTTTCCCTTTCTCCAAATATAACAGCGAACATTTCGCCGCCGAATTTCAACGTTCGATCTCATAATTAGCCGGCATTGAATCGCTGAAATCAGCGGGTGTATCGAGAGTCTTTTCTTCCCCAAGGCAGCTTTATCCTCAAACCCTTTCTCCCTTTCATTCTCCCCTCAAGCATCTCCGATAACCACGCATAATTTTCCGGGAGTTTCAGTTTTGCACCATCGCCTTACATGCATCATTTGTTGTATAATATCTTCCAACTCTTGATATATACCGCGACAGCATTATCCTTATGGCACATCGATATGCATCCGCTCACATAAATCGCCCGCCCTTTCCCTTATGAGAACGAGGATCGCTTTGGGAACACGTGCGGCCGATCGTCTGCGGGCGAAAAAAATGCCGATCGGTGGTTCGTGTAAGAGGCCGTGGGGTCGTGATGTTAGGGGAAAAGCCTGGCTCCGTTCCGGGGAAGAAGTAGGAAGTTTTGCTTTAGGAAGACGGCGGATGGATACCCATTTAGGTTGGGGAGGAGGAGTTTTTCCCGGGCGAATGCTGGGGCTTCTATGGAGAATGCCACTCGATTACGGAGTGGAAGCTCAGTCAAAGGGGTTTTCCTCTTCCCTCGTTCCTAATACCCGCCAAAAGGGTTACTATGCCAACCGAGTTGGGATTGAAACACGAATCTGTACTGGTTGAGTATTTTATTAACTTACTTCCTTACGTATTCGGTTAGAACTTTAATGTGCTTTATTGACGCTGTAGTTTGCCGCAGATGCGGCAATGATTGGAGATTGCAAAATGAGTTGGTGGATAGCATGGCTTAAAAAAAATATCTTGGATATGAGGGTGAATACTTGCAAAGTTAAGGCTGTTGTGTTTAGTTGGGTGGGTGAACTTGTGCGTAGATGTTGCGAAAAACAAGGAGTTTGTGACCGAGAAAAAGAATTTCGAGTGTGGTGAATTTTATGCTGAAGAGATGTGACGTAGTTCGCTTAAACAGTTTATTGATTTTATTGATATATTGATGAAAACATAAATAACATGAAAAGATGTACTTAAATTTTCAAGACTAAAAGTTTTATGCAAGAATAGAAAAGTATGGGAGTTTGGTTAATAAACGAGGTCATTAATATGTGCCCAGAAAGGACACAGCGTGATCATTGAGTAAGTATGAATTTCGTAACATCTTATAAGTGGTTAGGTCTGAAGACAATACCTTGGCGTTTTCTTGGTTAGTTTTCTTCGATCAAAAATAACAAACCTCTTATCATATAAAAACAAATAGCACTTTCTCTTCATCTTCGCGAGAAAAAGTTACTCAGGATCTTACAGATATTTCCCAAATGATTATCAGCGTGAAATATTGATAACATTTTGGCATTTTCTCCTCTGGAATTTCTTTTTCGTTTTTCTTTCCTTGTTTCCGTCAGATGTTCCTCCGTGGTTAAACCCTCAGACCCTTCTTTTAAGGAATTTTTATTAAAGGTTGGGAGAATTTCAGTGAAAGCTGCTATCCGTTTTATGATTTACGTGTTAGGAGAAAGTAAAATTTTATATCTAATATCCTCGAAGCGTTGGGCTGCATTATAAGTTTTAGCAGCTTTATTTACTTTCCCTAGTTCAGTCAGTATTTTGACTTAGATTCCCAAATATAAGATTTGATACACAGGATTGATGAGGTGTGGATTAATCTGTTAGTTGTATTTAGATAGCGTGTTTCAATTTAAAACATCGGGCATCTGAAATTCTTGCGCACCTACTAAAAAATAGTAGGTGTAAAGCAGTCAACTAAAAAGATTGTTACTAAACCACAAAAGCAACATACAGCACGACCCGGGTTCTACAGTCCCCCCGGGTCCCACACAATCGATGAAATGATAGATAACTCTAGGTGTGAAAAAAGTTAATTATTATGATGGATTTTTATAGTGTTAATAATTTTTAATTCCTCTACCCAGTATGATTGTAAAAATATTTTTGATACGCTCAGATATCTAATCGTTATATTCAACAACTTCCGCAAATTACCCAAGGCTTTGAGCATATAGATAACAAACCTTTTCGAACTAATAGGTTTTTACCTACTTTTTCTTCTACTTGTTTCTAAAAATACTGGAATTAAGTAAAATTTTTAACCATTTAAGGAAATAATTTAATTGATTTTTTCGTCATGTATATCTGCAAAAGTCGTTAAGAAAGTTTAATGATCTTTTTTCTCTGTTCTACTTCAGTTGATGGATGTTGAAATCTCATGCTCAAATTAAGTTAAGAATTTGTATGTCACCATCTCCTCGAGTATTTGGATGAGAAGAGAAATGAATTCTCCTTCGAAAATATCCACATTGCGAGGTCAAAGGGCGTACATCTACGTGGCGGAAGACTAAGGGAATATTCGAAAAGTTCACCCCTACGATCAGAATTGATGGGGTATTCGCAACCCGACACAAATTTTCCGAAAGACCCTACGAGTATGGAAACAACTATTTATCTCGTTTCCCTTCAACGCCCGACGGAGGCGCCGGAATGTTCCGTTAATCTCGTGATTCTCGAAGTAGACGACTTCATCTCCCGGGAGAGTCGTGTTTTTCCCCTGGGGGCGTTGAGAACTTTGACTAGGTTAGGATCGGGGACATCGCAGTTGAGTTTATGGAATCAAAGGAGAGGGTGAGAGGAAAAAGTTTGGGGACAGCAGCCATAATCCATTTTTCATTCGCGGCGTAATTAAAACGTCCCCGGACAGCAAATTTAACGTCATTGTTCCTGCGACGCGGTTACCGGACAATGAAATTTCAAATTGGCCGGAAAAACTTGGAGAGGTTCTCCCGCTAAAAGTAATGCGATTAAGAGTGGAACCGTGGACCCGGAGGGAATTTCGCGGGTGAATACATTCGCAACTCGCACGTATTTTTTTTCGGAGCTCCCAATCCCGCTCCTCCCTGCTCGCTTTTCTCCACATATCCATCCCTGTCTCAGTCTTTTAAGATTCTCATTTTGAAAGTTATCCATTTATGAGATAAAAAAATGAGAGCCCCCGCCATCTTCTCGGGGCTTCCCGCTCTTCAGAAAAGAAGACCTTTATCCTCTTTTCAGGTTCCACTCTCCAACTTATCTCGTTCGCCCTCTAATCCTCTGCATACTCGCGTTCTTTCGCAGCTTCATCCTCTTCTGTGATACTTTACTCTTACCTTTTCCTCCTGCGCTCTTCCTCTCCCTCGGACCCCCATTTCAAGCTTGCTACCCTCCTTTGTCTTCCCGTTCTCCTCTAACGTACTTCTGTAGCTCGTCCCTTGGTATTAAATTGTTATTCTTTCCCTTTGTTGCTCACTCTTTTGCGCATCGTTTTTCTTCCGTTGTCTTAACAAATTCCCTCCTTTTATACGTTGTCAACTCCCCGTTGTTCTTCCGTATCTCTTTCTTGTCTCATCACTTCTCATAAGCTTCTCTTTCCTTTGTTTCCTTGTTTCCTCATTGCTTCTCTACTTGCTTTACCCTAAGCTTCTAAATAGCTTTAAGATTGATGTACTTCTTTGCTATTACATTCTTCAGTAAAAAGAAAGATTGTTTATCGAGATTGTTCGATCGAGGCGGATGTTTCGACATTAAAGATGGTAACTTTTTTTGGAATCGTTAATGTGATTAAAATTTTAAATTTTTCAGACGAGAGGTTCAAATAAATGGATTTTTTACACCAAATTTCATAGTCCTTATCACCATAGTGATATTTCGGATAAATTAGGAAACGTGAAAAATCCTTCATATTCTACCAAGTATTTATTTATTCACAGGTTTCCACCGCAGTTAGATGTTTAGTGGCAGCGTATATATACATTAATTAAACATGATAATGATTTAGTTTCCATATCAGGTCAAGTCACACAAAATAGTTAATTATATGCTAAATAACACAACAAATTAAATATTACAATAATAAACATGAGAACCTTACTCTCCATTACAATATCATTAAATTATCATCAAGATTTTTCAGGGTTTCTCTATGAGTAATGTTGTGAAAAGTGGTGGTTTTCTATTATTATTAATTACTATTGATCAATTCATTAATATTGTATACTGCTTAAATAAATGTTTTGCAATATTATAATCTATATAACAAAAGTAACTTCTTTTAAAATATAATTATAATAGATCATAAAAAGCCGCTAGGCATGTCTCTAGCTGCTGCGGAAACTTATTAAACAAATAAATGTATAAAAAGCATTATAAATTAAGTATTTGCCAAAGCAGGTTCAAATATAAAAGGCATGAAAAACTAAAGTCCGAATGAAGATGTTATGATAGTATTGTCCTCTTTTCCAACCGTTTTCTACTTTTCCACATCTCTTCTATCCTTTCCTAGTCCCAGTTCTTCCATACCTCTAAAACACAAAACTTCTACCTTCCTCCACCCACAACGTTTCTCTACCCTTCCCCATTACCTCCTATTTCTCCACGTCTTCTTCCTTCCTCTTCCGTTCTCTTTTCACGTCCACTTACCTCGTGCTGCCTTCCAACCCCGTACGTTCCTGGAATCCATCCTCTGAGCTCTCCCTCTCACCACTTACTTCCGAATCTCTTCTCTTCCCTTATCGAATACAGGCACGCTCTAATCTTCTTTCTTCTTCTCCCTCGATGCAGTTCAATTTCGTGGGAAAACTTCTTGGACCAAAAGGGAACTCCATGAAGAGGCTCCAGGAGGAGACGATGACCAAAATGGCCGTCCTCGGGAGGGGCTCTATGCGGGATAAGCTGAAGGTAAGTTGTATCCGTTTCTTTTATGAAATTCCGGGGGACAAGTGGTCTGGGAGATTGAATGTATGATGAATTACGAAGATTATCCGGGATTATAGACATCTTTTCCGTGAGAGATGATAAAACCCTATTGCTTTCAAGTGCAACACTCCAAAAAGTTCTGAATACCCTGTTTTACTTTCGTATGAATATATATGTTGAAAATACGATGTTTTTATAAATGGTTCCAAATATTTCCTTCGTATCGGCTTATCATTTTTATAAGGATTTTTATTTTTTTCAATTTTTTCCCTGCCGAAGCCAATTTTTTATTCAAACGTACAAATTACGCGTACGATTTCTAGGTGAAGATTAACACCAGGTAATAACTTTTCCATGGTTTGTTAATGTTTTAATTTTTTTTCCAAAAATATTTCTTGGATAGGTTTTACGAGAAAACCTTTTCCGTGCAAGTCTCTTGAGTCTTTTTTAAAATTTCGACGACCATCCGGAAATCCATCCAGATCCGTAAAATTTTAAATCAGGAAATAGCTTGAATACTTTCACTCTTTCATTAGAGAAAATTGCCTCTTTATTAATTAAACTAAACTACTTACTTATTAAAATTTTCGGAGCGTTTCGAATTTTTCCTCCAAAACTTTCTCGATTTTGATACTTCTTCCGCCATCTGGATTTGCTTTGATGAAAAAGGAAAAGTTTTACGTTACTTTATTTACTTTAAAGCTCGAGAGAGAAAACGTAGAAAATATACATTTAGACTGCTAAGCGACCGTAATATGTATGTTTAATTTTCGAGAGAGGCTCTAGGCTTGAGTTTCTCTCGTTTTTAACCTCAAATTTCTGAAGAGGGTTACGAATATAATTGTTTCGGTTGATGCCACTGCATTCATAAATGAAATTTAAATATGAAGATAATCGCTATAATGGCAGAAACCGGTCGTAAAATAAAAGAAAATTAGTGGAAATTACAAAGTACTTAATTCAAACTTTTTCATGGCTTCCCGCGAGGCACGGCCAAAACGTATCGATTTCAAAGTAAAACTTTACTGCTACATTTCCGATACGTGATACAGCGTTCTTCAGGGAGGCAACGTACAGCGTATCTACTTTAATTTGAGCTTTTCTGAAAACAAAACTTTTATCCTTAATGAGAAACCTCTCTTTGATGAGCCGATTGCGCCGAGTGAAAATAGGAAATACTCCGTTTTCTTCTTTATCTTCTCTTTTTTTTCTTAGAATTCTCTCTTATAAACATTGAGAAGCAGCCTCCAATCGGGGGAGCATAAGTTTCCATCTCTTTTTTAATTATACCAGCGCGGGATAGAGGTAATAATTCGCAGAGCGAAAATCGAAATCCATATCGTTGCTTGCTTCATTTAATGATCGCTATCTCCTCGGCGACTGTAAGAGGCCCTTCGACGTGAGTGAATGCGCTCAATTTAGCGTTGCGACCGGGAGGTTTCGCTTCCTGCCACGGACTCATATTCCTCGAGAAAGTAAGATCGGAGGAGGAAAAGACGAGAAAACGCACTTCCAATCTCCTTAATGCATCCCAGATGAGAAAACGTACGCCTCACCGTTGCCTCCGACGCTGCAGTACGCCTCTTTCCCGACTTCCCTCGCTCTCTCCAAATTATTTTCGGAAGAACATCGTCTTAAGAGTCCATGTGTTGACGTAGCGGAAGGAAGAGAGTCCGAGAATACACGAGGGAGAGGAGCTAGAAGGGGAGAAGGGCGAGAAACGAAATCAAGGCACGAAACGGGAGAGACCGGAAGGGGGAACTAGCGAGATGCCGTTACGAAAGTGATGCGCATAAGCTCGTTTATTTACTACGGAAAATTTCCTCACTTGGACCGAGATGCCGTTCTCTAGTTTTGAATTTTTCTCCTTCAAACGCCTTCACTATTGCAATGGTGGCCTAGAACGTGGAGTTGCTATTTTGGTGTGAATAGTCGTATTCAAAACTGAAATGCTTTCTGGTTGGACTAAAAGCTCCTGCGATTAGGATGCTAGTCACAGAAGCTTGAAAAAGCTCTAACAGCTGGGTTGATATTTCTTGCGGATTCGGAATGTTGTTAAATGTTTTTTCTCTAACTACTGCGAGTAAATAAAAGGAGTATAATGTATTGAAATGTCAATGTGATAAGATTTGGATGAAATTTGAAAATATTACTTTTTTTGGTAGACTTCTGGAAACTGAATCACATATTTCTCAGAAATGACAGAAGGTACACTGTCGATCTTGTCCAGAATGTCCAGAACTGTGCATCTGATCCATTCGATTTCTTTGAGATATCATAGGGCTTATTGTTATTTTCAAATTGATATATTCTTTATTTAGCAGTTTAACTACTTTATTGCAATATTTTATTACGAGCGGTCCACGTAAATTAGTCATCCACTATGCTTCAAAAACTGTCTCCTACAATATCTCGAACTTCTATAATTTCCCTGATCATCCTCTATCTTCAGATTAACAATGGCTCGTTTACTTATTTAAGCTTTCTGCGTCTAATAGCTCTACAATTAATATTTCCTCGTTGTTTAAGGCTAATTTCATTCTATAAAACAATATAAATAAGGCGCAGTTTAAGCAATGTTTGAATGCAGGTATATGTCACCAATCACTATTATGGGAAAAACGTTTGCGTAGTGTACATTTTATCCGAGGCACAACCGCAGTTTTATTAAACAAATATTCCCCGCAAAGAGTTAGTAACTTCTTCAGTTACCCTTACATGGGAAAACATTCATGTAAGTATTAATATTAAAGGTACTAAACCCTGAAGACATGTAGAAATCTATTAAAGGTTAGTTGGGCAACGATTCTGGAAATTCATATCGTAACTATACTCATTTTCACCTCATTTGTTGATCAGTTTAGCAAACCTATGATGTGGAATAGTACGATTCTGTAACTAAATCACGGAAGCATGAATGTTATTTATTTAAAAACTAATTCTGAGTTCTGAGATCACTGATATTTCGGCAGATAATGCACGCATATTCTACAAATAGTGGGAAATATTGATAATTAAGTTAGTGCGATATATATATTAAAAGTATACTTGTATAAATGCCGTAATGCTCACGATGCATAAGATGGAATTGGTCTACTTTCTCATACGTTTGCCGACGACAGGTTCTAATAAATTTCGCTGCGCGCCATATAAAAACGCAAACAATAATGGCTTATAAAGCAATTATAAGGTAAACAAAATCTTTGAAAGTTGCGACGTTTGAGCGCGTTATTGACCAGAATATACGTTTCTGAAAATGCTCTACAGATGGATGTAAGAGGAGGAAAAGTAACCGAACGAAGAAAGGCTGTCGCTCAAGGGGGAATACTTGATATGTCATGGGGGAAAGGGGGTAGAGAAAAACGTGGCGTCGCTATGGAGCAGAAGTAGAGAGGAAAAGGGTGTACATGACACGGAGAAGAAAGTAGGGAAAGGAGTGGGATGCCATTAAGGAAGGGTGGATTGATAGCAGGACGTGTGTGGGTGGTAGCGCTCTGTTGCTTCCGACACATAACTCTTTCCTCCCCTCTCATCCGATACACCACGTGGCTTGATGGACAACACTTATGTCGCCCATCCTCCTTAGATACTCTATCCGGTCCTACGACAACCGTAGACAATGGCCTCCGCGAGATACTCTCTCGAATCCCTATCCAAGGGAATCGACCCCTTAATCTTTTTCATCAAAGGAATTCCTTGGCATTTCCTCAAGATTAAAGGAAGGACTACAAGAGATGGGATATGCGTCCCGCTATCGCAAATGGTCTCCCACACACGTCGAGGGACCACATGCAATCTTCAGTCGGTTGCGTGTGATTTTTCGCCCTCTGGCGCCGATCGTACGAATTGAACCGAAGAGCCCCTTAACCACCTCTTTCCGTAAATCCAGACTTTCTATTTTGCCGGACCTCGGCGTTTTCTTCGTCGGATGCTCTAACGCTCGCGGAAATAAATGTCCGCCAAGCGATGTGTATCTCCCCTTAGATGCGGTCGAGTTAAACGATTTCCTTTGACCTTCGACCTTTCGCAGCAGCGGTGTTCTTAAATGGTCTTCCCGAGTTTCTATATGGTGGAATCATCATTTTCATTTGAATTTATAAGAGACAAATTATCTTTCATTAGTATTGCATTGTGTTCCAAAAGATTGTATCGGTTTTCCAGAGCCATTTTTCAACCCGTTGGCGCCATAGTAGTGTTCTTGCGGTTACAAACTGTTGAAACTCTTTGAAAAATTTATGTCTCTAATTTTTCTGCTTCTTAACGGATATACTTCCTGCGTTCCATTAAACCTCAAGAAAAATCACTCTCGTCGAACCATATGATTGAGCGCAAAACATGGTTTACATTCATACATTATCATGTGCCACGCAGTATGAGCTAATACTTGTGTCGTGGAGAAGAAAATGTGAATACGTACTGGCTAATTGACTTTAAACCATAACCCCTATTGTAAATAATATGAGTTCCAGTCACTGCAAGATTTAGGGAACATGTCTTTGGTAAGTCGACGCCTATTGACAAATATTTTAGCAAGAAAATCTCTCCACTTTTCCTGTTTTATATAACTGCATTTTATTATCTATATGCAACTTGTTTGATTTGGTAATAATAGACAGGAATTACTAGTACATACTACGAAATATTCAAGAATGATTTAATTTTAATTTATTTAATTATCGCCAATATGTCTCAATGTGAAGGATACATGCAATGTACGCAATCTTCGTTACATTATCAAACGCTGCGTTGTCATAAAATTAACAGAGGAAGTCTTAGATTTGTCACCTTCCATAATATTACGACAAAAGAAAAAGGATACGTTGCCGTAAAATTTCGGATAAATCATTACTTTCTTTACCTGTTTATAATGACAGAGTTTAGAGAGTATAAGATATTTATCGAAGCAGAACTTCATAGAGATGGAGACGGAATCCTCGATACTTTTTAATTGAAAACTCTGAGAAAGAGAGATCTCAGCGGCTGATTGTTATCGGACAGAATATTTACGAGATTGTTGAATGGGCTGGGTCGCAGTTAACGAGAAGGAAGGAAGACACTTGCTTTTCTTTGGTCCCTAAAAACCGCGAGGATTTAAAATACGTCACCTACATTTATCTTCTAATAACTCCTCTAATGGCAAATCTCTGTGGAGCGCCTTTAAGATAATCTCCGTGAATCCATTCTCAGATCCTTTTACGTTAAGGGAGGAAACCTGTCCTTCAATTAGGGCTCTCCTGTAAAGGGACCTCTTCCCACCTTTTAGCGAGCTCCTAGTTATCAATTATTTCTTCACCTGCAGGTACTCGAATCGACGCATGCTCTCCTTCTCCTTAATTAAATATTTCGTCCTGTAATCACCCGAATGGGAGTGGATGTGAAGTAAGTTCGTTTAGATTATGAAGCACCCGGGTTTAGTAGCGGTTTCCCGTCTCCGTAATCTTATAGCTGTTCCTTTGAGAGACACACTCGTCTCCAGGGGTCCGATTCCTTCTTCCGAAACGGGTACGCCTTTATGTAGGGAATGTATAGAATTTTCCAGCAGCTCCAAACTAACGTGTTTTGCTGCACCATTTTTAGAGGTGAAATATAACGTAGTTTGCGCTATAATTTACATGTTTCGCCATTGACAAACTTTTCAGTGCCCTTTAAGATAACGTGAACGAATTTTATTGCTTGTTTTCGTACAAAAATTTTCATGCTCTACATCTTTGTCAACATCTTGTAAGTCGCATTTAGATGCATGCAGGGGTACAAACACCGAGCGATCGACCTTCCATGCCAGCGCGTATCGTTTGCGGAAAGAATAATATATTCAAATTATTTGTCAGTGCTTTACGGATCATCATATAAAATGTGGAATTCTACACAAATATATTCATTGAAAGTATAATAATTAAATACAAGCAATCCTTGGTGGAATGCAGCGCAGCTCTTTAAGAAAAAGAAAAGTACAAGTAATAGAAAGTTATGAGGGATAGTAATTTATAGGAAAATAAATGGTAAAATATGGAATGAAAAGGTTTAAGTTACCCTCTTACTTGTGTGTTTGAATTATACTGAACAGTCCACATCAGTGCATTTTTAACCACGTCTCGTGGCTACCAATTCTGCCCCGAATATACTGTACTTTTAATAAAGTAAAGAATCTTTTGAATTATTTAATTTGACGTCACTATAAACCGCTTACTAAGCTGCCATGGAAATAAATAGGTAGTAAAACCCTACACAAATTTGACGCATGAAGCCTTAAATTCTTCAAACAGTCTTCTAGAAATACGTCTTTCAGTGTCCCTTAATGTTTATCAACCTGTGAAATATCTCATGCAATAAACGATACAGATTCAGGAGTAACTTTGTGGTACTTCTTAACTTGTAAAAATTCCATCGTAAACAAACTTTTACTAGACCACTATTTAGTGGTCTAGTAAAACAAACTTTTACTAGACCATTATTTAAATAGTGGTCTAGTAAAAGTTTGTTTACGATGGATCTCATGCAATGTTTCATTCACTGGTAAGACATTTCCTTATCATTAGTTTTCCTTTTGTTTACTTGCACGATGTTAAATTACTCACCCGAGATTTATCGCTCTTAATCGCGAGTCACTTGTCATCGTGTGAATGGGGTGTTGGGTGAATCATCACTTCAAGTGAGGGAATGAACTGCTAAGCGCATAGCCAGAGATCGACTTATAATTGCCAGACAATAACACAATACACCATCACTCAAGCGCAAATACAATAAAATCCACTTACTCTTCTTTTAAATACGCGGGAAAGCTCAATCGCTCTCAACGCGAGAGTCAGGGAGATGAACTGAGAACGCTGAAATTTCGAGAAGTTTATTAGAGGTTTGAGTTCGCGAGGCATTGAACCCCCCTTAGTTGTACGTAGGTGGATGCGGCGAAGGAAAAGATAGCGTGGACTTTATGCTCGGTATTGCGATGGAGACGGGGTGGTCTTGACGGGAGTCGAAGCGGAATACCGTGAAATAGAGTTTCAAAAATAGTTTCATAGACGGGCGGAGGAGGGGCGCTCGACTGAGTCGTGCTTCTAACTGCGTTCGAGGAGGGGACTATTTCTGGACGCCCCTCACTCTTTATCTTTCTTATTCTACGCCTCCATGCAAACGGAAGAAGAGCGTGGTAGAGAGAGGTTGGAAGGGAAAGAAAGGAGAGGCTGGGAAAGGTGGTGGATTGATGAACCCCGTCGTTACCGAGGTATTGAAAATAAGAAGTTTCTTCGCTCTGAGATATTGAACGCCGAGAATGATAATATTAGCATAACACGGCGCTGAAAGATGAAGATTGGTGCGTCGGGAAATGGGAAATGGATTGAATTTGATGAAGTAACAACGGGGAATATGGAAGCAACGAAGGGCAGATTTAGGACGGATAAAGAGGGAAAGGGGATGGCGATGAACTTCTAGAATGTAAATTTGGTTTCATTCTTAATGGTTTTCTTATAATAAAGTAGTGATATCCGAATAAATGAACAGGATGCTTCAGTCGTAAACTCCTTTACTGACTTTCAGTTTTCGAAAATAGGGACCGTTGTCCATTATAGGCAGGATGAGTTATAAAAACTGATACAGAGATTTGGGTGCCGATTAAGCTGAGAAGGACTCAGTAAAGTCGTTGAAAACTTGATTACTGGAATGTCAGAAGTTCAGAATGTTCCACAGACTTTCTGGTGAATTGTGGGAATTGTAGAACGGAAGGAGTTTAAATTATATTGATTTACCTTTGCCTTCCTTATTACACCCTACTTCTGGAATGAAGCGTCCTGAACAATAATACGATAAGGCTTCCCATTTCAGTACATTTTCCTGGTACAAAATTACACCAAAGGGGATAACACTGGAGACCCTCAATTACGCTCTAAGTGTGGGTAATGTGTGATTACATATGTAGGTAAAGAGATGGAACGTTTAGATGATGTGACTTTCGACAACATGAATTCCCCAACTCTATCGTTACCTGAGAGACAGTAAAAAGAACCACTGGACGTTGGTATCATTTAAGTGTATTGGAGATATAAACTTAATTTCTGGGCAGTGGTCTTGGGAGACAAATACTTCTGAGAAAATCTAGATGAGTAAATGGTATGATGGTAATACTCATATAATTACTAGATAAGATATAAAAGTTATGATCGCATAATCTGTGAAAGACAGCTAAAACAGCGAGGAAGACAATACCAGAGAAAATGAGAGAGTTAAAGAGAGGTTGATATAGAGTTACAGACGGGTATCAAGCCAAAGAAAGAGAGTTGAAGAGAACATGAGAAAGACTGAGAGAAAGGGGGAAGATTAGATAGATTTAGGGAAAGATAGAAAAAGAGACGAGTGGAAATTGAATGAGGGAGATTCGGGGACAGGAAAGAGGAGGACTGGGTAGCGGAGACCCCGAGGAAGGGTGGAAAAGACGTAACTCGAGCCCGGGGAAGACGGACCAGGCTTTTTGTTTATGAGTTTATCCCCTGTTTAACACTCGTTCGTATCCATCCCTTGTCCATCCACAGCAATAGATCACCGCGGATCCATGCGTAGGAACGCTCCCGGAGTGTCTCGCACGATCTCGAAACAGATCGAGATGGTCGGCGGGCGTGGGAGGAGAAGGAAAAAATGTATAAAAAGGAGCGGTATACGAGGCAGATGTGGGGAAGTGGCAGAGTAAAAAATACATGAGAGGGAGAGATTAAGAGGGCTCGTGGGAAGAGAAGTAGGGGCAGTGGAGCAGGGGACGGCGAGAAAGAGAGACGGAATAGAGAGGATGAAGATTGACGCGTGACGCAGGGATAGCGGGGGAGCGGAGCTTTGGAATGGGAAAGAGGCCGTATTTTCTACTTCTCTCGTAACTCGGGAGTTTTGGGATTTTTCCTATCTCTGGCAACTCCGCCTCGGGGCGCGTAAAATAAATTTGCTCCATCCGCTGCCGGCCCTGAATCGCAGAATCGAAAAGGTACATACATATCCGAACGTCGCACGCATCGATTCTTTATTTTCCCTCTATATTTTTGCCGTCTTCCACGGCAGCCTAAACGTATTGTTATTCGCGGATGCGCGCGGCTCTTGTCTCTCTTTGAAGGACTCGATGGTGCATGAATAAGACGGTTGCTCGTTTTTTTGTCCGCTTTCCTATGCTCCTGCCCTCGGGCAGCTTTGTTTTTGCTGGCGCTACGTGGGTGCCGAGGGATTTTTCTGAGTCCTCGCGTTGTTTTCGATGCTGATTCGATTGGCGATCGCTTTCATCTCGTCTCGCTCCCTCCATCGCGCGGAGGAACGGGGATTTTCAATTTCGGGGTTTTCCGCGCGCGCGTGACAAAAGAAGAGGTCCGTGTTTACGCCCACGGCGGGGATAAACTTGGAGCCGTTATATTAAGGGACCACTCCTTTTGTTTCGCGGATCAAAGGTTATTGAAAGGCATGCGATGCGAAGATGGGAGATGTGACGTTTTCTTTGTTCGTTTCCATGACGGTCTGAATGGACGCCTTTGTCCTTTTCGGATGTATCGTTCATTTTTTTATTCCGAATGATCTCTGGTTGGCATATCCTCGGTAGAGATTCGATAACGAGGAACTGCGTTCATTTATGAAACCTCACATTGCTCGCTTACGGTAACTGAATGGCTGAAGGATTCGCTATTCGTTACCATAAGGATAAATTATTTTCTATTAATTTATTATTTACTGTTATTAAAATTTATTCAGTGGATAAGACTCAGATCTTCATCTTCAGCGAGTCTGTCTAAAGATAAGTTTCATCTGAACTGCTTTTCATACAGGCCTATCCTTTACTGCTCCCCACAGCCGATCTTAATTTCTTCACATCATTATGTACGTTTACATGCCATATCTCCTTCTCCTTCATATCATTTAAATATATTTCGTCCTTTTGTATTTCCTATAACTTCTTATTGCTTATACGAGGGTCGGTGAGAAAGCAATTCCCCACATTTTTTTCTCAAAAAATATATATTCTACAAAAATGAAATTTACCCGAATGAAAGAATGATGTATAACAATGAATCTATTTTTCCACATATTATCCTTTAAGTACTATTGCCTTCCTCCAGCGATTCACTAGGGCATGCATGCCCTTTCGGTACCAATCCTCACTCTGGTTATGGAACCAGGTTTTCACTTTCAACCGCCTTCTGATTCACTCACTCCCCATACCCAGCAACAAACTGTACTCCTATCTATTGCAGATTTTGCACGCAATTTGCGTAAACCTTTGTGAATATTCCCTACCGTTCCTTTCTCCGCCTACAGAAATTCGATCATAAAACGTTGTCTGTAACGTGCATCAGGCTCAGATTCCATTTTTGAACCTTCCTACAGCTATGTTAACTGAAGTAGAAAACTGAAACTACATACATACACGTACACGCGTAAAGCGTCATAGAATTTTAACCTACAATTTCCAATTACTAGCATTGGTTTTGGCTGGAAAAAATTGTGGGACATTACCTATTGGCTAACCCTCGTAATATAACCATTACTAGAAATGTTAAATCTAAACATGTAGCAATATGTAGACGATGAGATTCCTCTGTACATTACGTTGCGCTTTTACTCTAAACATGGCAACATGGAAACTGGGCGAAAATTATTCATAATACCTTCTATAGAAAATGAGATTTAATGAATTCTACAACGAAAGCTTTCTTTTTGAATCTAATAAACCGTAAATGTTTACTTATCGATTGGCCAGATTGCATTTTCATACCTTTCATAACGATTGCAGCAACAAACGACCAATGATGATCATGCCGAAAGCTTTAATGACAAAGAACGTATCCGTTTACCTTTAGTGTACGTGATCAACGTAAGACTAGGTCATTAAGTCTCTAATTCCCACGATATAAAGTCGAGTGCATGTCTAAGAACCAGCATCGCAGACAAAATTGAAAATGGGGAAGGAATCGTGATGTTCGATAGAAGGTGAGCGATAAGTTGAGTAATAATCACAGAAGCGTTGGCCCTAATACCGCCCACGCTACTCATCACGCTTTAATTGCACACTTACAGTCGAAAGAGCAGACATTTTCAGAAGGCGCTCCGCGAGTTAGGATCGCGCGGGACTGCTCCGACCGTTAATCTGCTGCCGAAATCTAATCTCGTCGGCCATAATTCGTTAAGAAAATGAGTCAAAGTAAACTGAAAAGATAGTAATTATCCAATTTCAGGCGCCCTCGTGGCGAACGCTCTGAGCGATTAGTCCTTGGCGTCACCTCGGCTTGTTTTTGGGAAGGCGTGCGAATCTTTTTTACTCTTCGTTTCCACTCTTTCGCAGCATGTCTTTTCTTCTTCTTCCTAATCTACACTCGGAAACGTAGTCCTTTTAATCTGCCTCTAGCTACCCCATTTACATGTCTCGAAATCCCTTCCCAGATATCTCTCTCCTCCGTACGCGTATTTTCTCCCCTTTACGACTTCCTTTCCAAGGAGCCCACTTCTCCGAATATGGACCCTCCCTCTTTTTCCGTCTCCTGCTAATTTCTTTCCTTGCCCTTATTTTTTCGTCCACGGCTGCTCCTTCTAAAGGACCACGTCGTTATCAAGGCCCGCACGCAATATCCCAATCGTCCATTCTTTTTTTGCTCTCTGAAAAAGTCCCCACTCAGACCTGTATTACTTGGCAAGCAGCGTCAAACATCTTATATTAATCACCTCCAGCTCATCGACTCGCCTCCATCTATTACTCGCCTATCTGCCTCCTTTCATCAGCGACGGAGCGTACATCAAACGACAACAATAGATTTGTTGCCCGAGACCATCAGCGCCTAAAACGGTTGTTTAGGATTATTTTTAATTCGTCGCGTTGCATGCGGGCGAATAGACGTATGTACGGAATTACTTCGATGACACACACGTCTGTCATAGAAGTGTTTACGGAAACGCTTACGTAAAATCAATCTCACTTCCAAAAGAGAATAGCATAAAATGTCTACAGCATTGATACTTAAGAAATAAATAAATTTATTAAGAACTATAGAACTTAAGTTTACGAATTTCTTTATTTTTGCCCGAGCTTAAAGAAAAATTTTTAAATTATGAAATGATAAATAAATACGTATTTATAAGGATTATCGTTTATCGATTATCGAAAACTACATCCATAAATTATAACTTCAAAGTTGAGTTTTTTCCCAGGATACTCGGATTGCCTTCTGTTATTATGAGAATTAGCTTCTAAATTTCTAAATTCGAATGCTAGTTGAAAAAGGAAACCATAGACTATCATCTAACATCGTACCACGTCAACTCCATTCAGGTATACATGCAATAATATATGTTGTATGTACAGTTATGTAAATGGAAATAAATATTCAATCTATCATATAATTATAATTACTTAAAATTATCAGCAGAAATTCAAGTATTAAAGGAAATTGGTTTAAAATTAGAAAGTACCGTAGTCTATCTAGATGCACTAAAACGATGCTAATTTGTTTATCTCGCGAAATTAATGACGCTATTTATTAAAAAGTATATTGAGATACTCAAAAAGGAACATATTTAATCACCATTTTACTGCATGATATCACCAGTCTTTCGTAAATATTTCTAAGTAATTCTCTCGAGGTTCAAGAGAGTTTTACGCAACTCCAATGCATATGCATTTTAAGTAAGTTCTTTCAAATAGATACGAAAAATAATTCCATTATTGCATACGCAATTCCATGACCATTTTGTTGGAATCAGTACCCCTTCCATCACGATTATCATTTCATAGAAGGTTCATTATACAGGGAAATTGAAATTAAACGCCATAAGGAAATTTCGTCTTGAATAAAAAAATCTCGACGGCAGAAACATTTCGGAACCCCCACATAATAATAATGCCCGCAAACAGGAAAACCTGATTACGATTCGGAACTTCCTTGCGTTATTTCTGCTTTAAAATAAACGTCTTTGTCTCTCAATTACGACCAAGTTCCGAACCCTTTATAACTCCGTGGCCAGGAGGGATTGTTAACGAATCCTCTAACGAAGGGCTTGAAAAATGAGATTCCGTCCGAGAAGAAAGTTCGGAAGCGACTCCTGAAAAAGGGAACATCAGCATTCAAAGGACCGCAAAAATCTTTTAATTACGAAAATGAAACGCGGCGAGCGGAGGGCCTGAAAGAGCGCTGCTAGAGAGACAAAAACGGAAATGAGGAGATAAGACCGCTGTACAAACTTCGGGCTAAAGGTTATCTCGCTGGAAGGAGTTCGAAACCGAGGAGTAGAAATCCCAGTGTTTCCTGGGCGTGCCGGTGTGCACAGGCTGCGCAATGATGGCTGACGAAGATGCTAGTCGGGTGGAGTGGAAGTGCTTGGTTTGGAGGTCTTCAATGAATGCTTTGATGGGCGTGGGAGTCAGATGGCGAAACACGCAATGATGAATCCGACGATGCTGCTGTTCGGGTGGAATAAGGATGGTTGTGGTCATGCCAACTCACGCAACTCTTGCCGTCTCTTCGAAAGGAACAAGAGGGACGTGCAAAGAGAAGGAGGGCGTCTTGCCATAAGGTTTTCCTTAAAATCGCCGGGAGCGCCGCCAACGGTCGGAGTGGGAAGTAAAATCCCGAAGAGCTCGCGGTTTGATGCTTTACTCTTCGTCTTATTCGGTGTCTATCTTCACACCCAATGCGTTTTCCTTTACCACAACGGTTTCTTTACCACCAGCTTTCCGCCCCGCTACTTTTAGTCTGTCCGTCAAAAAACCTGGTAACACTACATCGGCCGTTTAGAGGTTGTGTATCAATGCTGTTTTGGACGTGTTTATTATTTGAATGTATTCAGGAACGCATGCGTCTAAGGAGCGATGTGAGGTTTCGTTGAAATAAGCTGGCTATCCATGAGAAATCTCTTACGTAAGAAACTAATAGCGACTTCCACCAAACTTTCAATTTTTATTTAAAAATTGATACAATTTGGTACCTTAGACTTAGCTCTTCATATCTACCTTCAGAAAGATAAATTTTCCTTGAGAGTCACCAACTTCACCTGAACTTAAGTGTAATCAAATTTTTCGTCATTTGTCTTAGAATTTACGCCCCTTGGTGAGGATGAACAAGAATATTAATTATAAAAAAAAAATAAGAATAAAGTGTTAACGAAAATGAATACAAGATTCTCTTGAGTCGATATTTTTCGATAACAAAATTTCCTAAGTTCTGATGAAAATTTACAAGTATAATTGATTGCAATGATGGATTTGTCTTCCAACGTATTCTCTTTTGAAGGTTAGAATTTATGAGTTGCGCATGAATGTCATATCTCTCCCTATAATAATTCCTGAAGCTCCCCAAATTTTATCTTCGCCGAAGAATTTGTTATAAAAGATAAATAAGAAGAATAAGATTAACATAATGTAAACAAAATATTAAGTTATTTTAATAAGATCTAAATTCGCCAAAAATACCTTCTGTGCTGTATATCAAAATTTAATTTCGCAGACAAATAGGAACTCATTAAATATAGATGATGAAAAGACTCGAGTACAAGCAAGTAATGAATCTCTCAGTGACTTTGTATAATTAATATGGCTTGCTTTTGATGACGCGGTATGAATTCTAAATCATCTTATTTCATAGCTTTTAGTTCTTGATTAGAGGTCAATCAGTTCTCTTTCATGTTTAAATTTAACTTAAGGTTCATGCATTAAATTTTTAGTACCCTAAATAGCCTTTCATTTTTTTAATGCCTTCCGTGGAAGATATGGGTTATATAGCAAAAATGTTTCAAGCATATCCCTGCAAAATCTCTCTTCTCCAGTGAAAAGTTATTTTCGACACTGAAATGCAGACACTTCCTCGTTGGGTTTTGCAGATAAGGGCTATTCCTGTCTCCGCGAGTCTAAAAATTTTGATAGACCAGCAAAAACTCATCTTTCCCAACAAAGAGACTTACCGCCAAAAATGTTTCATTACAGCGCCTCTTGTCGCATCACGTTGCAAAGCACCTCTCCAGATTTGAAACTTTTGCCCGCTTCCTTCATGTTTGTACGATGGCTAACGAGAGAGTGCCAGCTTTGACCTCATATTCTGAAATATCCAAGATGATTAAGTTAGAGACATTCACTCCCCTTCTAAATATATCGAGTAATAAGAAAAGAGCTCTATTAGTGATTCATTTACCGATAGTTCTTGAGTTGAATTTTTTAGTAAAATTTACGGGTTTGAATTCTCTAAATTACAAGGATATTTGGATGTGCAGTTGTTAACAATGTCACAGCAAGTATAGGAACTGAGAAACACGAGTAGATGTTTTCGATAAGCATTTATAATAAACTACTGAAGAGGAAATTAAACTCTGAAAATAATGACAATTAAATGATGAAGAGTGACAATTTTGTCCATAAGTTAAAAATTCTTCGGAAAATATCATAACGAGACTGACAAATACGTAGAAACAGATGCAAGTTGAGAAGAAACTACACCTTGGTAACAAATAACCAAACATCATTAAAAGAATTATTCATCATAATCATTTTTCCGGAAACAAGCCTTGTCGCTGCGACCCAAACTTTTGTTTCTCTGCCAATCTTTTCATTTCATACTATAACCGGCTCCAATTTTTTCTAGTAATAAAATTTTAAGAAAAGGTTCCCGGTAGCCCTATTAGCTTCCTGCTTTGATATTTTTCATCCTAGACTTGCTTTAGGATGTCATTACGCCAGAAAACATCTGCAATTAGCTACTACTTTTTTTAACTACATATCCAAGATTGTATACGGATATTGTACAACAATAACTACAATTACTATTGATTTTTATGAGTATCATTAATAACATTAACACCATAGCGTATCTAATTACCTAACCAACAATTCTTTTAGTCCACATTTACTTAATATATTATCAAGTTTTGTAAAAGGTAAAGATCCGCTCGCCCTAATCCTTTTGAAAGGGCATTAGCTGGGTAGCACTGTAGCTCTCCAATTTCTAACACATCATTTTCTTAGCTACTGGACTTTTCCCCATCTCTTCTCCTTCCAAACGCTCTTCATCCTCTCTCCCCGTCTTCCATTTGTCTCCTCATGGAGCAACGGAGATAAGAAGGCTCTCTGTTCTCCACTGCTTTACTTCTTTCGCCCTTAAAAATATGCCACGGGAGAGATGGGCCGTAAAGTGACTTTTCTTCTATCTCCTCCGTCCATCTAGCGGTTTAGACCCGAGCTAAAAAATAGACGTTTTAATATTAGCCCTGTTGGCCCTTCTAGCGAAGGCCTTTCTTCCCGTCTCTATTTTCCCCGGATTGTATTTCATCGGGACGTTTTGACGAGCTCCTTATTGCTGTCGCGTAGGATACTGTTTGCTCTCGCCCACGACGAGCGCAACTTTTCCCCAAAGTTTCTTTGTTTTTATTCCTCTGGAACCTCTCGGCTTATTTCATCCGCTTGCCCAGAGGGCCGTGAGCGGACAAGAATTGGAGATATTTTTCGCGTTTAGGGGCGCGAACTCCCACGCCGAGCCGCGAATCCGTGCCAAGGATCCCGAACGGTGAAAATACCTTTCTGATGCGGCCAGATACGTCCCATTTGTTACTCTGGAACTGCGTGAGATAATTCATGAACCTCAACTCAGTTTAAGAGGTGGTAATGTATCGTCCTTTTTTCATCCACTCACGTCCAGGATGAATCAAATAAACGCCAGGTGAGGAAGGATAAGCGTGTCCAGTGGGCTGGACCAAATTTACGTTCCGAGTGAACCGTTCGGGCACCCAGAGTCCGTTGATTTACTGCGCGAGTAATCATTTTGCCCATGGGAAGAGTGTTGCGGCTACGTGCATCCCGTCTATTTACGTAACGAAGGAAAATATTTTTTATATCATTTGATTCGTAGTTGTTATCGAAACTGTAGCTGTCGTCTCATCCGAAAAAATACATTCTATCGATTTTGGAAGCTTTCATTTCGTGTACGTGTACATCAGAGTGAAAGATAAAAATTTACAATGAAACTGTCGAAATTCCACGCTTACTTACAAATACGACCGGTTTCAATGTCTAAGCGTCACATTCAGGTGAAGACTATAACTTTTATCCTTCCCTGCAAGATTAAGCATTTAAATGTAGCCTCACCATGAAACATTTCTCACTTCAAGGGGATAGTTGGTACGGAAACACAAAAATAATTAATTTGATAAATCTATTTTGGCCACTAGGCACAAATGAAAATGTAGCGTAATAAATATTGCGGAGGAAGTTGTTGGTGGACCCTTTTGATATCGTATATCCAGGAAAGAAAAAGCACCGCAATTTATCGTTAAGACGAATGAATGGGAATAGTTTTGTGAAATCATGCGCACGTTGCGGGGGTGTAATTTAAAGACAAACATGCCCAGAGATATAAAATAAAGTGATGTCCTTTATGTAGAACATAAGTTAGAATTTGGGTGTCCAAGGACCGATGGTTCAAAACTGGGACATTCTCTACTATGAGAAATTCGGTACAGTCGGGATGTAACCGGGAGTTTGTCGGAGCATATGCGTGACCATGTTCATGTTCAGTCGTTGTCGTAGTTGGAGTATTTAAATACTTTTAATGAGCTCATTTCTTTCGTTTCTCCATTAATAATAACATAAAATGCATATCAGTGTATCTAATGTTAGAAAACATTGAAAATTGAATGAATATTCTCGCACCAAGACCGGAGTCTGTCTGATTTAACTTGTGCATTGTAGTTAGTGATTATCTTTTTGTTTATTCTGTTTGAAGAAGGCAGTTACACCTTACCAGACTTATGCGACACACCAAACTTATATAAAAATATAACGAAACCCTTTCACGGGATTAAATTTAGACTAAAATCCCTCCTTTGTATGCTAAAACGAGTCAACGTATATTACGACGTAACGTATAAACGAGCATATTACGTTTATCGACAAACACAGAGATCGGTGATAAAAAATTCCCCAGTTAATTAATTGAAACTAAGAAAAATTTCAGTACAGAAATCAAAAATAACAGGGGCATTTGGGCCCCGTAAATCTTTTCTGGCACACCAGAAGAGAGGAGAGGTGATTAAAACCCGGAATAAATCTAAAAAAACCGGAACCTTTGGTCACCCTAGTTGAAAGGTATTCATCACATCTTGATATCGACGTCAGTAGACATTTTGATCGAAGGAATAACAGTACACGGGGGTATGAGAAACATTATTCTTTCAGTATATCTTAGCTCAGTACATTATCGGCACTAAACTTACAAATGCTATCCCATTGAAAACTTTTTTCTGAACTCGATTATTCCATTACATCGAATATGTAAATCTAAATCAATGTCTCAATAACCAATTTAGCTAATCAAAAACCTAGAATGGACAAGCTATTTCCATAGATGAAGCAAATCCGATAGTGACCGCGTATTCATAACAAATACACCTCTGCGATCGATCGAAAGATCACGAAATAACAGTTTCGTTACGAAAGAACAAACACCGATAAGACTATCCAAAGGATATTTGAGGTTCACTCATAGAAATCAAAGCTCTCATAGAACATTTCTGTAAAAAAATCAAAGCTTCCCGTTTTTCATCGAACATCTGGTAAAATACTCGCACTCTATCGCTCCGTTTCATCTCAAATGCGGCTGAATTATATCCCATTGGATCGTGACAAAAAGCTCATTTATGCATGAATCCTCCGTCAAGGGAGTATTTAATGATCGCGCCGTCTGAAGCAGTTTTTATTCCCGTCATTTTTTTGCGAAATAAACCATCCTAAGAGCTTCCGACTGCTTACATATTCATTCATCTCCCTCAGTGTATTGCCATTGTATATACTTAACGTACTGATTTGGATTTAAAATTGCTCTGGAGAAGTGCTACAGTTTCTGAGGGTTCGAAAATCCTTGGTTTCAAATTGCGTGACACGCATAGCGATTAGATAGTGGGAAATCTGTGTGAGTTTCAACGCTGAAATAAGAGTCCTCTTGTTTTGCCACGCTCATGATTCGCGAAAGAGATTACTGCATTCATGCAGACTGTAATCATTTAAACTAAATGGAAAAAAATTGGTTTTACAGCGTTGGCTCAGGTGTTGCAGATCAATGGTCAGAATAATGACAAATAAGCATTTACCACTCTACGGAGAATAAATGTAAGACAAGTCTGCTGGCGTAAAATAAAAAAAATGTGCAAATTCATGCCTATCTTTTCCATGAGAAAATAGGAAAAGAACCCAAGATTCGAAGACTACAAACCGATCGTGTTTTTATTTATCTAGAGTTTTGTAAAAGATTATTTTTAGTGCGTTTGGATATTTGGAACTTTATTTTGAATTTCTTTATTTAGAGAGTTTTTTTTTGTAAAAAATATTAACTTACAATGGAGAATTAAAATACGTATCGATTTTTCAATTGATTTCTTCTATGATTATTTAGACTACTCAGAGTGAAATACCTAACTAATTGCTGAATACTTTATGTTACGTACTGTTCCTAAGGAGAAATGGACATGAAAAAAATCTGAAAGATTCGGATTCGAGTCCTCGTCTTTTGAAACTTTTTTCATGCCCGTTTCTCCTTGGGAATACTCTTAGGTTACCTTATATTACCTTTCACCCTTTTCCTTTTATTCTATTGGTCAATGCTTGCGCCACTA
Organism: Ladona fulva; assembly: GCA_000376725.2. Classification (NCBI taxonomy): domain Eukaryota; kingdom Metazoa; phylum Arthropoda; class Insecta; order Odonata; family Libellulidae; genus Ladona; species Ladona fulva. Next base: position 533,409 of record KZ308535.1, read on the forward strand.
AGGCTAGGAATCGATCAAATACCTCAATAAATATCAGAAAAACTTACTTAAACGGAATAGTTTTTAGCCATTAACCATTCAACATAAAATTCATGTAAGCGGAGAAAAATTATTCGAGTTATATTTTGAAATTAGGGAATAAAACACGCCATTGGAACACTTAGAAAGTCAGAATTGCTTTCCCATCTATGGCTACCCGATCTAAAGTTCGGAGGATCTCGCAATATTCCCCGGGGAAATAACCCCGAGTTCCATCATCGAGTTGACAAGAGCAGAAGAGGATACCTCTGAACTGCTGATATCCCTTTAAAGAGATATCTAAGGCCGTCACAGAATCCAAAATACGTTTGTTCCCTCTACCCCTCTATACCTTTCTCCGTCATAAACGTTGCATAACAACTTGGAGCTGAAGTCTTGTATCCGTCCGACCTGACAAGATTCCCTTTGGAGAGATGTGCCGTCCAGCGCTCTATCTAGATCATTAGTTGCTGCTCACTCCTATCTCAAGCTCAAGTAAATATCTTGCTACAGTTTGTGAAAAAGGTTTTATAACCTCAACCATCAAAGTAGAAGATAAGAACCAAAATAACTTGTTTTAATAGTTCAAACACACAAATTACGCAGTTTCCACTAGGGAAATATCCTACGGGTAATAACAGTACTCTTAGTCAAATAGTTTACGAAAGCTCAGGTTTAAAGCAGCTTCTTGTGGAAGTAATCTCGACTTATTTTCATCATAAATTAATTCTTAACAACTTTTTACTTTAATTGACCGCATTTTATTTCTTATTTTTATCGTAATTTCATTTTATATTTTACTGCATANATCCTTCGCATAAAGCGTCATTGACGCATCAAAAGATGCCAATGACTGATGATCGGATCAAACGCCCTCGTTCGCCTCAGGTGGGCAGCGTGTTCATCATCTCCTTTCATCCCAAGGTCTCGGTTTTCGTCCGCAGAAGGAAAAGCGTTTCGAAGGGTAGTATCTTCCAACAAATGAAAGTTTACAAAGTACGAGAGGGGTGGGACTCTCGAAATAACCGTACGCTTGTTATTATCAAACTTCCAGCTGCTTCATGCCGATGGGAAACATGTGGGACTTGACCCACTCTCGCGAGGAAACGTGCGTCCCATTCACACTTTCTCTTGGCACTTGAATGGGCACACGAGCATTCACGCAATATCGCGCCTCAAGTGTTTTCGGGAGGGAAACTCACTCTCGGCTGATTGTTTCTCGGGAAAAATCACATATTTACGTATTCCCGACCATTCCTCCCCGTCTTATTTTCCCGCACCTTCTCGTGTTCCCCCATCGGCTCCACCTTCTTCCCATTACTTGCTTCATTTCCACCCTTTATAGGGTAATGTTTCCCTGCTTTCGTGTCTTTTATCTTCCATTCCAGAACGACTCACTTCGCTCGTAAAGTAAAAATATATCCCTGATACTATCGCGAGATTGCGCACCTCATGCCCAGTCGCCTGCATGCTCGCCTCACATTATGAAATTGCTACGCAAAGAGGTCTTGGATGGTAATTAACTTTTCTGTCTTGCAATAAAATTTAGACGTGATGATTAAAAATCAGACATGGCTAATTCGCTGACCGTTCAGATTTTAAGATCTGCACGTGGATTGATTTTTTTATAATACAACGTAAACAAAGGCGAGGTTTCTAATGAATTAATACGATAAATTGGTGTTACTTGTAACGTGGTTCGATATTGTTTGCAATATAATAAATAATAAATAAAAACGTCTTTATTGGGCGAAATTGGGACTAAAGAGTCCCATCTTCCATTTAACCCTTTAAACCCCTTATATATATATGCTATGCTTTCAAAAATTCCTCATTAATCCAACGGGATGGTTAATATCATTAGGAATGTGGAAATGAAGCGTAGTTGATCTAATTCAATACGTGTTTTCTACAACTCAATATTCCACTACTCGTTACTACATCAAAAAATCGTTTGACACTTTCCTATGAAATTAAATTTTCCTACGACCTATGGATTTATCACCTATGATGATGATGTCAATGGCACGACCTATTTATTTCTTTTTTGAAAGTGATAGAAAACGTTTTTGGTCTACGCCTAAGTCCTTTAAAATAATGAGGAACTCCTTCAACGATACGTAAGTTTCAAACGGAAATTTTGGAACTAAAATTGCTCCCTACTAATGTTCCCAATTTTTGCTAAAATATCATTTATTAATTTTTATGATTAATCTTCCTCTGGAAAAACAGCTGAATGGGAAATTCCTCAAGCACCAATTGATGTTATCCTGCGAGGGTGGAGGGGAACTTTTTAAGTTCGAAAAAGCTTCCTCAAAACACGCGGAAAATTTTTGAGTTCAAAAGACGAAAAGAATAAAATATTTCTTTCATTGCGCAGCGAGTTTTCCTCGTGATAAACTAAGGAAAAATTTATTTCGAGGAACATTTTATGCTCCTTTATAATTACAGTCGAACGATAACTTTCTTAATTATGTGTAAGAGAGGCAATTAAGAACTTTTTGCCGTATCAAGCGCTTTCTCTCGTTCTGGGGGTGTAAATTCCAAGACAGTTTTCCATATTACTAAATCTCAAATTAAATGAGAACCCTTTGTCAATTATATATTGAAAGTCAACGATATTTTAAGTTAGAGGTCGAAATAGGAAACTGGAGATTAATGATTGGATAATGGTTACTTGTTATCTATGTAATATATTGGTCTAGAAGTATTAAAATGCATTTCAACTTTTAGCAATAGATTGGTTGCTACGTTATAGAAGTAATACTAAAGGGACGCAAATTTATCACCACAGCTTGAAGTCTGTAGCACAATGAGTAGATACCGTAGAAACTTTTTTGATTATCTCTGAAACAATTTTGTAATCGCAACGTTGTAATGTGAAGCTATAAATAAGCCAGACTGGCTTAGTGGCAATCACTCAATTCATAATAATCTCTAAACAATATCTTCTGACGATTCGAGCGTTAAACACTAGCTCTAAAAATGCCTGACAAATACACGTTTGAACTAATTTACTCTGCTTTGCATCACAAAAATTAAGACAAATTACATATGATGGACGGAATATAAAAGTGTCATATGATTTCTGTCGGTATACTCTTAGATCAATAACCAATATGCTGATACGGAATATAATTACTGAGAAGATACGATCAAAAGTATCATTTTATGTACCGTAATATTTTTTAAATTACCACTTAACCTCTCTCTCACGATAATATGGCCTTTAAAAGCATTAGATCTTGACTACAGTGTGTAATAAAATAGAATACGGATTTATTAAGGGCGCTATACAGTCTCCTCTTACATCTAAGCCATAATATATGTATTTTTAGTTTAACTGGCATGACTAAGAGATCAGCAGTCTTACCTGTAAAGACGTTTATACTAAAAATTCAGGAAGGAAAAGAAAAAGAAGGGAATACTTCATAATTTCCACAGGATATGATAGGATATCCCGTGGAAATTATTTGTTTATTTATATATTCTTTCGGCGAGGTTAGGCCAAAATGACCTCTCTTCCACCTAACCTCTGGAGATATTACATTGTATTACTAATAATATTACATTAATACTAAAGATAATTTACTAAAATTAACTTAAATCTAAAAAACAGAATCAAAAAACCTCACAAATCTGACAAGCATGAGTAAATGAAAAATACTACAAATAGTGCGTGTATATAAAATATTGCAAATATAAACTAATACATATAACTGAATATAGATACATATAAAAACAAACATTTCGGAATTACGAAGTGTTCTTTTCTTTTTCATTACGTCTTTCCACGAAGTACGGCCAAAAATGATCGATTATATTACTAACCAATCAGTTTAAGGAATATTAGTACTATTGCCTACGTAAAGGTAACATCAAAATTGTTTTCATTTATCATCGCGTCGAGTTAGGATGGCTAGATTTAATTTTGGTATAACCATAAGTGTGACCAAAGAAGTCAGAAATGCAGATGAAATAAAATATTATATGATCCCTCGGAAAGTTTTCAGTGTGGAAAAACAACTGAGTAGGCCGTTCTAAATCCTACCACTTAAACGAAATGCGATTTGCGATTCGCTAATAGAAAGTGAAGTTATAGAATGGTAGCGGATAGTACCCGACCCAAGCTGCCGCAACAACTCATTAGCGTTCGTATCCTTCGCATAAAGCGTCATTGACGCATCAAAAGATGCCAATGACTGATGATCGGATCAAACGCCCTCGTTCGCCTCAGGTGGGCAGCGTGTTCATCATCTCCTTTCATCCCAAGGTCTCGGTTTTCGTCCGCAGAAGGAAAAGCGTTTCGAAGGGTAGTATCTTCCAACAAATGAAAGTTTACAAAGTACGAGAGGGGTGGGACTCTCGAAATAACCGTACGCTTGTTATTATCAAACTTCCAGCTGCTTCATGCCGATGGGAAACATGTGGGACTTGACCCACTCTCGCGAGGAAACGTGCGTCCCATTCACACTTTCTCTTGGCACTTGAATGGGCACACGAGCATTCACGCAATATCGCGCCTCAAGTGTTTTCGGGAGGGAAACTCACTCTCGGCTGATTGTTTCTCGGGAAAAATCACATATTTACGTATTCCCGACCATTCCTCCCCGTCTTATTTTCCCGCACCTTCTCGTGTTCCCCCATCGGCTCCACCTTCTTCCCATTACTTGCTTCATTTCCACCCTTTATAGGGTAATGTTTCCCTGCTTTCGTGTCTTTTATCTTCCATTCCAGAACGACTCACTTCGCTCGTAAAGTAAAAATATATCCCTGATACTATCGCGAGATTGCGCACCTCATGCCCAGTCGCCTGCATGCTCGCCTCACATTATGAAATTGCTACGCAAAGAGGTCTTGGATGGTAATTAACTTTTCTGTCTTGCAATAAAATTTAGACGTGATGATTAAAAATCAGACATGGCTAATTCGCTGACCGTTCAGATTTTAAGATCTGCACGTGGATTGATTTTTTTATAATACAACGTAAACAAAGGCGAGGTTTCTAATGAATTAATACGATAAATTGGTGTTACTAAGTTGCCGTATGTCATGGAATGGGAATATTTTGAAGAAAGAGAGCCTAAATTCGCTCAATTAAGAGGATAATACGTTAGAAATTATAAGGAAAAGGAACACGGCTGTGGTAAAACATTAGAGTTCGAGAAGAGCTCGAAAAAGCCGTTATTTGCGAGTAAACTAACAGTCGAACAATTCCAACCAAGAGGAGTTAGGGTTCTCGGTATTCGCGCTTTGCAGTATGTTAGATTACGTGGGGCAGTATATACAAAGCATCCATCCTGTGTCATAGGTCGATGAAATAGAAATAGATCCTATGATTAGCAATTAGTTAAATAGTGAAATAGATGGTACGAAAAACTTAATCTTCACGACAGAAACAGTTTTTGGAACTAAACTATTTGGTTCATGTACCCCTTGCGTTGCGAAGGCTGCTTGCACAGCACATATGTATGTTTAAATGTATATTTTATCCTTTACAGCTAATCTGTATTCTTTATCATACAATGATTATAAAACAGATTTATAGTTTCATGAACCATCAAAATCTATATTAGGATTCATTTCCCCTGCCACACGCCGAAATGCAGCTAGCAGAGTATTTACGTAATGTTATTTTCTGAAATTCACGGAGCCATTCTGATGCAGAAGAAAAACTTAACAGCTTATTCATTCAAGTCAAATAGCATACTGTTTCGAATTGATCAGGAAGGTTTACAGTTACATCATTCTCTTTCGCTTCACCAATTGAGAAATAAAATATCATGTATGTATTCCATTTCGACGCAAAAAACGTCCAGGAACTAATTATGAAGGAAGAAATTTAAGTAAATTCTTACCAATTGAAAGTATATTAACTTTGATTTTTACCTAAATAATCGCTGCGGTGTATTTTGAGCTAACTAATGCACTCACAAGTTTTCGGAAGGTGGATAATTTCCGAGGAATTTTTCCAGGCAAAGCTGTGAATCAAGTTTTTATTACGGCCTAAATTTCGCTTCTGAAAGGGGAATTTTGTTTTCGCGGATGGAATGGAATTCGTACTATTTCACTATAATGCTGCATGGCAAAAATAATTGTTTACTTTCGAGATCTTGGTGAGAGATGAAAAGTGCCGCACGTAAGAAATGGAGGCTCAAAGAAGGCAGACTTGGACATCAAGGTCTTCTGAATAGTAAATAAAATTTTCACGAAACGGCGGTACTTTACAAATAAGAGGTTTACTAAAAGCGTTTTCTTTCATTTTCCGTAAGAATGCAAAAGCAATATAAAGTCTTTCCTCGCCACAAGCGACTACTATTACCATTGCCTACTTTCATCTCATGCTCGGTACGTAATTTTGAGTCTTGTCTCTGGTACCACCTGTCATACCTTTAATGGTGCTCTTCGAAAGTCGTTTCCATCTTCAAACCTCTGAAGAGCATTCGTGTCTCCCAATTCTCGCCTCTATTTTCCCACTTTTCGTATATTTTCTCCTAAAAAGACTTCCTCATACTTCCTCTTTTACATTTCCAATTCTCGGTTCCGCTCTTACATTTGTCCTCTTTTCCAATCCATAACGTCTAACTCCTCCACTCAACTCTCTACTTTCAATCTTCAACTTCTTACGTTCTTTTCGATCTTTTTTCTTTCCAAAGTTCTGAATCCATTTGCGATCCTTTCTTCTCCGAAATTCTAACACCTCTACAATTTTCTCCCTTTCACACAAGTATCGGTGGAATTGATTTTTGCTGTTAGCATGGAAAATGTTACGTAAATGCAAAATTCTCTCTCTCTGAAAGGAAAATATCTCTTCCACGGGTAATTTGTGCGTTCTCTAAAGATGGGAGGTGTAGAAGCTGCGCGAAATTACAGCGGGAAAGTGCGGTTTCTAGAAGGTTAGACTATTTTCAACTTCTCGTGAGTAAATCTTTACAAACGGTGACAGGTGTTTCTTATCAAAGTTTAAGTCTAAACATTATACTGTTCTCCTCTCATATGAGATAGAGAAAAATTGGTCAATTTCTTGCTGGTCTACTCGTAATACATTTATCAGTGATAGGTTTATCAGTAATACATTTTTTATCGAAAATAAACGTCAGCTATAAATGTAGTTTACCTCCCGCTGGTCTTTAAAGTAATTAGCCCGAGGACTGGTTAAACCTTGTATTTGAAACTGTAAATTTCTCATTCTTAGGAGAATATCCTAAAACACTAAAGGAGAGACTAATCTGAATGGACTCTCATATGTCAAAATATACAAAATGTACGATTTTTTGAGTTATTTACTCTACTCAAATTGCGTTTTATTTTTAACACACCACTTGGGCTGGATGAATTATTTACATGTCGGAAGAAATACATTTTCGAACATTTTGCAACTCTACTCATGAATCAATCGCTTCATCTACAGGCTGTTAGACAACTTTCTATGATTTACGCTCAAATAAATATCTCGGTTAAGTTTGACAACCTTGTAAAATCCTGTGATACACGGCAGATGCTATCTTGAACACCCCTCAATCAAGGCTTGGCAACGTTTCTCATCTCCTCCGCCCACCTTCCTCCATCCAACTTCATCTTAGAATTCTTCTGGAACACCACATAATTAGGATACAGCATTTCGGAAAATTATGAAAATTACGTCATCATTCAGTTCGTCTTGCATTGATCGGGGTTTTATTTATCATAAAATTTCTTCCACTAAGGAGAAACATATAGGAAAAATATCGACATGACTGTGACTCGAACCCAAGACGGGTATGTGTTCTGACCACTGAACTACCGTGCCAATTCAAATCACACTGTAAAGGAAACCTTTTTTTTAGTAAAGCAAGTGGTGATCCACATAGTGGCACCAACTACCGCTTCTTAATTACCCTATATTTATTGTTTGATATATTGTCCTTATATGCATTTACGGTGTTTTCGCGGTTTTTTTTAACCCCCCTCCTCGGTGGTTGTTTTCCCGCAACGTGAGTTTTTTTCTTTGTCAGACTTCAGTTGCAATGATTTTTTCCCACACCGCACTCTATCTTTTAATTATAATTATATTTTGTACATATAACCATGCCATACGAGGTTAGCTGGAAGAGAGGCCCACACGGGCCTAACCTCGTCTATAAAGGGTCTATCTATCTACAGATCCTCGTCAAGGTAGCCGACTCACAAAGTGGTCTAATTGTCCACAAAACCATTCCGGTAACAGCGTGAATTTGAGTTGGTATGGACGTCCAGTGATCAGAACACTTACCTCGAAAGTGTGGGAGTACCTGGGTTCGAATCTCTGTCATTTCAATATTTTTCACCTGATTTTTCTTTGGTCTTCAACCACACGGCTTTCTGTTACCTTACCCTCATCCTTCCTCCATTCCGCCGAAGAACATCGGAGCCTGAGGAGATTCGCAACTGGTTTTAAAGCTGAAAAAATAATTTTTCTGAGCTCAGCGCTCCCCTTGGTCTTGGCTAAAATCCTTTTAAACTTCTTTTATGTTTTCAGCCCGGGTGTGGAGTCCAGGAACATACTGGATGCGGCATCGGCTCCTTCCTCTAATCGCGTGACTGCTGGACTTGCGTTTGCCTCGAGCTCATCGATACGAAATCGATTGAGGTCGCGATTACCTTATCCCTTTCTTCTCTCTTTCGTAAGAAAAATCACGGTCTCTGCCGCCAGGGAGCCTTGCCAAGGTGGTGATCGTTTCTTATTCCCTATTTGCCTCCTACACCACGTACGGTATCAGCTTTCCTCAATTTTATTTCGTTCATCGACTTTCTTATTTTTTCTTCATCGCTTTTACTTTGATTTTTATACCCTTCTTCTACCTGTTCATTCTATGAAAAGTACTGAAGAAATTTTAATCAATGTCAATGAGTACTTACTAGAATAGATAGATGGACCTGCAAATGTGTAATTCGTATTTCATGTATTCCAAATGGCATTATTTATGCTCTATTTATTATTTAAGTGGAAAAGAGAGCATATTTATGCTCTCTTTTCCACTTAATTCCTCAAGAAATATGTCATCTGGTACACAAATACAATAAGGAAAGGTTATTTTTACATTTCGTGGTTTCGGGATATCCGTTTCATCAACATAGTTACCCATAGGTGTAGTGGTTATGAAGCTGAATAGAGTGAAGCTATGATAGACGGTTACACACACGGTTACATACACGGTTGGAAAATAAATTCATTCAATATGAATTTTCAACAGTTAAACTCTAGTGATGTCTATCATAATATTCAAGGACGAGAACGTCTCTTTGTGTAATCTTGACATCACGAGGGCTCGTTGAATATAGTACAACAACGAACGTAAATAACTTTTAGTAAAAGTTATTTATCTTTGTTGTTAAAAACTGTGGTTTTATTCAACATATCCTCGCGATGCCTCTCATATGTCACGGAATGTAATGCATAATGGCTGGCTGAGAAGTACGGCTTTCCCAACCGCGTTTTACGAACTTCTTGGCAAACTTATTTAAAAGCCATTCAGAGAGAAAAAAATCAATTGCATACAGGAATGTTATCGATAAAGGTCGTTTTACAAAAATTAACTGAAACTCAAAAGGAACAGTTTTGCTAGTTATTTTTCTTTTCCAAGGCAAACTATTTTTAAGTTTTCAGTTGGAAAGTTTTGATGGCCCTCCTCTCTATTATTAACTCCTCTTATGACGAATAACGCTTATTAGCACTTGACTCGCCCTTTCAAATGCTGCTAAAGCCTTAGAGGTGAGCGCCCCCATTTTTTCTACTTTTACATCCGCGTTTGACCTCAATATTGATTCAAGAAGTAAACAATACATGAAAAAATACAGACAATCTACGCTAATTTTAAATTACGAACATCTTTTACAGCCGTTTTAAATTGTTTGAAATTTTATAATGCCTTCGAGTTCTACTTTAAGGAATGGCTCTTGTAAGAGAGATGTAGAATGAAACAAAATATCCTTCACGTCAATGCCTCGCATAAACTTGTGTAGTTCTCGCTACTTTTAGCTCGCATTATTCACAAAATACACACACAGATTTTACTCACGATTTCCTGTTTCAGATAAGCACACAATTTCCCTTCTTTGTTCCTTCCATTCTGCTTCTGTATCACGATGAGTGGAATATTTAGCTTTTGGTAGAAATTGGGGAAAATGTCTGTTATTTTCATTTGCTTTTTTCTTAGTATTGCTGTTCTTCTGATAAAAATGAAAGCTGCAGAAGTATAAGTAATACTTAATTATGACATTCACTGTGGTCACTCCTTATTGAGTGCTATGAAATGTCATATTCTCTGAGTCATTGTGCCGCTTTACCGCATTTTACCTGCCGCTGGAATTTTCTCTTATAGCTGATATTATATATTCTGCCCTAGCGATGAAAGTAATAGGAAACTACCTCATTCTTTATGTTTCCTAGAATGCCGCATCCCCGCCAGAACTTTTGCTAGCTACTGATTTAGGAATTAAGGCTCAAACTCACCTCGGGGCTGAATACTACACTGACAAAATTAAGATACTCAGGTGCTACCTGGTGGAACTTCTCCATGACGACACCGTAAAGAGAAACACTGGGTGAGCTCCGCCAAAAAATATTCTCACCAAGTTTCCCTTTATGGTGTCATACTACACTGACATTCGCGATACTCCCTCTACCATAGTTTCCCATAATTTTTTCCATCTTTGAGCGGCAAGAAAATTACCGCGGGCTTTAAGTTTACGGAGCTGCGCCACTAATGCCAAGAAAGAGTTTGAAGCTGAAATAACCTTCATTTCAGTCACGAAACTAAAAATCATGTTATTCCACTACACAGTTCATAAAATGCGAAATCATTAATGCCTTTTAAAAAACTAAAGCTATAGGCTTTCAAAATGTTCAATAAATAGTGGACGCTCGGCGGAATAATTGGAGGGTACTTAAAAAAGTATTGCATAGTCTCTTAGGGGCATCGCTTAAGAGGGAACCCTTTTGTTTACTATCCTTGTGTCATACCTCTCTTAATACTATCCCTTTTTCATAGCTAATTTTCCGTCATCTCCATATTCAAATGTATCATAAGCCATTTACGCAACAATAATTCGCGAAATGTAGAAGTGGTATTCTTTTTGCTAAGAACGGAGTCGTGATTTTGTGCATCGTATAAGTACTAAACGATAAGCGTTAACCAAAAGCAAGTTATGAATTTTCTGAGCTAATTTTCATTCAATGTGAGGAAGGTGAGGATTATATGTAAATTCAGAATAGGTTAATTTTTTATCCAATAATAACTTAGAGAAACAATTTTATAGCTTATTCCAAATTGTTCTTCTCAACTGTCCTTCCAGCCTCTACGCCTAAATATTAAGCACAGCATTCCAAGTAACTACATGCAATTCCTTACCTTAATTATTCACGCATCCTAATTATTTTCATTTGGTCGCTCGAGAAACGTAGGATAGTGTGTGCAGCGTATCAAAAAGTGTATTCTGCGAGGAATGAGTGAGTATTTTCGGCGTCTCCTTATCATCTTTCCGAAGATTTTTCTTTTACCTCCAGCTTACCGTAAGGCTGCGTTCAGGCGACTATGAAGATAAGGAGGCATATAATAGCCCTTAACTCCTATGACCTTTAGGAAAAATTCTATTTCTAGATCCATATTTTCCATGCCCAAGGGGCAGAAACTTGTTAAAGAATTCGGGAAATCGGAAACCTTAGAGGTGTTTACTATCGCAACTTCTTCCATTCTTCCTTTCTCTGTTCGTTCGTGCCCTTTCTCTCCACTGTTTCTAAACTGACTTCCGTGAGTCCAGAATTTCATTCAGAAGTTATGCTAATCAATATTCTGGGCAGTTTTGCGTGAGTAGTGAATCTAACGTGAAAATTGAGGTTTATAAATATATGCTGGGAGACGATTGACTTGCTATGGAATTCCGTAGCGAAGGAGAATGGTATCAATGTTAATGGTTCGTCATTTACAACAGCGATGGACGTTAACAGTCACGTGTAGATTTTATTCATCTTTACTTGAAAATTGTGGAAAATGTACTGGTAAACAGAAAAAAATTGCAGGAAGCATAGTTGACAGTAAGGCTGATATATTCTGAGCGTTTATTTTCTGGGAGCTACCATCATGCCGAAATTTCGATCTTGTGAGAGTAACAGCACATACGTAAAAATTTTCATTCTTTCCATATCTCACTCGATGAAACATTAAAATGCATACTTGAAATAAAATGAAAATGTTATTCATAATATAAATTTTAATTCATTGTGAATTTAGGTACAAAATATCTTAGAGTAGCTTGGCTTAAAATTACTCTACACGTGCTTTAAAATGCACTCTGGGGTAAAAGAGAAGAGTGGATTATAAGGTATTCAAAATGGATTTAGACTATAAGAGGCCAGACGCGCGAGATTAGATCGAGGGTCCCATTGGGAATCATTCGTGTCTAAAATTCCAGTTTGCTATAAATTACGTAGAAATACATAGAAAACGTATACAAATTACGTAGTAATACATAAAAAAATTCAGACACTGTTCTGCGGCAATAATAATCAAAACATTGAATCATAAATGTATATTATATCTAGTAATGGACAGAATTTATATTATATAAAGACAAATTATAGAATATATTCTATAAACAGTTTGTAATATTATTCTATATACTCGTACATATACGAAGTTCCTTACGGAAGAAAAACACATAAAAGCGCCATGCCTTGAAAAAATTAAATTGTATATTGCTGAGAGTTCCTAAGCAGTCTTATTTAGACCTCCCTTGAGAATGAACCCCTCAGCCAGCGCCTTGTGCGTCTAATTATGAATCTGCCCCAGTAGTGCTAGTAATTTGGAAGAACTAAAATAAAAAAACCTTAATTCAGGATACTATAAATTTGTTTCCCTTATCAAGTTCGTCTGTTCCTTGTGTCCCTGTTCCGTTCTTCAACAATTTCCCATTCTCTCTTCATCCCTTCCTTTCTCTCCGTTTCGGATCTCAAGCCCGTTTTCATCCTTTCCCCGCTACTTCTGCGCTCCCCAAATCCCGGATAAACCTCTCCAAATCTTCCCTTATCTCTTCATCCCGATGCTCTTCTCATTCTCCATCCAGATACCCTTCGTTTCACCTTTTCCTTACACTTCTCGCCCTTTCCCTTTATCTTATCCGCTCATCTCTTCACCCTTACCTTCATTTCACTCTATTTTTCCTGCGGATTTTATCCGAAGAAAAAGAGAAACTCACCGTCAAATTTGCCTTCTCTCACACTTCTTTTCCCGTCTCGAATTTTAATTCAACGGCGCTCATTCTTACGAGACCGCAGACTCGTCATTTTCAGAATAGGCTGAGGAATATGCAGTTCTTATCATTAGGGAAACGATGAGCATTACCGGACTGTTACAGACTATCTTTTCTTCCAAGTTTCCCGAAATTATGTTGGAGGAATCAAATTTCTCCTTTATCTTGACATATTATGGATTTTATAAGCTGATTTTCCGCATGAAATCTTTTGTCATGCCGTACTGTTTCTCTATCATGTGAAATGAATTTAGCTACAGTTATGTGATTTCGAAGAGCATACAGAGAAGATGTATGTAATATGTTTGTAATAGATACACAATTTTGCATATTCGAACGATTACCGATACTTATTAATGTTCGTAGTGCCAAGTTATACATGTTGGTAAATTGCGAGATAATCATAATTCTATAGTTACGGATATCACAACAACGAATGAAAATATACCATATTTCACATCACACCTTGTTATTCTGTGTAGTACGAAAATATTTGTCACAATCGGCTGATATAATTTGTACTTAGATGTACTATCGAGGCCCGGTAATGTAATGCATTGCTTGTTAAGGTTAAGGTTATTAAGGAGCTTAACTCTTGAAAACCCTAATATACTGGGTAGGTAAGCATTGACTGGTAATTAAAGTGATACTCAACTCATCTAGCAGTTCGAGAGAGGTTCAGATCTTAATCTAACGGCTAATTGCCATGCGTATTGATGTAAACTAACACTGAGGTGAAAAGCTCATTAAATAGTTCGTGTCAATAGTTTAACAATGCACTTCATAGACATAACTGGTAGTTAACTTCAGGTAAGTTGACACGCAGATTTTACTGGACCCTATAATAGTGGGTATATAATAGGGTATGAGCGAAATCACAGAGTCACAGTAACAGAGAAACAGAACTCACTTTATTTACTTCACACTGTAAATTTATTTTAAAACAAGGATTTTCGCCTTATGTATTTCATGAACATTACTATACCGAGGACTCAAAAAATTGAGTTTTCTTTCTCGGTGATTACAAAGTTTCACCAATGAAACCGCAAACAAACAAATATGCGTTGTCTCTGACAAGGAGGGGGGTTCGCATTAACGTTGCCCAAAATCATTCTTATCTACGTTTGTCTCAGTTATCAGTTTTAATTTAGACAAATTAATGAATGCAGTCACTGCGAAGTTTCAGTTAGTAGAGGAGTCTTGGAAGAACAACGGTGAAAAGGATTACGGGTGGGAGGATCCTAATGGTCGTAACCTGTTACAGAAAGGAATTTCGTTTTCGTGTTCCTCGAGCGAGGAACAAATATACATAATGAAGGGGACATTTTAACGTGGCATTTGGATAATTAAATTTTCTTCTCGTTTCTTTCGAGATTAAACTTGACGTTTCCATCTTAGGATGCTTTTGGTCTTTCCCCGATATCACTACTTTTTGAGGCAAAATTCGAGCACTCTCGCGGAAGTCCCATTTCGCGTTTCAAATTAAATACCTGATTATGAGTTGTTTTAAGTCGAAAATCACAGACGAGAAAGATGAAAGACCTGAAAAATTTATCACTTTGACTTCCAACGTTATCTAATTCGTCGACGATATTTCTTTGAGATAGCGTCGCTCTTTCAATTATTAATCACCTTAAATTGGAAATTATTTCCATAACGGATGCCATTTCACTCGATAAAAATTCTCTTTGATCGGGATTTGTACACTATCCTGAAAATGTCACATTTTCACGATGATTAAGCGCTGTTCTTCAAAGTGATTTATTCGTTAAGTATTTAAGAATTACGAATCACAGCAAAGTATTACTCTTACTTTAAAAATCTCTGTACGGTGATAAATAATAGGCCCTAAGAAGCATGCAAGTCCTTTTGAATAACGGTATGAGGGTATTTATGTACATATATAGACATATATTTATGTACATATATATATATAGATATATAGATAAATAATTTGGTACCACCGAATGTACTAGAGAGAAAGTTTATGTAAAACCTAAACGTGATTTTCCGCTAATATTTATCCAGAGAAGTTGCTTTTTCAGTATGATACGAACTAGCTGACTATATTTCTTACATTTAATGCATCCACGGAAGTAGTCCATGGAGATTTCTTATTAAAATTGGTTTATAATTTTAAAGTAACCTAAGAACGAAAACATTTTACAGCGAAGACGTGAAATCACTCTCATTTTTGATTTTTAGGGGAAATATATTTTGAATGATGGCTCCTTGCCAATTGCACGCGCAGATACATGCTATGCAGTTCATGAAGTAAATTTTCGTAGGATTTTGAACTGTGCAAAGTATACCAAAAATAAAACCAAAAACAGTCAAATTAAGGAAATTCAATCCTCAGATTCCCTGTCCTAAAAGCTTAGTTTAATTTATTGCTGAGAGAGTGAATGGAAGTGTTTGTTTTCGAAAATGAAGAAATGGGAGAAATAAAAAAAACATGGATATTTCCTTGAAAGGCGTCATCAAATAGATTGAGAAACCTTTTGAGCTCATAAATAAATCGAATTGGTATATTGCTCTGATAAATTAATCATGTACGCTCCCTGAACTATTAAATTTATGCGTAAAAGAAACAATAAATTAATCAATATACATTTAGTGGAGTTTTTACGACTAACATCACTATTCCTTCCTCTCCTATTTGGCCTTATGACCGATATGCCCCAGGGACTAAACCATAATCATTTTCATATTATTAGGGCACGAAAGTGGAATTTATATATACCCGCAACTTCCCGCACAATAGCAGTTAATCACATTGAATCACATTTCACATCGGTGCCTTGAATAGTGCCTCTAGGTGACTATTGACCTCTAGCTCGTAAATAAAATTCCTCCGCTGTAAAACTTTCCTTTCTATTAAGCTCGACGCGCAATAATCTCTTGCTAAAAAAGCTCCTTTTAACGAAGAAAAATCTACGGTCGTTAGTCACACTTTGTATCGAGTCCCCTCTTTATTCCGCTCCGGAACCGAGCCAATTGAAGAGCACGCCTTCGGAGTAAATGCGAGAGAGAGGAAAAGAGGAGACTGGCGTCTCCCGGGCGTCTCCTATTGTCGACGATGACACCATTTCCCTCCTGAAGGCGGTCTCTCCAAACAGCTGCTCTTCTCTTTTCCCCCCGTTTCGCCCAACGAGGAAAAAAAAGCCTTTAAAAAGCGATAATAAACTTGGCGCGCTGAGATGACTGCCGAGGGTTCAAAGTTCATAGCGCATAATTCCTCGGGCTCTTTCAGTCGTGACGGCTCCTTTTCTCTCCTACGTTCGTCCTTGACGCGTTAGATAGCGGTGGTCAGGGCTGCACCAGCGTGGCATCCTTCGAGAAGACTGCCTCTTTCTCGCCCACGCTGCATTCTAAACCGATAATGGCGTCTCGCCACGCGTCTCGAAGTTCCCGCGGTTACCGCGAAAAGCGAGAATTCCCGCCTCGCAGCATTTGACTCGAGACGCGTAAATCGGAGGTGAAACGAGTTAACAGGATGAGATCTCGAGGGACTTCCTCCATCGTCGTTTCGGAATGCTTTTAACTACGTCTCCGGTTTTCACTCATGTCCCGCGATGGGGTAAATTCGGAGGAAGCGGCTCTTAATTCTATCTGTGGGATGAAGTTAAACAAAACCCGTCGTCTGTATAAATGTGCGTTGAGATTGATGGAGGTAATACGGAATAGAATAAATTGCCTTTAAATAGTACCGTGCGTTTGGGAGCCTTGTAAATTGAGATTAATGTACGCAGTTCTGATGAACTAAGTTATGATTCAATTGAGGGTATCCTTTTAGGATGCCGAAAGTATCCGTTATGTAACAATTTTGGAGATTTAAAGATATATTTCTGTAATGTAATCTATCATCGCTGGCTGTACTTCGTGGAAAGACAATGAACTAAGAGAAAAACACTTTTTAAATTCCACATAAAATGTTTTTCAACGGCCAGCAACAATAGCCATCATCATGGCATTTGTTTGGTGAATTATATCTTACGTGGAAATTGCAAAGTGTTTTTCTCTTAGCTCATTGTATTTCTGTAATTTAGCAATAAATATTAAACAATGACAAGCATCGTACTTCTCCTGAGGAAAAGAAACAGGTTTGTATTTTTAATGTAAATAATCTAAAATACAAGAGGTAGTCGGATTGAAGTTGTTCTCAAAATTTACTGAAATTAAATCAAAATTTTCTGAAGTACTTCAGTCTGTAGCACTTCAATGTCTATGCGAGAGATATTACACGTGCACTAACGAATTCAATAGATGAGAGCACGTTTCTTTCTCAAGTTATGATGATGAGGTCATTGCCTCGTGGTCATTTTGCTCCCTGGCTATACTTGTGAGTCAGCTCGAAGAATAGTTTTTATATAAAAATGATAAGAAAGATCTCTTGCTCTTGCCGACCTTGATCCTATCTACGGGTTCATAGATGAAGCGACACATTTCTCCGGAAACTATAGATAAGTTCTATCTTCACTGGGAGCATTAATTTTAAGCAACAAACTGAATATCCTAAAATGAAAAATTAGCTATATAGCCTCTATCCAGGCCATTCACCCACAATAAATTCCAACAGCAATTTAATTTTGATAAAATACTTTCCTTCCCTTTTTTTATGAAATAATTCTGTGGTTGTTTCATTACGCTCGGTTTCCCAGCCTCCTGTTTACTCAGATTGACCAAACAAAATACATTCGCAGTTTTATTTTAATTATCCATTACTTTGTGGCAACTACAGTTGACGGAGTTTGCGGTAGTTGCGTTGGAAATGGCGTGTTGACCGATTAAGCGTTACCCCGCGCCGACCGCCTGCTATTTATTTAGGCATTGCTCGAATGGATAAAAATGCAGACAGGTGAATTTGCTTATTTAGGCGCGGGATTTGCGAATTGAATGCGCTTGGAGAATAATAAACATGCTTGTTCAAGCGCTTGCGAATTTGGGTTTTCGATCTATGAAAAAGGAAAAATCATTTGAAATTTATCCTCTACTCTAGCTTAGCGAACTAAAATTTCAGTTAGGTGGGAATATCACTCAGTAGAATACAAAATATGCAACGCATTCCGTATAATGTTTACACAAAGCATCGGGTGTAATAAGCATCATATCTGATAAATTTGGAATGAAGTACCGTATTAAAAATCAATGAAGGGTAGCTAAGTCTCATCTCATCGTGGTTAGCGTGTTAGCCTTACAACGCCTGACCCCGGCGTTGTAAGCGTAAACAAAAGCGGTTCAAATCTTAGTTAAGGCTTGGTTGTTTGTGTGCGTGACTTGTAAAGGGTTAATTGTAAGAGTAGTCTCGAAAGAATAAAATTCGCCAAATAAAGTCGTCATTATTATCATTATTCTAGTCCGGTAGCTGAGATATCCTTACCAACTTACCCAAAGAATTTACCAGAAAGACGTTTATTATGGGTATTATATGATTATCAATAATTGATGACTATGAAATTGAGTCATAACTATTATCCTCACACGCTATAGCTTTCTTTCAATTTGTATTCATAAATGTCTTCACTTGACGTTTTTATTTAATGATGAATTTAACTTTACATCTGATATATTGAATTGGCTGTCAATTATACAAGACAATTGTCTGTATTATTATACAAGACTTGTCATAAAAGCCATGAGAAATAAATATTAGCAGTAGCTTCCACCGAAGTCAAACCGGTGCCCACTTGGCTATCCGGGAGCCCTTAATAAATATTAATAAATATAATTGGAAATAATATAAATTCCAGAAAATAATTATCAGTAATGAAAATTCGGTGAGATGAAAGTTGAAAAAAGAATTTGGTCTAATTTCATTGCAACATCTTAAGCTATTTTTCCTGTTTTATTACAATAAATATTTTATTACCCATGGGTTTATTATTTAAACGTATGCTCGTATATAAAGCAATTGAAAGTTAATCAACCTCAATAAGTAGTAGAAAGATTAATAAACAAAAGCGGAAAAGTAGTGTTTGCAGATATTAACCCATAAATAGAAAATTTAATCGCAAATATTTCAAAATTTAACATGATACTTTTTGAAACATTGAGTTCCTTCCATTTCATACTTCACACATTTTCTTTTGCATCCCTAGTTTCATCTCACCTCTGTCACGATCCGAATTTCATACCTTCATTTCTCTTTATTACGCGACGCTTCCGTCTTTCCCATCTCGGCGAGGCCCAACTACCTCTCTATTCTTTGACATTGAAATTGCTCCGAACGCGCTCTTTTTTCCATTCTCATATCCCTGATATTTACGCACCTCTTCAACCCCTCTTTGTTCCGACGTAGCTCAAGTCACGTACAGCATCTGTTCCTACCTCGGTCATTTTGATTTTATTTACATTCCGTTCACCCTCTATTCGATCCTTTCAGCTCCATTTCGCTTTCCCGCATTCACTTTCATTTTGCGTTCACGCCCTATCCACCCGTTATATTTTTCCCTTTTCGACTTCACCCTTTCTCCCATACTTTCCAATGGTCCATCCCCTCTCCAGTTTCGAAACATTAAGCAGGAACCACTCTATTTCTCCCCCATTTTCCGCTCCTTCCATCCCCGGCATGTCCCTTTGTTCTCTCTCCATCTCAAGTAGACGAAGGGCATGTCCTCTTAGGACCATTTTCGACCGCTCAAGTCACTCCACCGGCGGCTATTTAGCGACCGCCTCTTCGAAACTTGCCAATCGTCCGCATCCCCTCGGTCCATTCTCTCTCTGCAATTTCTCTCTCGTTCATTAGGGCTCTCTTGACCCTCTCTCTTTCCATCCACTCGCTCTCTCAACGTCTCTCCATACCCTTTTCTCTCTTTTTCGATCCTGTCTTCCCACCGTGACCTCAAAGCCTCGACCTCTCCTTCGTGCACCGCGAGACATACTAGTCTGCTTCCCCGCTGAAGGAGACATCCATTTCACGGAAGGAAGACAGGCGATCGTCCGCCTCTGCGTTTTTTTCTGCCCGCGTTTGAAGAACTCGCTCGGTTTTCAGAAACGTCCGCGTGCCTCGCAGTTTATCGTCGCATTCGCCCGAGAATATCCCGACTCTTTACGGTTCCGTTTCTCGAGAGTTTTTTCCGTAGACACGTGTCATCTTCAAGACGGAGAGGGGGTCGTTTATCAAGCGCGACGGTGATTAAGCGGGTGTATCGATCGGGGAAAATGATTTTTGAAGGTTACGGATTTCAAATGGAAGAGTTCGTTTTCCTCATATATCGTTGTCTCCGCGTTATCCACTGGCGCGTTTTACATCCAATAGTAAAGGTTGAGAGGAGTTATTTGATAAATGAGCTGTTGCATGATCTTTCATCTCAATATAACAGATATGTGAGACAGAACAAACAAAATTACTGCGAAGGATATTTCCACGATAAATTTTCCAGGCAGTGCATGAAAATCAATGCTGAGATGTTTACTTCACACTTGCATCTTCATCGTTTCTCTGACGCCTTTCGGCGTGTGCAATTCATTTGAATGGGATGGAAATACCTTATGGTTGTCCGGAATTACGAGAATTTGCACATTCTCATGTCTGGAAGTGCATTTCACAATTTTGGCCGAGGATACCAAGAAATTCTAAAATCAATAAACTATCGGCGTCTATTAATAAAATGGGGATCAAATAGACAAAAAATGCAACTGCGGAGCGTTGAACAAAGATTGTCAAGTTTTTCTTCCGAAAAAAGCCATAATTCCAATGAATTATTATTATCATACGAAGATAGCAAAATAAATCGCAGTGGTTTTGGTACAGACACTGGCAAAACCTTTTCTTATCAGCAGAAGTTCGACTTTTCCGCACGGACGGTATGGAAAGGTCGAACTCTTGGATTTTATATTCGTCATTGCTATTGTCGATAGCTAATTTACGTATAGAGAATCCAAACTCAGTATTACAATCTAGGATTTGAGTTGATTTCAGTTCACAATAATTGAACACGGGAAAAAATTAGATAAAAGTTCGTAGAAACGTTAATTGGAATTGTCAAACTTAAAGCTTTGTGAAATTCGGAGTACAAATTAATGAACAAAATTTCGGAAAAAAATACTGATTCCAATAGGAAATATATCTGAGCCAAAATAACATTTTTATACCCACAAATAAGAATGTAAAATCTACACAAAATCTACGCATTTGTTAAAATTAATACCTGCCTTTCTCAAATACACAATTGAATTTTCGCCATTCTCTGCTGCCATTCAAACTCTTTCTTTTATAAGAGAGATGCAGCATACCACTCCATAGTGCCTCGAGCAATATTCGCGAAGTCGAGTCGTGAGAAAGGATTATGAATATATACGTTAATAATGCATTTATTTCGAAAGAAAGGACACCTGTTAACCCAAGGCGTCTATTGTCGACGGTTTTAATCCGATTAATTAGAGATGAAAGGAATCGTACGCTCTCATTGATTTCATTACAAAGCCATTCATCTTGTTTACCGTGGTTGACTTTATGCGGAGATGAATCGAAACATCCTGATAAGTAATGCTTAAGATGAGAAGTTTGATCAAAGGTAATGATAATTAGCACTCTTCGCTCCTTTGTCATTGGCAACTCAAGGAAAGAATCTCATCTTCGGAACGCTTTTGCATGCAAACCTCATTATCAAGAGGGATCGTCTGGAAAGGAATCCCTTTCCGCATTATTTTGCGTATTTAAAAGCGTATTTGAAATAAGGAGTCAAAGAGGTCCTCAGTAGACCCAGTTGTGGACAAGAATGCCATTTTCAAATTCAATTTTCTCCTGAAATTGTACTCGCATCCTTTTGCTATTTCTCGTAGTTCAGTGCTGAGTGAGCCAATTGAGTTTTTGATTGATTTTCCTGGTTTGGTGAATGTTGAAATCCTTTTAACTTGGAAGTTTCTTGAAGATAACATACATTGCCATGTCTTTGTGCTTCAGTACATTCGAACAATCGGCATCTATACTGTATAAGTTATCTCGTTCTTCCAACATCAGTCGGTAGTTTCTTAATAATTTCGGTTGTTATTTTTCTTTGAGCTTTTCATTGGCTAATATTATAATAGGATGGGTCAAATTTTAGTGAACCGGATTTTAAAAAATAGTAGCAAATAAAACTTTCGTTGCCTTTTGTGACAAGGTATGGTCTGCCATCTTGTGTTAGGTATATTAATATATGTCATATACTTTATATTTAAGTTAAGCGTCTGAGGTTGGAATTGGTTCAAGTCACCGTTTGATTTCATGGAATTATTCACCTAAAAAAGTTGAAGGCTGAAATGAAAGCCTTCGTTTCATGAGATTTCACGTAAGATACCTCTTTCTCTCTCTATTTTCTACTCCTTTGGACGATTTTTGAAACCACCTTCGTTTTGTGGGTGTTACATTGCAGCGGAAACATTTTTCTGTGATAAAAATATCACAGTTTTTCCCTACACAAAACCACTCTTTTTCCTTATTTTCCGTTGCCACCGTACTCGTAAAAATCTCCGTGTATTATAGTATATATTATCTGTATTTAGTCGTATGTTTGCATTTCATTCTTATATTGTAAGATACCAATTGAAATTTTCATTAAATTACAATTTTATGATTAACTTAGAATCATACGTGGCGATGATTTAAAAAATTTCTTATATTATTAGTAAGAGTAACTTGTTAACCACAATATATTTGATATGGTATTCAAGCTTACGGTGACCCATGAAATATAACGCCACAATTAAGAAGATAGATGCAGCGTTGTAACATTTGATGTAATTCGCACCATAGTTCAAATGAAATAAGAAGAATGCAGTTGAAGACAATTTGATACACAGGCTGAAATTGCTGTATCCTTAAAATTACTTTAGCACTGAAACAGGAAATGCTATCTCAGAATGTCTAGTTTTATTACGGTTGAAGCTTTCCTTTCATTCTTTCCTTGCGAATACTGAACAGCAACCTATTGCTAAGAATTTTACCCCACTCTCTGGCAAGGCCTTATATAAATACATACACATCAATCACAATGTTCTTTCTCGGGATAAGTACGTAATTTGTTTCGTTTATTGCCAATGCTACTCCACTCTTCTCTACCCTCCAGAGCATCTTTGGCTTCAGACACATTTATAAGATTCGCGCATTCTCTATTATTCTTTGAGGTACGTTCCTCTCTTATCTTCGACATATCTTCACTTAATTGAACGCCTTTTTCCTGGCATTTCTTCTTCTAAGATTCCTCCTACGCATTATCTCAGTCATTCGGTTTCCATCGTTCTTTCCATGTGTGCAAATGTTCAAATACAAACACAAAGTGAATTAACATCGATAATGACTAAGATCTTTTTCCCCACAGTCATTTCTCAATTCTTTTTTGGACGAGAAAGGAACAAAAGCAGATAGCTTAAAAATAACCCAAGATTACGAACATTAATAACCAGCCTTTCCACCAACGCAACTGGTTTACGTTCATTTCTCTAACCCATTAAGAATGGATATGAGAATAATATCCTTGGAAAACTGCCCGCTTTACATACGTAAGGTGTTTCTATATCCGTGTCCTATGATTGCTTCCACATTAACTACCCGCTTCAATCTTAACGGCTACAGGAAATGCCGCGTATCTATTGATTTATGGACCGTATTACGACATTAACTCCGCCATTCAGCCAGCCAATTTTTGAGCATTTACAATTCAAGGGAGCGCATAAAAGAGAACGCGCACGTGCGTTCGGGAACGCTCACGCGCAGCGGGCACGAGCCAAGAAGAGCCGTCACAGAAATAGGCTCTTAGCGAAGTCGCCTCCAGAGCGCGCCGTTTGTCATTTCCCGTGTCACGCGCCCGTCTTCTCAAGACTCCACGCGTCTCCACAATCATCTCTCCCACTTTCACACTCTCCCTTTAATGTATCTATTCCTTTCATCTCACCGTCCGTCAAAGAGACGTCCGCGTAATCCTATAAGAGGACAGTAGACACGTGTTTTTTAACGGGATGTAAAAAAATTCGAATTCGTTTTTTCTGCGATCCATTCAAACTGGCGTAGAACTTTCCGAAAATTTATTTTCGAAAAATGAGTTTGGAGACGTATTGGAGTGGTTTTTCTGTCCTGTCCCTCGCACTTCCCTGAGGGTTAATTTGATGAGCGAGATGGATGCACGCATTGTTGTCGCGTGCTGGAATAGGAAAAGAGGAATTAAGAGGGAAAGCGGATGTGGGAGAAGGGAAGACACCAATCTTGCTCTGGAATTGGCGACGACGTACGGCTTTTAGTCGGACACACTGTCGGGAAAAAATACAATGCTTCTCTTATTCTGGGAGTTGTAATTCGTGTTCCATTCCCTCTCTTTTTATCCCCTCTTACTCCACTCCTTTACTCATCCTCTACCATTTTTTCCGTCCCTCGTCTCTCTGTCTTCCTCTTCGTGCATTTATGTTTATTTCCCCCTCGGGTCTCTTTCCTTGTTACTTTGTTCTCTCTAACATCCACTAATTTGTTTCGAAGAGTCCTAAGCTAGGTAAGCAAAGAAAATTATTTCGACACGTAATGAATGTTGGTTAGCAGACTATTTCGAGGCTAGCTTGAGGCATCTAACTTTTGCTAGTAAAATCCATGTTCCAAGATCTTCCCCTAAGAGATAATTTCATGTTTATCTGGATTTAAGCTCTCAGAAGCCCTAGGCAAAAACCAAAGTAAGACCCCCACTAGGAACTACGAGTAAAAATTCGAATTTTTCATAAAATTCATAAATGTATAATTCATAGAAATCTCAGTTACTTCGCAACGCAAGAATAAACAAAATATTGAATTATAAGTCGTATTTCCATAGGCTACAGCGATAATGATGGATAGAATTTTCTCTATATGGTGGCATAAACATTGTAATATATTCCATAAACATACTAAGCAGATTTACTAAAAAATATAAAACTCTTTCTTAAAGCAAAAGAGATGATTAGCAGAACGCTACCGATAGTTAGTAAGCACAGTCTTATTGAAGCCTGTAAATGGATGAGGCCCACAGCTAGCGGCTATTGATAATTAACTCATCGATGCTGTTTTGCGTCGAAATATAACTTTAACTCAGGATCCAAGAAGTTAATTCAATGTCTGGATTCTTTACCGATATTATAGCTAAAAAAATTTATATTCTGACTGGCAAAGACTAGCAGTGAATTGGAAACACATTATAGTGGACCAAATCATATAAGTACTGCTTGCACAGCCGATGGTAAAGATATTGAAGCATCCAATAGTCCTGTGTTAGGCATCTTGAAACATTTACACGACTTTCATTAGCCACGAGTACCATTTTTATATGCTATTCACCAACGGTTAAATTTACTTCATCTCTTTACTTTCGCAGCAAAATTGCCTTTCTCTTTCGGTGTAGCTACTTGCATCTGTATTTTCTGTCTGGGAAAAGCATTAGAATTGAAATTCCGACTTTCATTTACTTCGTCCTCCATTAAAAGTCTACCTTTACTAATTCCTTCTCTGCGATTGCTCCATTCACTTTAGACAGCCCACTTTTCCTTTACTTATCTTCCTTACGTCTTCCTCGACCACGTTTACACTCTAATCTTCCTCTGAAAGCCGATTTAAAAAAGTTTTCCACCTCCTTAAAAACTGACTACTCATTCCGATTTTCTTTTCTTTTCATTCTGTGTTAGCTTCTCCTTACCTCTCCGTTGTAAGTTCGATTCATTTCAGTACCTTTACAAAGCGGTTTTCTTGGAGAAAAGTGAGTTTTGCGGTTGGAACATAAATGCTTTTGTACTGCTCTTCCGGTGGAGGAATTATCAATCGAAATCTCTCTCAGAGTAATGTTAATAATAAGGAGACAGTAAATGCTATTTTGCACGGCTCTCTTTCTATTACTGTTCTTCCTCTAGTTTATCTTATAATGCGTTACGTGCTCTTCATTTTGAATTATTCTTCATAGTCTGGAAGCGTACTAAGATGATGTACTTTTGTGCCTGTGACAAATCACAAGTAAATTAGCGATGAGAGGAACGGTAACGCAGAATGAGGAATGAATAATGGTGATATCTGTTTCCAAAAATTTATCGGTTTTCGCATTTTAATTGCTAATATTGGTTTTAATCTGTGGCGGAGCTGTTTTTCTTCATTATTTCACAATTTACGAAATGACTGCTGGGTTAAACGAATCATCATAAATCAATGATAGTGATAAGGCCATTAAGATCCAATGACATATTTTTGGGAGTTCATTTAAACATTTTTTTATTGGAATTTGATAAAAAACTAGCTCTACCTTTGTTGGGGAAAGATTTAATATCGAAAGAGAAGCATACATTAATCATCCTTATATTCCATTAATTCATCGGGAGAGATATATCGGCAATTATTACATTTAAATAATCCTATTCGATACACATATTTGACTGTGATATTTTACAGTCGATATTAATTGACCATACTTCCTGGAACTTTGTGAAGCTTGCACAGTAAATTTGTGTTTTCCGCAAAATTTTCTGGGCAATGCCAGATTTCGGTTTCAATAGAACATGGATACACATCGGGAGTTCAATTTACACATTAAAAAAAATCGTGCGTTAAATAAAATTCCCGTATTTAATACCTAAACTCTGCTGTTTCCACCTTGTACTTAGGATCGTGAGCTACAGGTTGCCCATCTTAGGTTTCCAATCCTTTTTTTTAAGTCCCCCATCGTTTAGTACTATAGATTCGTTCTTACATGTACTTTAACCCACTACTGTGCTCGACCGTACCTCTTCAAACCTCTTATTCAGTTCAAAGCCAACTGAATCTTCCCGTAGCTTCACGGTCAAGCCTTCTGCACCTGCGTCAGGGCTTTGTTCCTCCTCTCTATACGAGTACGTACTGTTCTCCTTCCTTTTTCTTCTCCATCAAATACCGCCCCTTCGCAGGCCGTTTGACAGTGATTCCATTCTTCTTTCATCCCCGTCTTAACTAAGCGAAACTTCTCAAACGATGGACGACTTCTCGGTGAATAAAACCCTCCCTTATTGAGGACACTCCTTTTGTGTCCTCAATGCGAACAAACGTTTTCTGCCGGGACGATTTCAATGGATTCCCATTATCGTTCCGAAGTGATCTTACTTCGACGACTTAATTCCTTGCTGTTTTTGAATGAAAATCTCTTTGTTCTTAATGAGCTTTTGTCGAAATGTTTTACGTTGCAATTCTTTAGGGCCGGAGACTGCATTGATGTCGAAAAGAATGGCATGAGATGCGACAGATTACTTCGTCCACGATCATGGGATGGGATTCATGGTAACGAGATATTCATTTTAGGAGGAAACTTGATCCGGTTGATTGTGTACTCGTTCTTTCAAATTGGTTCAACTCCATTTTGACCTCCGCATGCGGAGAGCAAAAAAATCAACCGGCTTCCATTATAGTTTTTGAAATAAATTAGATTCTCACTTCCTCATATAATTCAATGTAACGATGGCTAATTTGGAACAAATGGAAGTTACATAATTATGATGATGAACGATGATTATGGGTTTGAAAAAAAATACTTGTGATTATAACTGGGGAAATTAGTTAAGTTGTGCAATTTGAACCATGAAATAATGAGTATGGAGAGGGTAAAAAATGGAGCCTTTCAGTGCAGAACCAGAAAAGCTTTCCTGGTTATATTCCGTCCTTTATTTAATTAGCATCTCATTATTTTACTTAATGAGAGCATTATGAATGGAGCTAAATTGATTTTTATTTTAATCCCAATTGTTCTCTTACTCAGCTTTTCAAAATAAATTTTTTATTCGATTGATTCATAACAATGAAGGAGCTCATGCAATAATTATGCAAAAATAAATAATAATTACCATACAACAGCATATTTAACTGATTGAAAAATATTTACGTATATTTCGCAATATTTAATATCTACTCCGTATTAAAACTTAAGCTCTATGTCCTACTTTACTAAAAGGATGAACAGTTGTAAGTTCATTTGCAATACCCTCTATTCTACATCATATCCTTTGTTTTGGTACTATTATCGTAGAGGTCTTGAGTGAGAATTTGCTTTGTGAACCTTATTTGATACGAGCTTTACTTTTCTAAAATAATCACGTTAAGTTCCGAAAGATTTCACAATTCGATTTGAAGTCTTTCTTCAACCCTTCCTCGCATTTCGAAAACTGGCTAATTTCTTTTGTGACTGAAAAGCAATTTTCCCAATAACAAAGCCAGAGTGATGGAATGGAAATGAAGATCTCTCTTCCACTCGTTCCTAAATCCACCAAGCTTTTCCTCGAATTTCAATATTTCTCCCCTAAGGCCTTTGAAGAGCCCATGGAACATTTCTCGAGAATTTACAATGGAAACCCTTCACCATCCGTTTAATATAGCATGGAATATGCGCACGAAATATGCTCCGTAAATCCCTATATAACAAATTCCGTATTAGCTCCGTCATATTGTTCTATCTGAATATTCTTCTGCTTACATTCTTGAAGTATGCGGCTTGATAATTATTTGCATATTATATTTATTGCTGTCTTATTGTCATTTAATACTGAGCAGAACTTAATTAAAAACGTTCTTTCCTTCTATGAAAATGAGTCATAAATATCATCTATGGCCATCTTTCAGGGCATTATATCTTTCTTTCCATACATTTGGGAGGTCTGTGTTTAATACCACTTCGAAATTTTTTTTCTTTTTTCCAGTATTTGATTCACGCGCAGCGCATTACCGCTAGTGCGATATCCTAAACTAATACCTCCTTCATCATATCCATAGGTCTTTTTAATTGCGTTAATGAATGCTGCTGCTCTTTTATTTTTCTGCCTACGTAATAACTTTGCTGCTCCTAGGGTTCATTCACTTTCATCTCAATAAAAACTTTGCTATGGCATGCATCGATGGTTTGGTTTGAGGTTCATTAATCTTTTTCAAGGGTACGTGATGAGAGCTCTGTTCTCCCATTCAACTAGTATGTTCTATTACATGTACGTTTTTTCGAAAGGTTTTTATACTTTTTCAATGAGTTTTTGCTATCTTCGTTTTGGAATCGTCTATTTTCTTCTGCGAGTATCCCATTTTATTGTATTGAAGGGCAAATGCGAGTGAATTTCCTCTTCCTTTCATGAATATCTTCAAGCCATCTTCACCGCTTAACTCTTGTACGTTTTCTGGAGAATTATGCGTAGTTGCCATGCCTCTTTTCTTTACGATTGATTGACACCTTTCCACAGCATCATCATTTTAGATTAGCAATCCAAAGAATAGTGATTCGCAGCTCTACCGGCCCTCCTGTCCCCAACCACTGACTTTCCAACCCAACTTTCTTCATACTCAAACTTAACAATAACCTACTTGTCGTAGCCTAACTTAGACATTCCTCTATAATTCCTCCCTTTTACAATTCTTTAAAATTATCTCCAGGAGTTTATCGTACCTTAGTATGAACTCAATTGTTAGTACCTTTTACTTTATATCAATGTTTTCCAGAGTCTTCTCTCTTCATTTGTTCTTCGAAGGAGTTCTTCATTAGTGACTCAGTCCATCCATTTAATTTTCGTCATTCATCTTCGTCACCACATCTCAATTGCTTGTAATCTTCTCTTATGTGCTGCCGTTACAATCCATGTTTCACAACCACACAAAAGGTCTTGGTTCGGTAATTCACGAATGCTATCGCCTAATTTACGCCTCAACTTATACGCCCTGTTAGTTCTTCATATGCATTGGCGTGGATAATTGTCTATCAAGTATTTTTAGAATCGAACCAAAGCACTAATCTGAACAATGCGAGAGCCGTCCATAGAACCCTTAACGGGCCTTTTATGAATCCATTGGTGTTTAAGTAAATGTATCCGCTATTCCCTTTTCCGTAACGAATAAAAGTAATGTAACTCATATTGTGGAGGGAAAAAAGGAGAATTTTAATTAGCCACGCGAGAAAGAGCAAAAGGATGGGTGAATCGACCCGAAACAAACGCCCGACGCATACATGCACCCATGACCATAGAGAAAAAGACTCATTCACTTGCCAAACTTTCAAAGGCCGCCGTACATGCATTCGTTTTTCACGTGAAATAAAAAAAATCCCAGTTCGTTTCCTGTTTACTTTGTGGAACGAGAGGGGGTACGGTTTGGAAAGTATACGGCAGAAAGTTCGGGCACATACAAGCGGAATCAGAAAAATACGCATGCGCCTTATTTTCCCATCAAGACATACGTACGTAATTTCTAAAAATAAGTAATGGGGTATTTAGGTGTAGATTTTACTATTGCTACAAAAGGGTAGTTTTCGATTGGGAGATTTACATGGTGTGCCAATGTTTTTGCGGATATTCGGTGAATATAATCAACGGAGGGAACTGAGTAACTCCCTTTATCGGCAAGTTATTAGAATAAAATTAGAAGTTAATTACTATTAAATGGGAGAAAAAAGACTAAGAATTAATAGATGAAAAGAGTGAATTGAAATAAATGTTAACAAAAATAAAACGAATTAAAAATGATAGAATGAAGAAAATAAATAAAAATAAACGAAGAAAAATAAAACAGAAAAGAAATACCAATAAAAGCAAAACAATTCAAAATAAAAAGGAGTGATAATTATTGTGGTACATTTTCATTCAATATTATATACACAATCAGTGTCTTGTCAGATAAAAGATCCATGAATTATGGAGCTTTGGCTACTTTAGGAAATATTGGAATTACTTAGAAAGTCCAATAAAGTTTTAGTAAAGGTATTCTAGTCGACCGTTTATTTATTTTTTGTTTAATCTAAGCTTTGGCAAATTTGGAAAATTTTACAAACTCGTGTACTCTTCTATATAATTTGGTTCGAGACAATCTGTTAGTTTGCATATTTATTATTTTTAAAATCATATTTATTTTGGAAGCTCAATTTGTAAAACCCCGATTGTTTTTCAAATGAACGTGCGGAAACTGGAAAACAGACTCCGTGGAGTTGAAAACGGAGGCATCCATTGAAACAACAGGGCATTATTTGAGCTTGATCTTTGAACATGCAAATTGAGAGTGAAAGTGAAGTTTGCGAGCGGGTGGCTTAATCAGCATCGTCAAATATTTATATTTGTAAAATCTGAGGCCGCCTCTATCGACTTCGGCGCATATTATAACGAGAGAATTATGTTTTTACACCCTCGATACCTTCATTTCAAACTCTCCATCGTTTGCTTCCGATGCAAAAAGAGTACAGTGACGTAGTAAAAGGATTAATGGAAGCCCAAATGTACGGCTTCGATGGTCTGGGCGATACGGATCGCCCCATCCATTCATACGCATTTATCTAATCATGAATCCGTTATTTATGCCGCGGATACATTCGATGGAATAACTCCTTTCCAAACATCCCGCTTCCCCCGACCGACCGATCCCACATTTTATACGCTCGCCTGTGTTTTTTGCTCCCGTTTTGTTTGGAGAATTCCGAAGAGCTTTCGCGAGATTCATGCATCGTTAAACATGGGCCGCTGAGGAGCACCCGGTCGCTTCGAATTTCGACCGTGTCCAGGCCCTTTTTAAAATAAAGCGAGGAACCTTTTTATCATGAATATATGGGGTTCAGGTTGTCGTTTGAGGTACCCTTCTCCGGAAAGGCAACTCAAGAATACTTTTATAAATCTATATTTATCTTTCTATTGCTCGAAGAGCTTGAATATTTTCTATATCGAAACGTATTTGCTTGTATATTTTATTTTTCCCGTGGCCTCCATCGTAATCATCGCAGACGGTTCCTAAATAAATCCTTCCAGAGAAAATTATACTTCTTTTGTTAATTTTAACTTTTGTATACGTTCGTATAACTCAATTTGCTCCGAGTATTATTGGGAAAAGGTTAGCTACAGGCGATTTTTTAAATTTTTTGGTATGACAGAAATATTATACACACGAAAACGTCGGATTCTGTGGCTCCTTTAGACTCTACCTTTCATTATAGGCCAGCTTATATATGCACCCTATAAGTGTATTTAGTCTTTGGATATAAATATGAGTAATCCCTTATTCATATTGCGTCAACTGGTATTTCCATAAAATTTCGCTTCAACCTAATATGTAATCATATTAAACTCCCTAATTACCCAGAGAAATAAAGTGCAAAGCAGTTTATTCGGTTGAGTTATCATATATGTTGATCGTCTTTGAAACACCACATTATAGGATAAGAGTTGGAATAACATAGGGATAATTATAATTTCCATCTGAGTCATCTCACAAAACACAGGGATTATTTGATTTCTCTTTTGAAAGGCCAGAAAGTATGTATGAACATAGTGTTAACTGCAAACGAAAGTCGATAGAAGAGTAAACACCTATGGTTTTTGAGATTAATATTAAATGGGAGGAGTTAGTATGGCCTACTCTTTTGCCGCCCATTCTCATTTAACATTAAAGTATGCTCTTCACAATTTAAGACCTAAATAGCCTGATTCCTTCTCACGAAAATGATTTTGGTTACTTTCTCACCTTTAAAGTTAGAGTTTTCAAGAGAGAGGTAATTTAAAAACAAATGCTTCATCATTTAAAATTTTGATTCTTCTGCGGCGATCTCAGCCGATCTACTTTTCAATTATTATTTTCAAATACGGAGTTACTTATTTTACTACTGAGACCCTCTCTGCCTCATCACTTGCAAAAAAAGAAAGCAAAATTGCTTTCGAACTGTACCAGATTTATACTTGTAACGATTGTAAGGAATATATTTAAGCAATTCTTTCATCGACTTTTAAGTGCGATGATCGTCAGAGTCGTTTCGATCGCGCGATCAAGATCTTCAAAACCCCAAGGATAATTAATAAATTGGTTTCTTATTTCCTAAACCATTTATAAATCAAACAATTATTATCTAACCTTGGAAAATTCTTTTGAATGCAAAGGGGAATAACAGCATGATTGATTTAAAAAAATAAAGCAAATTAGTTGAGTAGGTGAATAATTATTATAAAAAGAATTAAGGAAATTATTATAAAGTTACTTATCATAAGTATTTGAGACAGAAATAATCCTACTGAAGTAGTCATATTGATATAATATTGATGTAATAATATAGTTGAATATGCAATGAAAGTGAATTTTAAAACCTAGTGCCTTCCAATTGAACCTTTGATAATTAAATTAAAATGATGATGAACGTAAAATAATGCTGGACCTGAATATGTTGTTGTTAACACAACGTGCAAGGAAACTGCCCAAATTGGTGTGATGGAGATGATTAACATGCTAAATTGAATTCATATGGTAAGGTCAATTTAAATATGGAAACGACATTTATCAATATACTGCTACTACCGAGGTCAATTTTATTTTCGCTAGTCGCTTTCCAAGTTATGCTTAAATAATTAATAACTTGCAGGAGCAATGAGTTATCAGAAATAGAGCAAACAGCGTTATAAGTCCGTTATCATAGTAATGATACAATTCGAGCGTCAGGAATTCTATTAAGAGTGAATTAGAAAGCGCGCCTTACCTAAGGCTAGTGGATGAATCAATGCAAAATGTTTCCAACTCTTTAGAATATTTAACCTTAAGTTTTAAGTTTCCGTCGATAAAAAAATTCAGCGCAGCTCACAGAATAGCTCTTGAAAGAACAGCTCTTCAAATGGAGAGGTGGACAGATGGCCTAAAACTACTCAAAATTATGCATAAAGATTTTCACGTTATGATTTTTGGACGAAGAATATTTATACGATTCGTGAAAAATTGGTAATACTGCGTGACGTTTTCTCTTTGATGGCTCGTCACTCAAAGCTACTTTTTCGCCAGTTTCTATTATTTTAATTTTTAAACGAAAAAAAACGAGAGAAATACAGCGAACTGAACGTCGCCTGGGGTCGATTAATATTCATCAATGCACCTTTCACTGCCCCCCTGCGGTTTAGTATACCAGGTACACTTCTCTTATCAGAATATTCGTGGATGATATCTTTTAGATGGATGTTTGCGATTTAAATGTCAGATTTGCATTGCGCATTCGGTTTGTGAGTACCTTGCCCATTTCATTTGAATCCAAGAATGAATGCGACATGCGACTAAATACCATTTAGAGAATTAATAGTAAAAAAATGCACTCACCGATGACAAGGTAACTATTAATGCCTAGCATTTTTGCTAAGAATAAAATACGAGAGATTTTTAATGTATCCGTCATACGTTCATTTAAATCAATTGGTGGTGATAAACTTCGGTTTCGACTATAAAATATCACAGTCAGACCATTGACTTCGTCTACTTTGTTTATGATTATCGTTCCACGGAAGAAATTCCGACATATACCTTTAATAACGAAACGATATTTCTTCAAGAATCTTATATTATTGAAAAATCGGAAAAAAGGAATGATTATTGAGAAATCAAACAAATCCGACCTCTTTTCAATTAGACTGCGAACTTTTGTCTCTTAGAACAAAGGAAATTCATTTTACTCGTGACTTGTACCAATGCTTAATAATTCTATCAAATCAGAATATCTGTAGCACTACCTCATAGATTGCTTGATGATTAAATAAATGAAAATTTTGCCATTTACACTAAACCAAATTAGATCGTAGTTTCAAAGGGTAGTAAATGGTGAAGGCATTACGTTGAGCGTACAAGGCTATTTTATCCGTACTACTATCTCTTCCTACGACATCAATAGAATAGGAGTCTGCGGGTGATATTATATGCGCTAGTTAGACCTCATCTGGAGTTCCATGCAGTACACAGGACCCTGCTGACAAGTTTTGCTTTCCTGAGTCAGGAAAGATGTAGTCATAGCGTTTTGTTAAGCGTTGCTACAACAAACCAATAAGCGTGACCAGGATTCTCCTTGTTAGGGTGAAAGGCATTTGAAGAAAGGGAGATTAAGTTTTAGGTTTACTCTTATCAAATAAACAAACAGGAATTTTTCGGATTAGTTAGTCGATTTGCTTAAACTTTCACCCCGTTATGTAAGCCGAGCGTTTACCCCAAGAAAAACGGAAATAAGCTAGAGCTAGTCACTTCTAAGATAATTTTTTTCTGCAGACGATGCATGGCAGTTACAGGCTTGAGGTTCAGACTAATGGTGCATGCATTCGCCTGCCACAATCCTAAGGGAGGTTTTCAGGGTATTCATACAGAAATAGATGTCATTCTGAAACGATTTTACCGTGAAATAATGAAAAGTTGAATGCTATGGAGTATATTCCGTCAAAACATTCGGCTCACATGCGGAGTTTTATTCATCAGTTAATACAATAAACATGAGTGAGCTGTACCTGGCTAAAAATGATTAAGCAATTGCGTTTCGATAATCGATCTATTTATTTTTTCTACGATGCCTCAAATTTTATTTCCATTTATTTATTTCAATTTTATTTATTAATTATCATTTTGGATTTATTCATTTTATTTATTGGAAAAGGACATTAGAAATATCAACCATCCGGATGTATCACAAAATTTTATCCAAATAGGGAAAAATACGGTTTTAATAGGTACGACTGTAGCTGTTAAATGGAGTGAAGCAGTAAACGGAATATCGCGTTTTAATCGAAATAGAGCTAAAATCGGCATGAAACATTCAATTCCATTATCCGGGATGTAAATTACTGTTAAAATTAGAGCGGAATATTCTTGAAAGCGCCAACAATATAAGATAGACGGTCAAGAACTTCCGAAACCTCCGGTTTCCTTTTACGATTCAGCGCTTCCCATAAAATATTAAATTCCTCAGAATATTTAACCCTCCTACAACCTATTTCCCTTTAAAAAGTACTCCATCGGATCCACAGGAAACCTGAAGCCCAGGAATGACACTGAGAGTCCTCAAATTGGGGATTCCACTCTGGCTTTGCGTCAGGTCAACCGTTCAATAAAGTACCTCCCTGACCTAAATTCACTTCTCGGGACATAAAGGCTAGTTCATTCACGGGACGAAGGATAAATCATCGCAGTCGCTATTCGATGGAGAACCGATTGCCAGGTGCTCGGAGCCGCAAAAGACGATCAAGGGAAAAAATATACATCCGGGGAATTTTATCACCTCCGTGGTCACTCGAGGGCCTCGATCCACTGAGCGAATGGGCCACTTGCGGTTGGGTCGGAAAAAACGGAGCTAGGATAGGACGAGAGGGAACACGTCAGCTCTCTATTTTCAGATACTCAAAGCGATAAAATTATGATGTTTTTCTCTTTTATTTTGTCAACTGGTTTTCGCGTTCCATTTGTTTCAAACCGGGAGACTTGACATACTGATCTAAGCGTTACGTCATAACCTCATTTTTAGGAACATCGCAATTTTTCATAGAGCCTTCCTTTTGAGCGTAAAATTTGCAGGATATGTATTCCGTGTAATAAACATTTACGCGCAGAAACCACGTTGAATTCCTGAAATAGAGAGAGTAGAGTGAGAGATGCTACGTTTTGCAGACAATTGCTGTGATAAATCGGCTCACGTTAACTACATTCTTTATAATGTAGATTGGAAGTCTTTGAAGGAAATAGGATCGCATTTTTGGTAGAACATGCACAATAATTTAGGAAGGACAATGAACGAATTCATGCAATAATTATGCGGAAATAAATAATAATTACTATACAACAGCATATTTAACTGACTAAAAGATGTTTACGCATATTTCGCAATATTAATATCTACTCCGTGTTAAAACTTAAGCTCTATGTCCTACTTTACCAAAAGGACGAACAGTTGTAAGTTCATTTGCAATACCCTCTATTTTACATCATAGCCTTTGTTTTGGTACTATTATCGTAGAGGCCTCGAGTGAGAATTTGCTTTGTGAGCCTCATTTGATATGAGTTTTACTTTTTTGGTAATGTATGCACAATAATTTAAGAAGGCATACTTAATAGTGTTCGAGTAGCACATCCAGTATGATAATAGCCCCTATATTGAAATAACAAAATTTAAATACCTGGATCGTATGCTGATCAGATATTGCGTGAAAATTCAGATGAATAGGTGCTAGAACTACCCACTGCGAAAATTCATTTCTCCCGCAAAGGAAATATCATAGTAATCATCTAGAGAATTAGACTATACGGTTAATGCAACCCTTACAGCTACTGGTATATGGTAGATGAAGAATTTTTAAAGTTTGCGCTCGCTCGATATTTATAAAAACTGAGAATACCATCATTATTAAACGAATACAAACATTCCCATTTATATGTAGGTTCTGGAGAAACGTTTTCTATGAAATTACCTTTTATAATGACAGCGCGGCTGAACACGGGGCAGTAATTTAAAGTGGAATAAAGTCACGTTACACAGTCAACTATCAGCAACTATGATAGTCAACTATCATTTGCTAAAGAAGTTACGAAGTAACTTCTACTCATGAAATTCTGAGAGGCGACCCCTTTACGTAACATCATCGTGAAACAAGTAAAGCCACTTTATTGAAATAACACGAAGTATTATTTCTACAGCACATGGGAACCAAGGAAGGTATTACATTCTCATACTAAATCATTCAGAAAAACATAATTTAAGTTGCAGTTTAGCTGTATTAAAATAGATTCCTGTAAGGCGAATGTATGAATAAAAGCGTTTAGTTTGTACTAGCGAAGTACTTCAAATATTAATTTTTCCTCAAAGTAGACAAAGATAAAAAAGTCATTCAGAAAGCATAAATACATTTAATTCATATTTCATACAGACATCTTTTATCGTTCAACATACCGAAATTCTGGCGATGTAATGAAAGGCTTCTTTTATATTATATTATTCAGTCAATTTTTAATCGAAAGAAGCGACTTTTGATTAATAATTAATTAGGTAAAGAACTAAATAATGGAATATCTTCTCACCTTCCCACTCCTCCCAAAAGGTCAACAACGTCTTGCATTTCTAAATTAAAACTTGGAGCTCGAAATTTGACGTTTTCGTTTGAGAAGAGAGTGGGGAGTATCCAGCCCGTACTCCGCGAAATAAAGTAAAAACCTTTCCGCGCTTTCAAACGTAACTTTATCTTCAACGTTTCACTCGCACCTCCGCCCCGCAATAAAACCAAGCTCTCTATAAAGACAGGAATCTTCCGAAAATCTCTCTCTCGCGGAAACCCGAGTAGTTTTCCGAAGGCATGCAAGCTAAAAAGCTTGTGAATCGCTGCAATGAAAGGAAGGGTTGCTGCACGTCCTTTCATGGCGTTTTCTACTTCACCGAAGTAGTTCTGCGGGGCATTCCTCGGCTCGGAACGCGTGAGCTTCACATTTTCCTCTTTTTCTGAAAATTTATTCGTCGTAGGAGTTTGCGGAATGTTACACGTCTGGCTTCAATGGTTGTCGCTCGAAATTGTTCCACTTCATCGGCTCGACGAATGGTACAATTTGCTCTTCGTAGACCTGAAATTGCGGCCTTTAGTTCTTCGGGACGTAAGTCTGACGTTCTTATAGAAGGAGAGTACAGTCATAATGTCGCGACGCCTTTTTTATCTATCTAAACAATTCATGAGTCTGTGCTTGAGTCGAAGTAAAGTTCTAAAAGTAAACGATATTTCTAACAGCTTTTACCCTCAGTTTTTCGTCAACGTAATCTCGCAAATGATAACTATAATTGTGATTCATACAAGGATTAGTGGATTGCAGATTATTTTAACAATGTACCTGAAAATCTCGATTCGAAATTAAAGTGAATCGGAGTTTGATAATCATATGATATAAAAATATGCTAATCAACTATAACTTTTCTAGTTGCTGATAAAATAAAATTAATATGTCCAAGCGTGGCTTCGTGGGACCCAACACGCATGTTGAAATAAAGATAACTTACTATTTTCTTTGCTGTGGAAGTCAGAAAGTACTTTTTATTTCAATATGCTTCTTGTTGCTGTTTGGAAAATTGCAGAGGAGTAAAATTATCAGTATTTATGCCATTTTAGCAGCTTCCATGTTGATAAAAATGTTGACTTTGATATTTCTTATGCAACTTACATATTAAGATACATTCTCAATACACGCAATGTATAATTTTCCAACAAACATGCGTGTTTATATAATGAGTCATAATACGAGGTATTTACAGATATTTGATATCGGTATTGAAAAGTAATGAACTTTTGAAGTTCTAATACAAGTCTTTCAAAATCATCCAGGTATACAGCTTTGAAAATCTGTGAATACTTCTAAAAATAGCCGTTTTTAAATAAATCAATAATGAAAGTCTCCATCAAACGTTCATTTTATGATGTGGACCGCCTTTAATAATTTGAGATATAAGCCTACGTTGGTGTTCTCGGGTTTAATACAATTCCTTTAAAATGTCCCGAGAAATTTCTTTCTTGTGTTTGTCCTCAAGATAGAATAAAGAGAGTATTCGACGTCGGTACACCGCTGGGGTTTTCCCGCAATTGTGGAAAAGTAA
Organism: Ladona fulva; assembly: GCA_000376725.2. NCBI lineage: Eukaryota > Metazoa > Arthropoda > Insecta > Odonata > Libellulidae > Ladona > Ladona fulva. The sequence goes on from KZ308535.1 coordinate 572,987, forward strand.
AGTTCAATGTTCGCGCGCAAAAGGAGTGTTTATTTCCTTCAATCCTATTGCCATCCTTCCATTTCCTTCCGTTTTATTAAGAAAGGAGATTTTCTTTTTCTTCCATAACTGACTCTTTCATTTTCTTTCCCCTGAAATTTCGTCTCCAGTCGCCGATAGACGTAATTTTCTGCCTTGTTAGGATCGATAAGAGGTTTAATCGAGGCATTTAGAAAGTATGCCGTCAGTTATGAAAAATAAAGGCCTATGGTATGTGATGAACGAATGGCTGCAACAGCTAGCGTATCTAAAACGATTCCTGTATCGTGTTATTTTTTCCTGTTTGAACAGGATGAAAATGGAATGACGGCGGGAACATTAATTGACATGTGCTCTGAATTTTGGAGAGGATGAAAGTCACCTCTTTTATCATTGATTTCAAATGGAGGGATTCGAAGTCAATAAACTACAAGCTCTGTATAGATGAAAGAATTCGAATTTTGAGATTTTATTTTCCTCTTTTTTTTGCCTTTTGGTGAGCACTACAATCTCTGTGTTTTTTGTTTGGGCTCTGATAAGCTAGTTTCTCTTCTCATAAAACAGTAGAGCTTTAAGTGATGCAGCTTTGGGGAGAAATATATTTCATCAAGTTCCCCTTTCGAACATATAATCGTAATTTTGTAGTCAGAAATATGATATTTAAATTTTACTATTGTGAATATATATAAGAATAAATTTTCTAAAAAATATATACAATAATAAAGATTTCCTTAAAGAATAGTTATCCGGAATTGTAACTGCTAGTAACTGAACTCCTGTTCAGGAAGTAAATGAAAAACAGATGTTTTCTAGGTAAAGGTCGGGTTTATCTAAAGTTATGCTCCACATCAACACCACCGCTAACAGAAAACAGGACACAACTCCTACGTTTGCATGCATAACGGCAATAAATTTCGAACATATCATTTGTAAAGACAAACCGAACCAAAGAGACGAGCAACACGTGAAGGCAAATTCGGAAATAAACGTTTTCTCGAGTGCAAACAATCACAGCGGCTGTCTTTCTTGATTCGCCGGAGCTGTTTACCCATGCTCCACTCTATCGCTTTGCTTGTTTTGCGAAGGCCATTTGCAAATCAATAAGGCAGAACTTTAAAGTGGCTTTCGGGTTACTTTCGACTTCTATCCCTCGCCAGGCCCTAACCTCCTTTATTTATCTCCATGCCCTTTAGTCTCTCAAGAGAAATTTACCTGTGGGCAGAGGAGCGTCAAATGAACAGTCTCCTGCCAACGACATCTCTCCCTCCCACGCAGAATGGACCCAACCCTCCGGAGCGGTTCTTTGTCACACTCGATATCTATCGGCTGGCTCTTCTGTGGAGAGCCTAAAGTACGCCTCCGCAATTTCCTATACAAGGCAGCATCGCGCGTTTACAGAGCTTCGTCCCTTCTCCAACTTCTTCCTCTTTCCTTAACACACCGCCGTGCGACGCCACTCTCCCGAGACTCCCATTTTGGGGATGAGGGTCCGACCTTCGAACTCATCCTTCAACGCGAAAGAATCTTCTCGACCCCTGAAAGGACGTCATTTTAAGACAGCGTTCCTCTCTTTCTCCATGATATGGCGAGGAATCAGCAAATATACAGAATATCCTTTACTTTTTCTGAGCGGCCGAGTTAAAGAATGTTATGATGAGAGATGAATTCAACGATGCAGAAGCTTCTTCCTGAGAGATTTTAGGCATCACAGTCGAAATTTATTTGATTTTTATTTAATATATAAATAAGGAAGGATGTTACTTTTCATAACTTGTACAACACATACAAGAAGAAATATATAAAGTACCTATAAAAAATCTAATCTTACAGAATGTAAAAGTAATTAATTGCTTCCCAACGTATGACATTTTCGAATTCATTAACAACATTCCTGTACACATAAATGCCTGATAAGTAATTATCTTAGAGATGACTGAATATAATAGTGAAGTAAAGTGATTGTAAAAGTTTTCTTGGCCAATCAAGGCATATCTTAAACTTGCATGTTTGTATTTATATACTCACTTTTGCAAACCTCTGAGATGCTTGTTATAATCACCATTGGCAACACTTCAAGTTCCCATTTCGGTCGACAGAATCATTTTAATGGTCATCTGAAGGTTTTGCGTATATAAATTAACTCCGCAAATGTTACCAGAGTACAATATGGTATGCGTCCTGAATATTGCCATGGAAGATATAAGAATGGACATCATGTAGTTCTTAACCGACGAAGAAACCGATAAATATTCTACGTTTTCTTACTTAATTATTGATAATTTAACCATTGCCATGTCACAATGTCATCCCTTTCAAAGTAACCGAGCAGCGGATCCGGAGGTGGCCGATACGAATGCAGTCTTCGTTATCATTACTTTACAGTCCATATCAACGTTTACGCTACTAAAGTTTTAGCTTCAATCCTCCTTAAGAAGCCATCCTTTCGTAATTTTCAAAGTTTTGTAGAAAGAAAATCATGATCTCGATCAGAAATCAAAAAGATATTATCTAATCTCCACCGATATAATTATTTAATTTCGTAATTCAGAGAACGTAAGTTAAGATTGATACTTGATCGAATAGCATTATTCTCCCGTTTGAATGACTGGCTACATAGCATTCCTTGAATCAACTTGATAAAGATGTCTCCCCCTGAATCAACGCACCACGCTATGCTTATTTGTATTTGCGGGTTGCATAGTTAACACAAAGATGTTATTCTCCATGGAAATCTCAAGAAATTGTCTTACACGGTTTTACTTTCTTTTCTGGATTCGTTTCACTCCGGATAATTTCATTTATTGGAGAATGGTGCAATTTCCCCATCATGTCAATACATAAAGAGGATTCTTTCGATAGAATTAAGGAGATAAATCCTACCTCAATTCCCACCTGCTCACAAAATCTGTGATAATATAGGCGATGCAATCCTTTGAAACCTAAAAAATATAATTCTTGAAATCCTCATAGATCAGTCACAATTGTTTACAAATGCGCTTATCATACAATCAGCTGTTAAAAACATTTAAAATATAAAGGGAATTTTTAGACCTGATGACGATGATCATTTGTCGAAACCGGTCATTTATATTTGGCAGTTAGATTTGTGGAAATGTACGATTAAGTTGATAATTATTTCCCTTTTCTGTCATGGATTCCTCTCTGCCTCGCATTATTTTTTTAAGTCGAGAAAATTTAAGTAGACAGGTAATTGTATGAGATTAAAATGATAACATTCAGATACTGCATTCAATATACATACAATTAAATATAAATGAAAAATAGAATAAAATAATTTCTATTACAATAGGCTTGTGATTTTCTTTCTTCTAAGTGATACTGATTTCTAAAGAAAATCCGGAATAATATTAACCCTTGGCTAATACTTGGAGGATACACAAATCCGCAATTCTAAAAACAACTTTGATGCAAAACAAAAGGAATTTAGAGATATATTTTACTCGTCTGTATTCTAAATTCGTCAAGGTCTCCATCCAAACGGGTTAGCGTGTCGCCTGTTGCTATTAAAACAAGCGTCGAAAAATTCTCTTTAGCTCCGCCAAAACATAAGGAACCTTCCATATTTTTTCAGCCTATAGCTCTTTAATCCGTGCCTGTTTTTTTAGACCTTGAGTTTGTTTTCGTTATGGTCACTCGCGTTCAGGGGAGGAGCGCGCGTGATTTGTAGCGAAGTCGGATCTCTACTCAGCAAGCGTGGTAAATCAAACAGCATGTCCCAAGCTATATTTTAAGCCCGAGATTTAATGAACTCGTCATAACGCTGATGATGTACGACTTGCGAGCTACAGAAAACTCCTCTTATTTCTTGACGCAAAGGAAATATTATGGAAATACGGCAATTGAGGATTTGCGGGAATCTAAATTACTCGAGAGTAACTTCTGGCCAAAGAAAGAAGCTTAGAATTGTAAAATACTAAGTTGACTTGCGGGGATCCAGTTTATCTAAGTTAAATAACGAACGTAACTTTGTGATGAGTTTACTTACACAGTGAAGCATATTTGTATTCGTGCTACTACTTTAACATCCCGTAAAATATTTATCAAAGACGTTAAATTTCTTGTATATACTCTGAAATCTTATGGATACGAAACCTTTGTGGATTTTCTGTTTCCTTTGTCGCCTTAGCGAGGCTTTGCATTTACGGTAGTAACTAGCGAGTCGCCCTAAGCCGTATGATAGGTGGAAACCCTTCAGTCCATCACCATGCCTTCAGCATTTGCTATACGCCACTATCGTATTATGCTGGGTTCTAATTTATATTAAATCAATATTTATGATCCTCGCTTGTAACAGTGTTTGTAAAGAAATTGGACAGGAAGTGGGCTCGAACCTCAAACTCTCCTGTCTTAATTAGGGAAAGTTTATGAGAGCGGATAGGCTTATTTGACAAGATGATGAGTGAGGGAGTTTCCTCTAGCTTTCTTCCCTGATTTCAAGGCAGAATGCTAAGAGTGGAAAATGTGCACGTTAGTGCAGTTAGATGAAAACTTTTCATATCATTCAACGGAACGAAAGCCATTATTCTCCACTCTCCACTCACTTCATACTCTGTCCTCAGTAGATTCCTTCTCTACGATCTATTATTTAAAACTGACATTCGGTGGAATTCGAAAGTAGATTGATCTAAGATTTGTTTAAGAGTGAACATTTTGGAACATTTACGATGTAAACCATTCACACTAAATACTTTAGATCAATAACAAATAATAACAATACACTCTACATAGTAACTATAGAAAGAAAACATAACGCGTTTTTAAATCACCACTTTGGGGTCTCAAAGTTTTGAACTAAGGCCAGTAGAAACAATATTTATTCATTCTGAGCTTTATCTTCTAATGAGATATTTTAAGTGAATGATCCAATATTGGACCACGCTCAGAAGAGGAAGGAATTTAGACAAAGGTATATTTACATTTCGAAGGATGTTTCTGTTCAAACCTGACGACCGGTCTCGCCCTCTGTTGTTTGTAAATTTGTTCGCCAAAATAAACAAAGAGGAATAAAATTTTAAGTAATGCGAGCGATTGTCAACGCGTGAAACAGCTGAGGCCGTTCACATCTAGTCCTTTGAAATTCTCACAATTTTAATCAATATTCACGCACTCTGATAGTTTCCTATCTCTCTCTCCAGTTTCCATAAGGAGTTTGGTGCTGAAGTCTCATGTTTTTGTGGAGGCACTTTTCGTCCATTCTTTACTGCCTCAGAAGGATTTGCAAATTTGTCTCTCCATCGACCTCTTTTACTACGCAGTCCCAAATCCACTACATGGAGTCGTTTCCCTACCGAATCCTTCGTCCCATTGATTCGGATCACCGTCAGTTTTGACTCAGAATACGAATTTCCAGGACATTTTCTCTTACTTTCTTGGGACTTCGCTTTGCTTCCTCAATTTTCTCTCCCTCATATCTCCCATTTTACTTTCTCACTTCTCTATCTTTCTCTCCCAGGTCTCCGTCCTTTCTCTCCATTTTCACTTGGCACGTTCAACTTCTAAATCGCTCCCTCTTTCCATCTAGGCATCTCACTTCCTTTCCTCCCCCATGGACCAAAACGTTTTCTCCCATCTCACTATTTTTCTCTTACAGATAAGCCCATTTCTCCCTCTTTTTTCAACTCCCTCGGACCCTTGCGTGTTTACTTTCCTTCCACCTCGTGCGTTTTTGTCTCTACACTTCCTTTCTCCTACCCCACGTTTCGTATTCTTTCCGGTACGGAAACCTATCGAATTTAGTATGTGATCTTAGAGTATTATTCTTTCATCTTCGTCATTTATCTTCTGTTCCTCGCCCTAATTCCGCTTTGCGGTTGGATGTTGACTTTTGGAAACTTTAACCCTAATCTTACTCTCTCAATTTTCTAAAGAGTGATAAAAAGAGGTGGTACTTTTCTTTTTGCAGTAATTTGAACCTAATGGTTGGAGTGTTTGGAATTGAATTTAACCCAAAGATGAATATGGTGTGGTCGCGAATCAGTCAAAACAGGTTCTCTGAATACAAATTACCTTTTCATTATTTCTTTCCAAGAAGTGCAGCCTGATGCGATAGATAATACAAATTGCAAATTTTTTAAATGTTTTCTCATCCACGTAGTACATTATTTTTGCTTCGGACGTTACATCGAGAGTGCAAGATCCTAAAATGAAAAATACTTACTAGACGCTCTGATTTCACTTATTTTATACTTTGATGATATTTCTGATTCTTTTCGTAGGATATAAGAAATTTTTTCCAAAGTTTCAGGTGAAAATTTTACCTAAATCCATCTCAGATTATATAGTCTCATTTTAAAACTTTTATACTCGTAATTATCATATTTTCACCTTTTGTGGTGTTCTTAAGACGGCAATCATACCTTAAATACTGTCAATAGCGCTTACCTTCAATTGTATGTGAAAGATAATTTTACATTATTTGCATAGACGTCTTCACGTGTACGAGTTATGCAATATTCCATCGTTTCTTAGATTAAAAATAGCTGTCGATTGGTTTCAGAGTGTATAAGTGATGCTTCATACAACTTCAAAACGGAACGGTCCGATTCGACTTCGGAGGGGAAAGATTTTATCGTACATCTTCCTAGTTAGTTTTCAAATAACGACCTCGGTGTTTCGTATCCCTCACCTCATTTTCTCGTATTTCTACAGACTTCCTGGAGAATTTCTCCCCTATATTCCCTTTTCATCTGTATCTTTTGCGATCCTGTTTCCTCGAGTCCCTCTTCCTCTCATATTTTGGTTCCTTTTGGCTTTCCCTTTAAAACCTTATCATTTCCGATTCATGTTTCTTTTACATCGCTCCCTCCTTCTTTTGCCTCTTCCCATCTTTCTCTCCTTCAACCGCGTCAGCCTCTGTCACCATTACTTCCCCTCCGGAGCATTTTCCCTTTTCCATTCATTCCTTTTCTCCTTCTTCCCCCATATCTCTTCTTCCTCAGACACGTGCTTACCGCTCCTTCCCCACCGATCTCTAATTTCCTCATCCTCCCGTTTCCCTCCCTTTCGAGCATCTTTTCCCCTTAACGCATCGATCCCGAAAACTGCTCTCGCTTCGTAGTTTGTTTAACGGACAATTTCACGTCCTCGCATCGCAGGCAGTGTGCGTATATGTGATGAGAAAACACGGTGGCAACATTCGTCTGCGGTTTGCCATTTTCTTCGTGCCTGCATATTAGATTTTGCTGTGAGGTAACCGTCCTTCTCCCCATGAGGACTTCTGATTTTTTCAATTCTACTCTAAATCATTTTTCAGCCCCTCTCGGCTTCGGCTTATGCGAAGGATTCCTTGAAACGACTCAAGTTTAGCTTTTAGTTAGATGAGAATAAATTATAAGGGGATAAAATGCAGTAAGCACATAACTGATTTTCAATATGATACTTGTTATACAACTACATTATACATCATAATCACAACACACAACTACATTATACTCACAAGGAGAAACGGACATGAAAAACGTCTGACGGAACCGGGACTCGAACTCGGGTCTCCCAATTGCCGGTTGGTTGCTCTAACCCCTTTTCTAACAATGTTTTCCTTGTGTACATTATACACAACTATATTATATTATCAAAGAAGGTCGTAAAGTTTCTGTTCCTCATTTTCTTTATTGGCGATTCATTTATAATCTTCAATACATATTTTGCCACGATAAACCATCCACTAATATATACGTTAATATGACTAATTGTCTACGCTATAATACCTGCGATATGCTAATCTGAAGTTGATTATAAGTTCTGTAGAGAGCAATGCTAATCAGGGCCGTTTCAAAATTATAATCAAACATAGGTATCAATTGGAAGACTAAAAATTATGTCTTGTGATTCGAAAAATCCATTAGAATTTGTAGACTTTTACAATTTAGTCGTAAATTCAACAAATGAATTTGCCTTGTTTAAATAGTACAAGAATCTCATTTGAAATATTCAGTCGATAACTCAATTACCTATCTCTGGAAAGCGGTTGCAAAGAAATATATTTAAGGTAAAAATGGCATTAGAGTATTGTAAACCCTTTATTATTCATTTAATACTGAATTCTATCTCTAATATAATGTTCTGGGTTATGTAATAGAGATAATTTCAATGAGGGTGAAAGTCTTTGGGCCGTTTTCGCAGAAGTTTCTAATTAGGATATTTTTTACCTCATTTGATTTAAATGTTCAGTCTAAATATTTATGTATATATACATATGAAAGATTTATTATTTTCTGGAATAATCATCATTATCAAAGCGGACCAAGGATGCAAACGTATTTTTTCGATTTTTCTCACCGCATGCACTTTAAGTCCATTGAATTCTGTTCATCGAAAAACAACGACGCCGTAAAACAGTCGATCAAACTCATTGCTGAGTCGATCGAGTAACACGTTTTTCGTTTTAGCTTCGCATGCGTTTGCTAAATTGACAAAATCTCAAAGAGATAAAACCCACCTCACGCACAGTTCGTTGCCCACGTCGATGCGGTTCCACTGATATCGTCTTATGGGATTTTTTCCCTCTTTTTTGGGAGAGGAGAATGGTCGTATCTGCATAGGTCTTTAGGAAGGCTCCCTTGCCCAACGCTTAACTACGGAAGCGATTAAGGATAAAACCTTTCCTTGTGAGGTATATTTCCCTTCCGAGGTACTTAGATATCCGCCTGGGGTGCATATGATTACCTTTGCATCCCGCTTTTGGTTAATTGTAGCCTCCGAGATAACTTTAAGGATTGCTCGAGTTTTCTTAACGACTCCTGTGCCTCGGAAACATAAGCGTTGCGTATCCAAGGGATTATGCAGATGCAGGAGGATGCATCTTATGCTTTCGCTCGATGGAGATTGTATTTTGGTGGAAACTCCGCCCTAGTTAACGTTACCATAAAGAATCAGTTATTCCTTATACAACGAAGATGGGTGTTAGTTTAACCAGAAATGCCATTTACAATATGGTCTCCTACCCTGTTTCCAGTGTTACTATTGATTTATTCCTTCTATCATAATACATCTAAAGTACTTATAGCTTATAGTTCTTCATGGTATTAAGTTTAAATTAAATGTTTATATTGCTCTATTTTAAAATTATTTTTCATATCACAAGTATTCCTAAGTTAATTTTAACTTTGACTATTGTGATGTGATTTTTATTCTATTTATCATATCCACGTCATCTTCAAAGGTTTCCTACTTCTGTTTTGTATAAATTTATACTAATAAATATTCAATATAATTAATTTCGTTGACAATAGAAGATTAGACCATTCCTCAATTAGCCTCGCCCAGAGAAAATTCTCTTTATTATGAACATTGACAACAGAATCCACCAGTAAACGTATGGTGCTAGTGGAAATGAAGGAATCGAACTATACACTGGAATTATAATATGCTGCTATTACCTAGCTATACGACTATCATACATATATGGGCAACAGATAGATACATGTATATGGTCAACAGACTATGGAAAGAATTTACACTATGTATGGATTGAAGTAGGACAATAAGAATTGAAAATAGGAAAAGCTGGGAAATATCCCAGGAAAATTGACTTGTTTCCAAATTGTAGAAGCAAAACGAATAGTACATATACATCTACATAAATATTCTCTAAGCCGCCTCTCGACGTGTGGCAGGGGGTGTAAGCAACAAGCTTTCGAGTTACCTCTTTCGCTGATGGCTGTTGCGAATCGTTCGCGGAAAGAATGAGTTCCTAAAACGACTGTAGGAACTAAACGAAAAAGGAAGAGTGCTTTCAACATATAATGATAAAAAATTAATTTCAGTAGGAAATTTTGGAGCATTACTTATATTCGTGTAAGATTAGTAGAGACAGGGGAACTGACATTTTAAGATATTCATTTGATTTGATTAAAAAGAACGGATAATGATTATAAGAGATTAATTACATTTTAATTTTGTCATAAAATAAATATAATATCGCTTTATTGTAATACTACCTTCATGCACGAACCTTCCAAAGTAATTAGAGCAAATACATCGCATTTCAAAGGGAAGCCTCAATATTTCTCGGTAAAGCAACACATTATAGCTGCTTATTACATTACACTGCTCTTTATTCAGACGACGATCAAATTTATCATCTTCTCAAACAAGATTCAGGCAATAGGTAGTTTAATATCGGTTTATCCTTCATTTCCACGTTTGCTTGAAAATTGAGTTATGAAAGGCCTATTTTAAATGGACATCTCAGCATATCGTCTGATAACAAGATTCCCGATCGGTAACTAGATCAACGCAGTTCGGCGTAGGAAATTGTTGAATATTTAATGAAATTCTCTGATTGAAATTCACCTTTCTCTCTAAACCTTTAGGGGATTCGACTAGAATTTGGAATTATCCTTTGGGAGCGTGATTTACTTACTTCTCGGATCACATTCAAATTCAATCGGAAAGCAGTTTCTCAATTGTTTACCTGGTTGAGAATAATTTTGGTTTTTTTCGTCGCAGTAACCAAAAAATTCCCAAATGGAATCGTATATCCTTTGTCAGCTTTAGATCTCGGGTTGATAAATCTCAATCCCTCCCAAATTCCCTCAAAAAAAATCCTACTGAAACTTCTTATTCTCCATTTGTATCTCACGGAAATTTCTGAGGTTAGGGGATATACCCTCAATACCCCTTTCAGAGCAGGAATTAAGGTCTTCCCGTCGTTACAGGGAGCGGCCAAGTTCACCCCTCTCCCAGGGTAATCCTATTCGCACAATCTGCCGGTCTTCGGTTTTCCGGGGGAAAACGAAAGAGATATGCTTGAGCTTGAAATAGGTTCCTTTGAAACGGAAAAAAAGGAGAGCAAAGCATACAGCTTTTCGATAAGGGGAGTGCGTCTGGGATTCTTACCGTCGCAAAGGGATATGTCCCGGCGGCTGGAGGCTCGGAAATCGCATCCCGACCGACGTGCCCGCCCTTAGGCCCCCACATCACGTTCGGCCCTTTCCGCGCCGAAATAATTACCACCTCCGCCAGAGTTATTGATGAGCTGTACGGGACGTCCTCGCCGTACCTGCGGACGAGCCGAAAAACCCACACGTCTCCCGCGTGGCGCCTACATTACCAGCAGTTTCCCACATCACGGACTTCCCTCTCAACTCCGGAATATGTGTTGGATTGGCTCCGACGCTACTCTCTCTAGGCTCGGCCATGTAAATTGATAGTGCAAAGCTATCTATACAAACTTGAGCTTGGGAACTCTCTCAGGTATTGCTTCTAGAAGCTTTCTTGATAGACATCTTGTGGATTTACAAATTCTTTGGAGCTTTACCGTTCAGGTGGGTGGGTTCAGGTATTCTTCTTCTATTAGTGGAGGTATGATTACTTCTTGCATATTTAAAGATCACTATAGTGAATAAATATTCCAGACTTTCGATACACTTAAAGTCTTAGTCTTGTCCGAAGTCTATATGCCTTGCGAGGAGCATCATTTTTGCAGATTGTTTTTCCGATTACGGTATAAGGTAATAAATTTTTGTAGAAAGATCGATTTTGCCATATTGAATATATGTATGAGTAAAAACCCATGACCCCGCTTAAAACACAGGTCTGTTATTGTCCTGTGATTTGTCTCGAAATCTGATTTCCCTATTTATATCAACATCTGATTGAAAATGTATCATATCCCTTTGTCTTTCATGATAAATAGAATAAAATAAAATCATAAACCGTAGATTAAAATCCATATTCAATCGGTTTTTCTGACTATAAATATTTTTGGATCCTTCAGTTATCAATGATTTCTACTATTTCTGTTTGATACTTTAGGTAATTGATAAACTGCACATCCCCTTCCTTGGTTTAGCATAATTCTTATGCATACATTGCTAAGTTATTACTAATATCTATGCTTCACGTTAAGTCAATTAATTCATTAACTGCAAATTAGTAAGGTGCAAAATAAATTCAGCAATGTGAGTTTCTTACGCATCTAAATGCGAAATTAATTCTTGGAAAACCCGAGCCGGAGTTAATAAGAAATGCATTGATATCCTTGGAGCAGAGCATCTGGAATTTAAGATCAAGACTAGAACACAGTTAAACCACTTTTCTCTTCAACGATTATATAAAGTTATCCTTGACAATTTTAGACTCTCTTTCGTACGTTATTCTTTCTCTAAACCGTGAGAATCAGGCAGTAAGTGAAAATGCCTCCTTTCCCCCCATCTACCTTTCCCCTTCTAAAGGCAACGTTAACTCCCTCGCGCGCTTGTTGGAAAGCGATGGCCATTGGTGACCCGTAGGGCACAACTGCGCACGCGTGACAACTTCCCTTGTACACTTTGCGGACGGATCTTGTGTGTACCTTTACTGGTCGTAATCGTTTTCCCTGAAGAGAGAGAGAGAGAGAGAGAGAGAGAGAGAGAGAGAGAGAGAGAGAGAGAGAAGGACTTGCATCCTTCCCTCTCTAAGCACGTCTCCTCCAACGTGCCTTTCCCATTCTCTTTCCCTCAACTCAACGCTTCCTTCTCTCCGTTCCACTAGGTTTACCTGTTCCAGCCTCCCATGTTACTTATCCCTCAGATAAATGCAAGGGGAGACCGTGAGGTAACTATCTCACACTAAATAAACTTCCTCAAATTTTATTTCCACTTTTGATATATTTTTCAATCCATGGGTGTGTTCTTCTATTCCGAGGGTATTTCCCATTTTTCTCTCGACAGTTATTTATTCAGAGATGCTTTAAAATTTCGTTTTATTCTGGAAGCACACCTGATCATATTCTTAGTTTCCCAGGCTTTTTTGGTCTGAGTTAGCATTGTTAAAATCTTTCGAAAGCCGAAAAGAAGAAATTAAATTAAAGATGGATTAAAACCTTTACCATTAATTTCCAGTCAGAAACATAGTTAAGCACCGAGTAATATTCTTTAGGACTACTGGAGGTGGAAAATCTTGATAAACCAGATCTTCGTAAAGCTTTCTGTGTGCAGTTTTGTTATGAGTTCTGCGGCCATTCGTGCCTCGAATCAAGGCTGTGTTGAGTACTCAGTGAATAAAGGCTCTTGGTCAGGTACGTATTTTTAAGTTTTTGTAAGGTTTCGTGATCTTTTAAATCGATTTTCTCCTTACTAAATACTTAAACTCGTTTTGAAATTCTCAGCAAAAAGATACATTCGTAATCATGTACGCATTCATTTATGGCTGCGATATCCTCATGCCAAATAACAATCACAAAATATGATTTAAATCTAAGCCAACAATGAGTTATTTTACTTAAAACAATCGAAATCAAATTATCGGAAAATGCTAGGCAAATTACTTGCATCCGGCGATCATCTTAGCTAGAGATCGGTGATGAATTTTAATATTAAAAAAACAGATATTTTACATATTAAAAAAAAACTAAAAGGCTGAAAATTGGCAGTAATTATCTGCTAACTCTCGATTTCGGATGGAAGACATATTTGATTATTACAAAACAAGAAAGATTAATGAAAAGCTATGGATTTAATGCCAGATATTAAGTTTGTAGACTATTATTTGCTAAGGTTGGCGTAGATGAAAGGTTAATTTGTATCCAACGATCTTCTTTGCTGGAGATAGGTGATGAATTAGAACACATACCTTAAAAAAAAACTATTGCAATGAATTATCGAATTTTATTTCTCAACAGACCTATATGGTTATTCAGGATTCATCTAAACGAAGCGTTCTTTTTATGCACATGAATAAAAAAGTCAGTAAATATGCCATCCAAAAAGTATCGATACATTATTTTCATAATTATTATTCCCACTTCTCCATTCTTCGCTCTATTTCCGTTTCCTCCTCCCCGTACTAATTATTTACTCCTGTATCACATTCCTCTCCTTCGCCTCCACACATGTCACTCCCCCTTCCGCCCGTCTCTCCTTATCACTCCGAGCTCTAGGCTCAGACCGCCGACCCGTGGGACCTGCACTTCAACGGCCGAGTGAAACACACGGTTAAGTCGAGAATAGGACTGAAAGGGGGGATTGCTCGAGAGGGGAGGAACGGAACCAACACGCTCCTTATTTTTCCCTCCAGAGTCGCTGTTTTTACGGCGTTAGAGCTCATTAGCAGTCCGTTTGAAATTTTCACGGGGTCATTGTTTAATAGAAAAGTAGGTGCTGGGAATGAGCAATTCGCAATTATGAAAAGGGCAAGCAGCGCAGGACCTTTCTCTTCTATCTCTCTCCATCTTTCTCGAGCGGAAAATATCTCATGCGAGATTTCCATTTTTTTGCCATCGTGTGCGGACGGAAAATAGGAACGATAAAGCGATTCCGGGGGGCGTCACCAGGGTACATTGAGGATGCTCCCCGATGTTTTTTGCTCCTCCTGGGAGGCAAAAAAGAGGAGTAGAAAAGTTTTTCGGGTCCAAAAAAATGCTCCAGAGCTGAAGTAAGCGACTCGCGATTCAAAGCGCGCGGCGAGGAAAATTTACTCGACCATACATCGAGTTTCAATTAGTTTTTTGTCATGTCCTGGATAGCCGAGGCTATTTATGCTCGAAATTATTTTTTGCTTTAATTTTTTCCGAATTTGCATAGCCTCTATGTAGTCGAAGGGGGGGAAATATAGCGACTAATTTGACGTGTTTGAATGAGTTGTGAAATTGAGGTGGTTGGGATTTTTCTGATGTTTTCGAAATCTTGGTGCGTCCTAAATTGTTCTACGGTTATAGGATTCCAAAAGGCGGTCTTGAGGGAAGAGTGCTTTCAACTAACTCCATGTTTTCCCCTCAAATTATATTATACATTTTTTAAATTTATGTCAGTAGGAAATTCTGGAGCATTTCTTGTATTCGTGTAAGATTTGTTGAGATATGTGGACTGAAATTGTAGGAAATTAAATATATTTGATTGAAACGAAAGGAAAATGGTATCAGAGATTAATTATATTTTAACTTTCCTATAAAATAAACATAATCGTGTTATTATACTTCTGCCTTCATGCATGAGCCACGGGGTTTTCGTCATAATACAACCAAACATTGATTTAATGTATTACTTATGTGGAAACAGTAATATTTTATGTTGCTCACATTCACTAAAGATGTATAACGTAAAGTGAAATAACAAAAGCTCGCTACATAAATATTTAAAGGAAAACAGTGCGTGGCATGTATTATGTGCGAGTGTGCATTTAATATTAAACTAACATATTTCACGAAGAAAACATCTACGCTACTGTAACACCCCATTGGGGCCTTGTTAGCACCGCATTAGCGACCCAGTCCACAAACAAGATGATACATTTTCCTGAAGTAAAATTGTACACCTTTCTCTCATTTTTGAAAAATGCCCCCCGCTAATCTGGCCACTCATTATAACCAACAATTTTGTAACTCGTACTAGCCTCTCCACAACGCAGAGGGCTTACATAAATCACAACTCATCCACTGGCTAGCCACGTCACTTTTACCCGTATTCCCCAACGAGATGTTAACGCAGCGCCGGAACGTGCTTCCGGGGCTGTTACTTAAACAACGACGCGAATGAGCCCAAACCGCCAAAGTTAGACACTGCAGAGCCCCGTGATACGTGAGGGAAATAGTGTCAAACCGTCGGTGTGCTGCTTCCGGGCGTTAGAACTGCAAATCGGAAGGTGCGAGCGGCTCTTGCCCTTGTTGGGAGAAAAAAGAAACAAACTGCACAAAAACGGGAAAGAATGGATCCTTCTGCGATCCCGCAAAACTTCGTTAGGCCACGTGTGAGCAACGGAGGCGAATGAAACGGACCTTCTGAAATATGCATCCTCCGCGGGAGAAAGACTTTTTTTTAGCTTCTTCCCTTCCCGATCGACTATTCCGCATACTCCGCCATCTATTATTCCCCACGTCGGATGGGCGAAATTACGGATCCGATTGACGGGGCGAAGTGAGGCATGGTCTACAACACCCAAAGAGAGAACGGGAGGGAGAGGTCAATTAGGAGACGGATTTCTTTCCTCCGCACCGCTCTCGACCTCCTAAATTCCTCCCTTTTCTGTCTCTCTCTCCCTCGCCTCTCTAATTTCCCCTGTACTAATCAAAACTCGGCTCGCCTCTCTCCCGCAGGCGCTCTCATTCTCTCCGCCTCTCGCCTTTTTCTTATTCCACGACGTCCAAATCCCTTTCTCTTCCGCTTCCGTTTGACCTTTCCAATTCAGGCCCAGCTCTTAGTTTGTTCCTTTTCTATATTTATTTGAGCAGTCTCTCTTTCCACCCCGTATCCTTTCCCTAAATTCCTATTATCTCGGCTTCGAGACCGTGCTCCATCTACTTTCTCCGCGTGCGTGTGATCGGATGAAATCGGCGTGGAAGGAGGGAATTCTTTGCGGTAAATTTCCGGCGATGTTTGGAGATGTTGCCGTTTTCACCACCCACCCGCAAGGGGTGGTGAGTTTGATTCATCCCGATTGATGTTTTTATATAATGAGATTAGGAACTTATTTTTCGAGGGTATGCCGCTTTCCGGCAATTCATTGCGTCCATCACGTGAAGAAGTGATTCCCTGAACCCAAACTCATTCATGGTCGGTTTAAAATACTCCAACGATAGCTGCCGATGGTTAAAACTGGTAGTCAACACAATCCATTCTAATTTCTTCAATCTCTGAGTGTCAAGAAAATTACTGCGGGTGCTTACTGAACGGAGCAGAGCTACTATTGCCAAGGAAGAGCTTTAAGTTGCAATTTTTCTGAGTTTTCTTCATTTAAGTGACGAAATGAAAAACCATGTTATCCCGTAATAATATTCATAATAAGCAAAATAATTTATGCACTTGTGAAAATTAAAGGTAAAGGTTTTCAATAAATTGTGGGAATTTGAAAAAATACTTAAAAAGTATTGCGCGGCTGCCCAGGCTCGTTATTTAGAGGGAGGGAACCCTGATAACCAACTAGGTATGAAAAACTACGACGGTGATATTGTATTTTATAAATTAACATCTATCATATGAGTATTTAAGATGAAATTTAAGGATGAATTTAGGTAGATTGATGAATGTCATACAGTAGATACGGCGACGTAGATATTAAGCCGCACTCCTGTTACGCCGATGGCTGGGGTTCAATCCCCAGCAACGACAGCTTATCTACATTTATTTTCGGGGAATAGAGTCCACAGGTCGACTTTAGCTTGTTAAGACGAGTGACGGAGGAAAAACTCTAGGTAATAATAGGCGGTAGAAGCTTAGCGTCACATTAATGCTCGCACATTATTTTACCAGCCACATTACTTACAGTTCATACCGTCAAGCTGAAGATTGAATGGGAGACATGTTTAATTACGTGCATTGTAAATAAGCAAGGCTAATAGCAAAGGCTATAGGTTTCATGCCAGATGTTGAGTTTGTAGACTGTTCTTCTCTAAGGTTGGCGTAGATGGAAGGTTAATTTTCATCGTTATCTCAATTTTTGCTTAAAAGCAGCTTCGTCGCAATATGATGATATTTGATACCACGTTTGCTATCTCTTCATGGAGCAACTACTGTTTGTTTGAGAAAGTCTCTTGATTGCTTACCAATCTACGAGATTCGACTAAGAGAAGTCTGGCGCTAATAAGCATTAGCTTAAGTAGTCATCCTGGAATATAATGTTTCGAGGTCCATAAAATCTCTTGACTACATCTACATCAGACGATACATCATCCCTCACTATCACACCCACTCTGACTTTTCCATTCCCCCAGTTTCCTTTCGATCTACTTCCTCGTAGCCTCTTTCCGCCTTCACTAAGCCCTCTATTTACCTTGCACTCTCCTTCCCTCTTGTCTGCGCCTTTATTTCCTTTCTCCTCCGTCTCCATTCTCGCAACCACTTACTTCCATCCCATCTTCTCTCTCTCTGATAGCAACAGTCAATCGGGAATGTTCCCTCCACCCTACAGCAGCGTGTAATGTTCAGCGCTCTGCGTGTTCAATGATGGGTGTGGATGAGAGATGCAAATGGAGGACAAAAATTCGTTTGATGAGCATTCAAAAGCGTCAGCCTCACTCTCACGCCAGTTATCTCCATTCCCACCACATCCTCTCCCCCAATCTCACTCTATCATTCCATCTTCACCCTCCTATGACAAAGCAATTGCGCGTATTTGTACATTTCCTATACCTCTACACCTATATGAACATAAAATGCGATTTCGTGGATGCAGACTTAAAACCTCCCGTAATTAAATCACGAATACCCGCGTTACGCCCTCGCCGATAAAGCACTTGCGCATATTTCGGAGTACGGGAATAAAATATGCATGCCGATCCGCCCTCATTCGGAAAGCATGGCAGAAATTCCGCGAATTAAATTCTGACAGGCAGCATTCCGTTCGCTTCGCGGAGTCCTCCATATTTTTCTTACGCTCGAAAATTTCGATGGGAGCGCAGCAACGATACGTACGTTGCGAGAGCTAAGCAAATTTTCTGCCAGATGAAAAAAAAACAGCCATCGTCGCGTTATGTGAAATATCCTTCAAGCTGACAACAATACTGCTGAATAATTCGTTTATCTTTTCGAATGCTCTCCCAGAAACTTTTTTATCATCACAATAGGCGGTAATCCTAGGAAGGATTCCGCGGATATTCTATTGTGAGGAACGAAATGTAGAACATGCAAAAAACGCGAATTCTCGACACCTGGAAATGCAATTCCAGGCCTGCAGTAGGTTTAAGTATTCAGGTGAAAATATCAGCTATGAGATTAATCTGAAAAAACTTTAGTACCGACATTTCACTTCTGCTCGCCCTGAAGGCCGGGCTGCAAGAGGTATCACGCAGCAGGAAAATTAAAATTTGCTCGAAGAGTTTGAAAGCTTAAAGCTGAAAAATTCTTGCGAAATGTAATCGATATCCAACGTAGACTACGATTTTAACTGGCTTGCTTCCCTTCTTTCCACTTCTCCCAAATCTTACTTGGGATCCCTACGACTGTTTTAAATGGAATGTGTGCTTCGTTTTCGTGCTTCTAAAATCCTTGTTTGTGATAATTATATTGAAATCCTCATCCACTTATTATAATTAATATCTATCTAGTAATATCCCTACGTAATCTGGTTTAAACATTAAAAAAATGAAAAGGAATAACAAGTGTGAAAAATAGCGACACGACTGGGACTCGAACCCAGTTTTCCCACTTTCCGGGCAGGTATTCTAACCACTGAACTACCGTGCCGCGTCTCTCTCACACTGTTAAGGGAATGCTTTTGTGAGCAAGACTGGCAGTCTCCACATAGTGGCACAACCTGCCGTCAGAGGTCCTCACAGAGGCAACCGGCTCACAAAGCGGTGTTATGAGGTTATTTCCACTATGGACGATAATATATGTACAGAATTGTAGAGGTTCCTATCGAAATAGAGAAAAACATTCAGTTGGATTGGAATAGCCATCGTCTCAAGACGTCACAACTCGTCTATTACGGAACGGGATTTAAGATATCCGAAAGAAATATGTTTGGAAATTATCTATTAGTGATGCAAATATTTAATTTGAAAATTTGGTATTTATTTGTAAGGATATATTTATTCTATACTAAATCCATCGTGATTTTTCACATTTTCTTCCTCATTTTATGTCATGTTTGCAAACTAATCATTGGATAATATAACAAATAGAAAATAAGACACAAACGCTATTGAAGGATATTTCCTTTGGCAAAGTGATGGTCCTTAAAACATTTTATACTGACAACAAAAAAGCTCTACTTAGCGAAACACTCCTAATAAATAAATATTTTGTCTCAGCAAGATTTCATATTTGACTGCAAATTCCTCAGAAATAATTCATTTTTTCTGCAGCTTCCGAGGCGATTCAATGTGCAGCTTCCCTTGCCTCACTAATAACTACATAGTA
Source organism: Ladona fulva (assembly GCA_000376725.2). Lineage (NCBI taxonomy): Eukaryota > Metazoa > Arthropoda > Insecta > Odonata > Libellulidae > Ladona > Ladona fulva. The sequence continues at coordinate 592,801 of KZ308535.1, forward strand.
GGATTAAGACACCCAGCCTTTTTCTAGAGTTTGGGTTTCTGATCAACGGTTTTTGAGGCCAGAGATTCCCATTATTCTTAAGGGACCGTTTCACAATCTAGATTTACAATTGCTCAACTAATTAGCATTAACCATTAGATAGTACCATTTTGACCTCAGCTTCAAGATTCATTACCCTCTCATGGCTTCTCCACATTTCGTACACCCAATATCCCGAATGTCGCTTACGTTCCTCCGTCTGCTCCGATGGGATCTAACTCGAGAAGAGGTTTGCAGAAGATGAGTGAGACGTTTGGCGCAGATATTAGGCGCGAGTTCGCCTCGTTGACGTTCTGCTCCCGAGTTCGCTAACGAAGTACGAGAGTAATGCCCCGTCATCCTCGAGGAGTATTAAAGACTAATGAGTTTGCTTCTTCTATTCCCGTGTTTACCGTTCCTATGACTCGGATGTATCGCTCGGCGGTGCCGTTGTTGGCCGTCGCCAGCGTTACAACTTCTTTCTTTAGGAGATCGTCTTTTATTTATCGCGACTTTTCGATTTTTGTTTTTGAATTCATGCTTGCGGTCGTCTGAATATTCACCGGTTTAGAGGTTGATGCATCTCCAATCAAATCAAGACGGGCATTTGCTTCGTTCATCAATCAAAGGTTCACTTCAACGCTTCAGAGTTTTCTTTTTTTCTCCTCTTCAGTCAACGGGATTTCATGCTTCACTCCTTTCCGTATTTCCAGTAAGGGATCGCTATTCAGAGCCAACCTCCGTACTGGTCTGGACATCGAACCAAATGGAAATATATAGTCTTTTTCCATACTAATATCCAACTCGACCAAAAATTTGAATTTTTTTGTTTGGGTGTAATGAAACAATTCTTAAATCGAATGTAATGGCATTAATTAAGAGGTCTACTAGGAAAAAACTCGCGTCAGGAAAACAACATTTTGTATTTCATTAAACTGGTTATAACCGGTTCGACGGGGTCCGACGTAGTAAAATCGAAAATATTGTCATTTTTGTCTATTTTCTGATCCAATATTTCTAATTAGATTCACGGCATTCTCCCTTTCTATTCTCATATCAATAAGATTATAATATTTGAACTCATAATAAGGAAAATTTAGCTGCCTTTTAATAACGCTTCAGTATGGTTGTTTGTCAATGTATCATAATTCTTATGTTTTCGACGGCATTTAAGCAGCTTATCTTCTACGACCTTCTGCATAAGCACGTTTAAACGTGTCTAAAACACCTTCGTCCCTCTTCTTCAGGACTAGGCTGACAATGACGTAGTGCTTTGTGCCCAAATATTCGTCCTTCGTTGACGAAGGTCACTGGCGTCCAAATGTTTGATAAATTTCCGCCATATTAACTCCAAAAAGAATTCGGAGGCCACTGATAATGTACTTTTCCGTTATTTAAAATGTTGATAGTTCAGTAGTTGTTATTATCATTTTTTATCGCAATCAAACTTAAGAATACAATTTTCCCTTCTTTAGTGCATATTCTAAATAAAATTTCCTCTTTACGTCTTTTATTGATTTAATGAATGTTGTTAGCTCTATGATAGAAAATAGTAAGAAACTTTTGGAAATCGTTTGCCACTGAGCTACACAGAACAAGCTGAATGATTGCCAGCGATCTACAAGTTTCACTTACTACTTTACTTTGGGCACACCTGGTGCAGATACATCACAGAGAAATTCAACGGAGAAAATTAGGACATCCGACTAACATTTTTCGAATGCGCGTTGATGTTTCGAGAGGTATTCGTGACCCCAATATTCAATTCTTTTCATAACTATCTTTTCCTCCTCAATGCCCTGAATTGAATATTTATGAACCCTGAAGTGAATTTCCTAAAATGGTCAAGCATAATTCGGACGAACGCAATTCCGAATGACGCATGCGCACTCGTCACAATTTTGAGTGACGTGGCGTTTTCGGGATACCAATGTCACGTATGCATGTGCTCTGGAGTATCACCGAGGCATCTTTCACATCTGGATTAATTCATATCCGTCCGACTTAGCCGTAAAATTGCAACTGGTCAGCGAGACTTTATCTTCCAAGCCCCTCCTGCGTTCCGACGGACTTAAAGGAACTGACGTTAAAGAGGAGGTGCTTTAACGCAGCGTTGAAGCAAAGTAGGCATTTCCTCAATAAAGTCAAGAATTCTTGAATGAATCTAATGGAGTTATTCTTGGAACGCACAGAACCATAGAGCTTGTATAGGTTACAAGTAGTCATTCTTGACCGATAATGCTTGACCAATTTTTTTAAAATATAACAGTCATAACTGCAGATGATACCAAAGCCTTATTCATCTAATCAAACCTAATCTGAAGCATCGTTTTATTGCATTTAAAGCCATGTTTTATTTAAAAGGAAGAAGTAATCTTATTAAAGCAAAACACACCGTGTTTAAGCAAATTGTATGAAACCTTTACCTTTTAAAGTGAAATCCAAAGGCTACTTGGATGATTATTGTAATATAACGGTAGTCTAGTAGGAGAGAAATATCGTCTACTCCGTAACATTGCATTTTCAGCAGTAGTGAAAATATTCTCGAAGACCATAAAGGTGATACCGAAAATCGATAAAGGAACTGAAACCCAAAGAGAGGGTTTGTTGACATGGAGCAAACGTTTGGGAAAGATTATAAGGTTCTTGAAAGAGATTATCGGCAGTATGTGATTTGGCAAAGATATGGGTGATTAATTAGGATTTAAAGGATGAGTTGGGCTTACGGTAAAGCAGGGGGTAGACTTAGTTGCTGTAGTCACCATTTAGAAGTTCGACGTCTGGGAATAGTGGGAAGCCATTGCTAAATTTCCTACTCTAAAATTTGCATACATACATACATATTTATCCTAAGAAAATTACTCAATTTTCAGATGTTTTAAATTAAATTTGGGTACATAAGAGAGTTACTTAATGCCGAAGTCAACAACAGGCTATTTCCTGTGTAATATTGTTTCCATTAAATTTTGGTCTTTTTTCTGGCTGTATAGTAGATGAAAAGGAAAATAACCTGTTTAAGAGAACACATCGTCATCCCATGTACTATTAAAGATGCATTATCTTCTGAAACACTAGCTATTATTTCTTTCAAAGATTATTCTGTTTATTCTGTCAAAGCCATAAACAAAATTCAGGATAAAGTGCTCATTACCAATTGATAAATTTCCACACCAAGCGTTTTAACTAATCGATATTTTATATCGAACTATTAGGTAACCGATTGCCAAATATTTCTTAGTCTCAATCTAGCCTAAATAAAGACGATTTATAAGTTTCATTACTACTATAGTCATATTTTAATATTTTCACTAGTGTGTTAAAACAAGTGATAAATAATGACATCATTAGATACGATTGATAATTGGCAACGATCGATGACTTGCATAGAGTTTTATTAGATCTACATTGTGTAAAATGTTATGATTGAAGCGACTTGTTGCCACTTAACTGATGTTGTTCTTAGATCTATGTGTTCTTATATCTGGAATTTTTAAACTCAGGTGAAGAATAATCCATTTGTTCAAAGTCTACATAAAAGATGAAGTGATCGAAGATCGTAATGTATCACACATTACAATAACTTATGAGATAATCTAGAAATTTTAGGGAACCTTGAAACTACACTATTATACTTCCCTTTAGCATTCTTTACCGTGGCACTGACATTTGCGTGTTATGAATTCGCTTCATCAATATCTTTTCCATAAAATTTACACGTTGTTATCGGTTATCAAGGACAGTTTTAAACATGTTTTGAGATAAAGTAACCGGAATCCCGACCGAAGTCTATCTTCTGTCCTATCAAATTTCCATAGTTTGACTTATCTTCGACTAGTTTAACAGTTTATTTTAGAAAGTTCGCTGCGAGTCTGACTTTAAATAAAAGAAAAATGGCAGTTTCTGTTTCTTATCGTGGTGGTAAACTACTAATTTACGATTAGGTAGGTAGCTAACCATATTTAAGGACTCAACACAGGAGACAGTTCTTTTTCTCAATAACGCGAATGATCACAGAGCTGATTCAGGAGTAAAATATTCCAATACAGGACATTTATGGTAAAGACTGGCTGCTCTCGAAATGGAAATATCTCCATCTTGAATTAGTATTTCACAAACAGAGCCGAGCCTTTTTCCGACACATTGATTCGCGTTGTTTCGAAAGTGTGGGAATTGGCTGATTGATTGGTTGCCGCGCCAATCTGAGGAGGAAATCAATTTTTTCTCCCTCTGACGGCGAAGTGGAGGGGGAAGAGATGGATAAGGGAGTGCGGGAATGGCGGAAAAAGCTCCTTTGGTGTGAAAGTCTAGGTTCGTTGTATGGAAATCAGGGGGAGTGGAGCAGTGCTCCCGCTCCAAGTTTTATGCATGAGGTTGCTTAGCAACCCCTTCTCAGACGGGCACGCACAATAATGAGACCGGGAAAGAGGAGGTAGAGAGAGAAGCCAAGGCACGCATGTGAAGCAACGGGAAGGGGACCTGGCAAATCGGCACCAAACAGATTCCCGCGGTTACATTTTTTAGGCAGAGAATTCGAAATTTTTTGAGGTGGAGAGTAACGATCCCCCTTCCCCTTACGAGCTGATTTTTTTCCTTTTCCCGAGTTTTATTTTTCTCGAGAGACAACAGAATTTGCGAGTTCGTTGAGCCTAAGCTCGTTTTTTTCCGAGCTTTCTGATCGCTTCCTTTATATCCCTTATCTAGCGTGGGTGCCGCAGGGAACGTTTCGAGGACCGCTTGTATTTTCGGCGAGGTCAGAGATCTCCCGCACATTGGAGCACGTCGGAAATTAATTTGGTGTGTTTTTTAAGCAGCCTCTATCTCCGCCACCCTCGTTTTTTCCTCTTAATTCACTCTCATTTCCATTTTCGCTACGTCTTTTTAACTCTCCGTCTAATACCTTATCACACATAGCCTCCACTCTTCTTATCATTCCCGTTTTTTAATTCCGTTCCTTTTTTACGATTTTTTCTCCGACGCTGAGAAAGTTTTTCACTTCTCGCTTTCATCTCATTTTTTCTTATTACTCTCTTTTCCGCCATTTAATCACATCTTGTTCTCTTATTCTCACCGTCTTTCCTAATTTGTAAAAATTCAGTTTCCCTTTGGCTACTCCGCTTCAAATTCGCCTCCCGTCTAAACTTCATTCTCGCACATTTTTATTGCTTCTTTGTCCTCCCCTTCAGGTTTCCTCCATTCCAATTTTCTTGCTTCTTTTCTGTCAGTGTTTACCACGTTTGTTTTTCTTCTCTTTGCCTCGCAATGTATCACCGTGCAGTTCTATTCTTCTTTTTCATTTTATCCACGTATATCTCTCCAGCATCTACCCGGTGCTTCTATAAATTGTTCCCTCTATTCCTTTCTGCTTTTATGCAGCTACTTGCTTCTTCATTCTTGCTACCGTTTGTTTGATCATTTCATTTCCCACTTTCCCATTCTTTCTCATTTTCCCATTTACTCTGTTTGTCTTCCTTTTCTCATTTGTATCAATTTGTCTGGAATATTTCCCTTCCTCGTATGTTTTTCTGTTCCTCGTATATTCTAGCTCTATTTTTTACAGTTTCATTGTGGTTCAGTTAGACTCAAATAACTCGTTGAGGAAAATGTATAGGAAAGTGTTTATTATAAGGATTAGCCGCCAATTGACATTTCGCATACCATTGATACACACCCGAGATATTCTTATCCTCGCATATGAATTTGTTACGTATTCTTGGATAAACGTTAAGAAATTAATTCCCAAACCGGTGAAAGTACTTCCTCGTCAGCTATTTGGGAACATTTTTTGAAGAACTTGGATTTGAGCATACCTTAACTTGTATTTATCATCCAATGAAATCTAAAATAAGAAAAAGCGTTTCGCGTGTATTGCTACCTGCCATCTTTTATTATTACAGTTGAATAATTATTCAGGAAATCTTGTATCATTTACTAGGTATATTTCCGTCAGAAAATTCTCATCCGTCTGTAACCAGAAAACCTGGAGATTTCTAGCCAATTCTAATTTTTTATACTGCTAATGACGGTACAGTAAAATTTCCCCGATTTTCAATTACGTAAGAAAAGTTTTTTTAAATTTAAAACGCTCAGTGTGTTAGTATGTTTTGCTCTTATATTTTACCCTCAACCCTTTTCTAATGATCCTTTATTGTAAAACTCCTAGTAATGCCTCTTTCATGTATTCTCGAATGTAAATAAATATAAAATTGTTTGAATGTGACGATATTTAGGGTAAGTAACATACGTAAAACATGGGATACGTGAAATTGCCTTCTATTTGGTAGATAGTTAATTATAGAGATCACTTTCTGTTTTAAACCTAGCATCGCAGTTACTTTTTCAATTTCAGCCATGCTTTTTAGCATGCTATTTATTTATTCCATGAAAATCATTTCCCCCTTTTCCATTATTCCAATACTCTCACATTCTCTCCTTCTCGGTCGCAGGAGTCCGAGCTCCGGGCGTGCGGCGACCCCAAGTATTCACACCTCAACGAGGAACTGCACGTTGAAGTCACGGGATACGCTGCTCCAGCAGAAGCACACGCAAGGGTCGCCTACGCATTGGCAGCCCTCCGCAAGTACCTAATCCCCGACAACAACGACGAGATACGGCAGCAGCAGATGAGAGAGATGGAGATCCTATCGTCGATGCAGCAAGAACCACAGCTAGCGTCATCGCAGCTCGTCGGAGAAGACGGGGAGGGTGTGGGAGCGGGACTGGAGGGTGGCGACGGACCTCCCGGACTCCTCGCCTCAGCAGTTGACGCGGCCCCAGCGAACGGTGGCCGCGCCGTCCCTCTTGGTCTACCAAGGAGGCCGGTCAGGGCGGGTGGTTCCGTTCGGGGTCGTTTCCCACCCCTCATGAGGGGAGGGGGTGCAGCAGGGGGGATGCCAGTCAGAGGAGGAGGCGGAGGAATCGTCGCACCGATGAGGAAGCCACCGCCGCCACACCTCGCGCCTCCCGGAGCCGTTCTGCACCCGCGTCCATCGCCGACCAAACAGAAGGTCATGAGCATCTTGGAGAGGGCGCGAGCGGTGATGGAGGAGTCTTACGGAATGGAAGGAGTGAGGGCGCCAGGGGCGGACGAAGACGGTGCGGAGGAAGTCGGTGGAGGTGGCCTACTGGGAGGTAGGGGCGGAGGCGGGCTTTACTACGGGGCCTACAACACGTACGACCCCACGGGGTAAGTCTTCTTCCGATGGAAACGCATTGCCTTTGTTTTTTTCCCCCTACTCTCAACTTCGAACTTAGGACGCACGTTAATCCTTTAAACTTTACGATGTTTTTGTTGGATTCGGGAATTTCCGGGTCGGGTGATTAAATATGAGGAATTTCGAGCAAGCGGAGAAGTTTGGAAATTGATGTCTCGCGAGAAGAATTACAAGTATGATGAGCGTTATAAATTTCCGCTGAACTGGGGGACTGCAACTTTTTCAGTTGACTAGCTAATGCAGTGGTTTATGTTCTTAAAAACTTCTCTACAAGCGTAGTAGACTATTATTTCGAGCACAGAACTTCGCCAACGAACATTATAAGAGGAGGAGGATATGAAGACATACCTTAGCGCGTGCCGTACATTCAAGGCTTAAAAAAAATAAAAAGCATTTCACCCCAAGAAAGATTATCATGCAGCATTTTGGCGGCTTTATGACTTCCAAAATTATTTGAAATAAATGAAAATTACACTCAAGGTATGACGTACAGCTATATAAAATGAGTGATTTTATGCATATATATTAAAATAGAGTATGTATAAAATCTAGCAAATTTTTTGATTGTCCTTAAAATTGAGTACCGTCGCCCATAACTACTACACTTTGAAAATATTGTTGGCGAGAAATATGACCCTGAGATCAATTTTAGTGCGGAATTATAGTTCTGAAGACAAGCTACGACGTGACTAACGGATGAGATTTTTATAATCTTTCTTTATTGCTCAATCTTTCTCTTCGTCGGAAGTAAAATTCATGGCGTGGAAGCTACTTTCAACGCGCTGTCATTCGGCTCTTCACGGGTTAGTAGTCATATCTGCATATTATTGGAACCCATCCTGACGAGAGGGAGAGCGTGACTTCCTAACTTAAAGCTAGGCCGTAAAAATAATTCCAGCCCAAATAGAAACAAAGTTACTGATATGATATCCTTTTTCTCTCTCGTCCGTCGTTCCCAAAGCTCCTTCTTGAATCAACTATTCCTCTCTGTTACTTCATTTCACTACAAAATCATTATACAATGATAATTATCTTATATGTCAATTTTTACCGCAATCATTTCACCCTCGCGTAAGAGAACGCACCAAATCTACTCACACCTCATACTATTAGCATCACTACATCCTATATCACCCCTTCCTGAATCTCAAAAATAAAATCTCCTCCACCCTTCCAATAACGCTGTCACGTAGCCTTTTCCAGTAATACTCTATACGCACTTCCGCTGGTACTTCTCCTCAGGCAATAACAGTTCCTTACGCTTCTCCGCATCAACACTTTCATTAAACTTCTCGGAAACCTCTTCAAATAAAATTGGTATCCCTCTTTTAATAGCACACTGCTCCCGTTCCTTCTCAAAACACTTGCCATGTCGTCATCCTTTCTATTGCAGCATCATCACCTCGCCATCTCACTTCTAGGTACTTTAGATACTTCCCCATTCTCCAGTTTTCCAATTAAACCCACCGCTTCCCCAAGATAAACCTCACCATCCTTCACAGAACGTCTAACGTTCACCTCCATTTGTCCGATGGGAAATCGCCTACAAATATAATGCTATTGAAGGATTCGAGTACGTTTTCTGCTTCATTTCTTTATTTTCTCCAGTCATTCTCCCTTGAATTCAACTGTTTCTTGAGTAATATCAACGTTATACTTTGCTGAATTTCAGACCTATTCGATTGAAAACCAAATTTTAAAAAATAGAAGCTAGTCTGCGATTGCTTGATAGATTCAGAGAAAGTGCGTTTGCGGAAGAAGTAATCTGTGTTATGCGATCCCCATGCTAATTCAGCCGATTCGATTATGAGCGTAAAATAAGAGAAATAGATGTGAGGATAAGTCGTTTTAGGAATTCATTTTTTCCGCGAACGACACTCAACGGCAATAAGCTATAGAGGTGACTCGAACGCTTGGTGTTTACACCTACGGCCACACGCCGGCTTGCAGGGTATTTATATATTTTAGATGAAATTATTTCAAGTCAAAAATACCAGTGTGTGTTGGTTTTGTTTCCCACGTCATAATATTTTACGCTTTAAAAAGTATGTTCTCATATAAACTATAGTTTTCAAATAGCTTATTGTAAATAGCTTCGGGTCATTTATTTCTGAAGCCTTTATCTTCCATTATCTAGCTTATTCACGTCAAAGAGAGAGACGATTTTGTCGAGCCCCTAGTTTCTTATTCAAACCTCTCTTCGTATAAAAATATTTCTCAGTTACGATGCCATAATATTCTTCCTCCCACCCCAACTTTTATAATGGTTGTCTTGGGGGTTATTATTCTACAGAGCTAATGTCTGATGACCATTAAGGTGGTAGTAACAGCTACCAAGCGAGGCAAGTCGTTTCCGCCATAATTTATTATAATGACTTTTTTAATGTGAATTATTTAAGTAACTTGATGGCCTTAACGTAGAGTGTTATCTTTTGTTACGAGTATTTAAACCTAATAAACTCACATATTTCTGATCGTGAGCACTATGCGTGTCTAACAGCTTTTTTACTTCTAAAGAAAGAATATTTGACATACTGCCAATAGAGAAAGCACTGCGCGGAAAATGATCGTATATTATTTGTAACATTTTTATTTTCGATTTAACAATCTTCAGGCTGGCGGTAAATAATAAATCTGTATATTTCTATATACAGTTTTATCGGCTATCATGATCTTTTGTGTCGACTCACGTTTGTTGCTTAATGGTTCCTGTAGGCAAACGCGTAACTAATGTGAGATATTGGTTTCCCTTGAAATTAGCTGGATTGTTCTAATGAAAATTCTTGTCAGTATTTTATCTTAACTTGTATGTTTGCTATTATTCTCTTGATCTATAAGAAAAATAAACACGGCTGTGTTAGGACACGAGACTTAGAGAAAGCTCCAAATTATCTCTGAAACTGAGTGATTCAGTTATTGTTCTCTTCCGAAGATGGCAACATAGTGGCCGAAATATGTACTGAGAACAATACTTGCAAAGCGCGACCACTGAGAGCCCTAACCCCTGCTGGTTGGAATTCTTCAGCCGTTAGTTTGCTTGCAAACAACTGCTATTAGTAGCTTTCTCGAAGTCTCAAATATTTTCTTAGCTGTTATTTCTTACAGCTAAAAATTGAATTACATTCTTCGATAAGCAAGCCTTTTTTAAGATTCGAACCCGGTATCTCAGCGTTGAGCATCCTAGCCCCTACACCACCAAGGCCGGAATTTTGAGAATTGGATGAGTTGATAAAAAAGAGAACGTATTCACTTTTAAATTATATGACGGCATTGCCGTTGATTTTACGTAGGTTACGCAATCAACTTCCTAAGAACGTGTAGTATTCTTCTTCCACCCAATTACTCTTCGCTTTCCTCCTCTCTGCCCTTTACTCCTTAAAATCACACTGCCTGTATATCCAAGCGTATATCTTCCAGACGGTTTCATCAACAATCTCTCCGGCGCTTCCATCAGCCTCGGTTCATCGAGTCCTAATTTCCCTTGCACGGACTAATTCATTCCGGTAACGCACCCTCTCTGATGTTCCCCTACCGATCGAAACCCGCTCTCCCCTTCTCTTCCTCTACCTATACGCACCTGAATCCTCCTCACCTTCGCCAACTAAGACGTCTTTCCTCTCCTTCTAAATCCCAAATGGCCCATTGCCATCGGCCTACTCTATTATTCTACAATATCACGCGCTTCGCATTACGTTGAAGTCATCCACGGCTGATGGGTCAGGTGGTGAATGTAGCGGAAGAATAACACCAACGCCTTATTTGGGCCTAAGAAGTTATCGCTACCATTCCCACTTCATTCTCCTTGCTCCCTGAAATGTTATGGACTTGCTACTACCTTTTGATCGTGAAAATGTGTAAAAGTAACTGTAAACGTTTTCTATCCCGCGATATCATCAGTTGAAAGATTTTGGAAGGGATAACAAAGTATATTTTCCGAGAATTTTCAAACTTGAGGTTCATGATCAGTATCCTACCTCTAAAACTGGTGTAGAAATTCATCATACAGCTACACGGAAGAAAAATATAGCAATATAATGCTAAACCAATAAGAAAATCGAATTTCGCGGAAAGCTGAGAACTAATTAATTTTCCATTTAATGTGATCAATGGAATTCAGAAGACATTAGGTACGTGGCGAATTGAAAATTTCAACGAAAAATCCATCATGATATAATAAAATTAAATATTATATACTACATGTACAGAGTCCACCTGAAAATCTAATCGCGCTTCAGGAAAAGAAAAATTTATATACATATTTCAATATTAAATTTATCTAGATATATAACTTTTATCCTCTAAAATTAGAAGGTGCTCCAAGAATTTGGTCATAAGCTTCAGGAGATTTACCGGTGCGGCAAACTGCTGTATGAGTGACCATGGTTAAATAGTCCATTGAGGTAGTCAGTCATAGTAAAATCGCATTTGCCATACTTATAATTGTCTTGAAGTTAATTGCCACTATATTAGGCACTTCTTGCAATCGAAGAGAACAATGCAGTTAATTTTATGGATCTCATGAAGTTTCAATAAATTTTATATTACAATATTCATACAAAATTTTCTTTCCCTTGAGAAAACATTTTTGGTGGATTCTTAGTAAACATTTTTGGATTCTGTAATATGCACACAGATAATTTCCCGGATTCTTTCAAGCAAAAATGTTGATTTGCAATAAAGTTCTTCACCTCCATTTATTTTTTTTAGCTTCCACACCTTATCAATCCTGAGAGAATCGCATTCATTCGTTTTTTAACATTTGTGACAATAAACTGTTTATATTGATTAATTTTCTATTTTCCTGACATTTGCGTAACAAACAAACATATAACTCACTACTTTTATTATCCCAATTAACCTTTTCTCTCGTCTGTTTTCGGCCTAAATGATCATCTTCACACACAGGATATACCAAATTTCCTATATTCTCAAAATTAGGCACAAGAAATCAGAATAAAAGCCGAGTCGGCGGTTAACTTTGAAATTTTGGGCTGAATTTATTCTATTTTATATTTTAAGGACGATATAATATTGCTTGAAAATTTTTGAATGTGAAATGATTACCTTTAGAGACAAGACGGAGACTCAAATTATAATTTGGCGATAATACAATTATAATTCGATCGCCAATTTATTTAGTTCCAAACTACACAAAAGTTTGCGTTTCATAAAACTTACTTGATATTAATAAATGAGTATTATATTCGTAGGAGAGTGTTCTATGCTACTAATGCTACGTAGGTTAAGTCTAGCGCAGGTTCTCCAAATATGGCGTTATGCCGGCTACACTAAGCCCCCTAGGTTCAGACCACATCTCATGTAGTTTTAACCTCACTAGGCATCTACTACGGCAGTAGCAGTCTGCGCAAATTTCAGGGAAGAAGCAAAGAGTGGCAGGAGAGGGTGAATTTTTCGGTACGCTGCTCGAAATGGATGGAAGTAAAGGTTGAAGAATTATATTTAGCCCATCTCACCATCGTAAGTTTATGCTTTTACTTCGCGTGGGATGCCGTTGGCTATCTTACCGCGAGTTATGGAAATTCCTTCGTCTTCGGCGCCGTAAATTAGATTTTAATTGGTACAAATAACTGTCAAGGTCGGGCAGGAAACGGGCCCTTCGGATATTTTTGCTCCAGAACAACGCGGGGGACGTCGTTTTTAGCGACGATTTCACCGTGCGGCTCTTCGGAAAAAACGCATCCCAATTGAACATCTGGCCGGCGAGCTTTTTAAAGAAATTTGTCACCATCACCCTTTGCAAAAAACACTTTCATTTCCGAGCGGTCGGATTAAACGCCATCGGTGTATTTGTTTAATCAACCCGAAGCGGAATTGTTAATTCGCGAACGAAAACGAACACTCGCTCCCTCTTTTTTCCGGAGTCGTCTTTTGTTTCTGCGTAGGGGAGGGAATTAATTGGATTTCCTCGCCGGTTTGGATGAGGAGTGCAGAAGCGGCACCAGCTGCACAACTGTTTGCCGACTGTATCGATCACGGCAATTTTTACCTATTCTGGCGGATTTCGCGGTCTCTTTGGCTTTCGAATCAAGTGGAATTTCAGCTAACGCGATAATCTTTTTAAGGGAGAGCGTTCTCCTTTTTCCTCTCCTCTTGGGCCACCCGACTTCCGCCTGTTGCTGTTGGCAAATTCGACCGTCGAAGGCGTTGGAGATCTTCGTCGATCTTTTAAGACGAAGCTCTCTACCTTGTTTCGCTTCCTTTCGGAGGGGCGTTAAAAAGTCAATATTGCCGTTGATAAATCTTAATGGGGATAACAAAGTCATGGGCTCCGAGAGGGCGCTTGAGAATTTTTTTCTTCCATGATGAGCTTAACGAGAGCTTTCGTGATAGGCGATTTTTGATGGCTCTCTTAATAGTTATCGATTGTTTTTCCTGCGTTTAAGATCGAATACTCTCGGCCAACTTATCTCCCTAAAGTCGTAAATATTGATACATTTGGGGAAAGGGAGGATTCGAAGCTAAGAGAACATGATCGCTGGATAGAAGTTGCTTTATTTTCTCAATCATCGGGCATAAAAGGGTAAGGATGGATTAGCGTGTGCACCAAAACATGTTTTTGCATGGCTTATGTAGTGTTAATTATATGCATGAATTAGTAAAGCTTGAAATTGTATGGCCACAAAGTATAATCGTGGATGTTCTGATATAGTCAGCGATGTTCATTCCATGAACATCGCTGATTTTGACTCAGAGTTCTCATTAAACTGAAAATAGATAACAGCATTTCTACAAAATATGGAAAGAATTTTTCAACTCTATAAAAATGTTTCCACCGTTCCTCATGGAACGCCATGATAAAGTTAAAATTCAAATATGCAATTTTGTATTTTTCTCTATTTGCGATCGGTTTCGGCCTTCGCCTGAAGATAGCCCTTGTATAGGCTGAAACAGTAAAATAAAAAAATCTGGTTATAGTACGAAGTACAATGATTTCAAACTTTATCAAGTCATTTTTTTCAAAAATTTTCTTTAATTGTACCTCACGTTTTGAGGCATGTAAGATGATGTTACGAAAATATTGGAAGTAAGTGATAACTTTATGAAAACTAAACTAATTTTCAACATGCCCTCATGTATATAAAAGCAGATACTACCGTGCAATACAATGGTTTTATAATATTTTGGAGAGCGACTACGCTTTCCGATGCTGGTCGAAGAATTTCCCGCTACACCGGATTTCATTTGTTCAATACTGTCTTAATCCAGCACTTTTATCCTGCAGCTTGGCAACCATCCCATAGTTCTCCTTTAGTTTCCTTTAAAGACAGAGAAATAACCCCAAAAGTAGCCGAAAGTTTCAAAACTACACGAAGAGGTAAACGGAGAATCTTCGGGAGAAACGCGGCCGGACTTCCCCAAGCCCTTTCATGTTCCGCCATGCAGTTGAAGGCAAAGTGGAAAGCGCCAAATCGAGATTCTCGCCGCACTGAGTCACGGACAGATAACTTGATAACAACGGGATCCAAAAGGCGGATACCGCGCACAAGAGGACAGGGACGCTGCCAGCGAATTTCGAATTATGCACCCGTTGCGCAATCAAAGGGAAGCTGAGACCGCTAAACGATCCAGAAATAAATGCGAAACGTCGCTCACAATTGAACATGGCACTCATTCATTGTTTACGCCTACAAAAGGAAGGAGCTGACGATGGCAACTGATGGTCCGAATATACTATGTGGGGCGTAGAGAACTCACACTGCGTAAAGTCCCTCTTTTACATCCTTTGTGGTCCATGGAGAGGAATCCCAACGGTGAAACGCCCGAAATCAGATTTTAATATACAACGAATTGATAAGGTTGGAGAGCGATGTAAACGGCATTTGACGCGTTGAAGATGGGACGTCTTTATCATCAAACAAATCCTCTCCTAGTGATAAAGAAGAAAATCCGACGAGAATGGGAATGAAGCCATCCTATTTTAGGACAATGGTCTACTTTCGTTGAGCTTATGCTTCTGTGGTGACTATCAAACAGACGGAAGGGCGAGGAAAGGAAATGAAACCGGATGGAAATAGCCCCTGATGCGGATGAAGGCGTAACGAAAAATTTACACGGATGGACTGCACTAGAACAAATAGATTGCAGCTTAGAAGCTTCTTTGGGATAAAAGAGAACGGATTATGAAGAAAGTCTGTGGAACATTGGTAAAAGAAGAGAAGTGATTCCAAAGGGAAGTTAAGACCAATAGAGATGTAGGGAGCCTTTTTTTCCTTGGAAGACCGCATGCATCATTCAGTCGCATACGAAACCGTTTGGCCGCATATTAATCCATCAGGCACACTTGAGTGGAGTATCGCATAGATCGTATTCAAAAAGTACGACGTCGAAATTGTACGAAAACGAGTTTAACAACCAAGTGAGCCCAAGAAGAATATTTTTCATTTTATCTTGAGGCAACGAACGAGCATGGAAAATAAAAACATAAATATGAAATTACTTGGTAGTTTCCACAAGAAATTTTACTTCACGGTTTTAATTCACCGGTTTCGACTCTCGCGAGTCATCTTCAAGATCTTGAATCATATTGATTACATGGAAACATATTGATTACATATTATCTATATTATATATCTATATCACATTGATTACATGGAAAATAAATTTATTTTTACTGCGTGTATTTCATCGAGAAAGTAAAGAAAATGGCTGTATTGAACGCCCAAAAATGCTGCAGTTTCCCCTGCGTCTGCCACAGCATATTATTGCGTCGACCTCTAAAATCGCCTTTTGATCACACTCTCAACTTCACCCATTTAGTCTACGTTTTCTATCGGCACCGGATGGAACTAGCCCGTCTTCCTGAAGCAGATGAAGACGCAACGAACATTCTACAAGCATGAACTGCAAACAAATAGATTGCAGCTTAAAAGCTTCTCTGGAATAAAAGGGTTCATGGTTGAAAATTTATTCTACCCCCTACCAAATTTATCCATTTCTATGGATGATTTAAGTATACTTCGTAAAGAAAGTACGAAAAATGTCACTATCGTTTTGAACTTTTACAATGTATGGGCCTATTCCATGAGTCCGCTTTCTTTGTATTCTCTCTCAGAAAGATGAGCAACCGAGAGGAGAAGGGGCTGTGATTTATTCATCCGCGATCAATACGCTCAACAAGTTCTTGAATGGTAAACAGCGGACAGAGGTCAGCGTCGTGGTCGGACGAGTTAAAGCCGATTTTAAGGAAGGATTGCGAGTTTCCCATTCGTTCGCAAGGCGCAAATTGTTGATGTCATCCTTTGGACGAAGAGGCATTTGAAGCGGTAACGCAAGGCGACGAGGAAAGGAGTCGAACGGTCCAGCGGAAAGTTTGAAAGTATGAAAAATAAAATTGAATCGAGAGTGGCGGCGGGCCAGAAAAATCGCAGGAACGGACGGAAGGAATTTTGGATTCGGTCCCAAGAGAGGACATATAAAATGCAAAGAAGGAATCGGGGAATTTATTGTTGCGAAGGAGCGGAAGAGGCAGGCAGGAAGGTCACGCATTTGGTTTCCTAGAAACGTTGCGAGGCTACATATTTCAGGAGGGCGAAGAAGGGTTGTAATGCAGCGCATCCGGTAGAGATGCGTATGTAAATTTCGATACTGACGCATACCCCAGAGGCTGCAAAAGAAAATTGGAGGCGAAGGATACGTTCTTCCGGAACTACAGATCGAAGGATACTTTGAAAAAGGTGGAATAAATATCTAGAACGCCAAGCTTGGCTCATTCTGGCGACAAAGGGAACGTGTAAATCGGTTTTATCGAGTAATGCTGACACGTCGAAGATCTGCAATGGCTTGGAATGCAGTGTATGGCTCCTTACTTGCAAAAGTAGGATACCGGTGGCAATTTGAAGTTGGAGTACAGAGAATACGGAAGATTTCCCGCTGAATGGCGTAAGAACTATCTCAACTACTGTAGTTAAAGAAAGGCTAATCAAATATCGGAAAATATTAGTACATATTTGGTTATAATACTATATACGATATCACAGAACACATCGATATAACGCAGCATTACTTGAAGGGTGACTCCATGGCTACGAGAATTTTTATGAAATAATTGTTCATTTATTACTTTTCATCAATAAATAAGAGAAAGCAAGTCTTAGGGAATGAATTTTAAGAGATTTAAGAAAACCAAAAGAAGACATGCACACAAATTACGAGATGCATTTTAACGCTTTACAAGTACAGTAGAAAATTTACATCAAATTATGACTCAGAGAAACTGCGGACACGAAATCATTTTTCGTCTATAGGAATCAAAAGGATGATGAGCTTTAGGGTTTGTAAAGGAAGAAGGAAGGTACTGATTGAAGTAAGAATTCGACTGATTCATGAGGATGCGACAGCATTGGGCAAGAACTGAGGGCAAAGGATCAAGAAACGAGGAATCGAGGACAATCTTACGGCCTCTGAAGCCATCATCGTCGGATGCGACGACGAAAGAAAGGAAAAGGCAGAAGGGAACTGCTCTCGAAAGATCATAAGAAGTCAGCGCTTGATAGAATGCTCGAAGAGAGATGGGATATGGGCCTAAGAGGCTGATGTACAATTCATGCTCTAAAACCACCGGATGTACTTCTAAAGTTCAAGTTTAAGATCATGGAGAAAAAATAACATCTAGAAGACTGGTTGATATTCTGAGTCAAGTAAGCATGATTGATGCATAAAAGAATAAAATGTCGGTCACTGAATCTACAGCCCTGAAGTCTACCTGTTTTTCTACCTGTTCCAGTAAAACACGTTTGAGACCTGCTACTAAAAGAGACTGAAGAATCAAGGCAATGAATAAAAGTGGCTTGGACCCAAGGACATTGATCAATGAACTATACTGTGCTACTATAGAAAGAGAAAAGGAAAAATGACGGACGTCGGAGAGTTAGCCAATAAGAGTAAGGATTCCAATTATATTTGGAAGATACTTAATTCTACTTCGTTTTGCATTGGAACGTGATTGCAGGATGTTTTTTTTATAAGGAAGCATCTAAACCGGTCGAATACTAAGAGGAAAAGGATATTTCAATAATTTTAGAAAGATTAGAAAGACTTCACACAAGGAGACAAAAGCAGAGGTCACGGTAGACAGTTGAAAGTGACAAGCATCGTTTAATTGGAATCTCTTTTGCACTTCGATTTCGAAGAATTTCACACCCTGAAAGAGTTTCGAGGTTTATTTTCCAATTAAAAGTCATCTTTTGTTAGTTCCTAAGTAAATTTTTCTTACTATTCCGTACGTGAATGTTTCTCATTGTTTCTTCTTTCTTTGCTGTCAACCTCGAAGGTATGGCGGTTACGAGGACTATGATGATGGAACCGGGGACTATTACGACTCGGCGGATTGCTACACTGGTGAGTCTATTTCTTGATCTAGAGTTTCCTACAAATTGAATAGACAGTGAGCCGCTGCATTTTGTAAAAATATCTCTTTTTACTGTTATCATGACTTGAGATGGATGTACTCGATTTGTTTTGATTGAATACTCCTTGATACTGAATTAATTTCATTAGTTTTCAAAGTAATTTGTTTTCATTTTAATTTCTAAAGAAAATTGAAATTTTTTTGTTTTAATAATTTTTATGATGGTTAGCATGGATTCAAAGTAAAAAGTATAGTACTTGTTTGGGACAATGCAGGTTTCCCTGTTAAATATCATAATTTCAAAGTGAAAAAATGAAAATCATCCCAGATTTTTCACTAGTAATTAGTAATCTTTTAAATACTGGTTACATGTTATGATTCCTTAATCATAAGTCAAAGTTTCCATTGCATGGTCAAGGTGTAGGTGAAATTTAATCTTGCACTAAATGTTAATTACTAGATGATAGTGAAAATCTAGTTCCTAGTCAAATATCACTACCTATAAAGTACCTAATTCAACTATTCATAATATCTCTAATGAAATAAACTAAAAACTAAATAAATTGCCCTTTCTCTTTAAAAATCTCATACTTTACTTAATATGTTTACTATGAAAACTCTTACTTCACTTCTTAAACTAAATCCCTCCAAGTAAAATAACTGCAGTTAATTCCGTAGGACTGCTAAACACTCTCTAAAATATATGAATTCAGCCTCTACAAGGTTTCATTAACGGTTTGACCACAATATTAGCCGAAGGATGCTTCTATAATATGATAAAATTCCAACGGACAGGTTCATTTTTAAATTCAATAACTCAAATAAAGTAATTCAGGCCGAGATCACAACTTAAGGCAATAGAATACGGGTTCCTTTGATACATTACTTGACCTCTTCCGAATACCCTTTGGAGAAATCACCTCATTGGGCGCTACTGCGAAAAAAAGAGCCGTACACCAACATGATTTACCATCACCGTCTCATAGTGAAGTCTGTATATATTTCGCTCATTGTAGATTTGCGATTTCGTTCATTACGTCACATACTCAGCCGGCGATGTCGAAGAATCACCATTTGCATCGATCGAGCTTTCATCACATCGAAATTCATGCCGGTGTGATTTTTCACATTTTTCAGATATTTTGATTGCAATTTTTTATTTTGCATAGTTCTCCCTTCAAAGAAATCACGTATTGTACGTAGAAGTAATAGGTCTCGCTAGCCCACCGTATGTTATGCTACTATTTTCCAACGCCGTAATCCCGATCCTTTTTCTATTCCTTCAATCCTTGTCACTGTAAGTACCTTCCCATTTTTGCCGTAGCGTTTCCGTCACACCCGAACTTTATTCTACGTCCGTTTTTACTGGAAACGGAGGAGATTTATATAATATATATAAGAACAAGAAGGAATCGCACTGGGCGAAGCCTTTCCTCAAATAAAAAAGGACGGCCGCACTGCCCGTAAATTTAAACCTCGTTCTCGCTTACGATCGGCCGTCCACCCCAATCTAGGGCGCCGGAAGCTACTTTATCGACTCGTGGAAAAAGAGAAAAGCAGAACCCTGTGAGTTACTTGGCAATTCGATAGAATAGAACCCCTGTCGACGTAGAAAAATCGCTGAAAGCTAAAATATTTAAGAGAAAGAATGAACCTTGGAATAGAGAGTTGAGAAAAAGTTTTTGCAGCAGATTTTTCTTTAGATGTGAAACAAACTGTTGTTCAAAAATTTCTCGTGTCACCCGTTGGGTTGGGTGAGTTGAAAAGTGTTATTTGGGCTTTCGAAAAAATTCTTTGAAAGCGAGGAAAGCAAGATTTTCGGAAAGTCCTACATGTTTGAGTGATGATTTTTGCTATGCGAGTTAAATATTATTCATTCTTGACTGTGGAATTTTATGATGTAACGAAAGAAAGTATATCTTTTACCTTCACAATAATAAGTGTTTTAAACAGTGGAAAAAGTGAATCTATATGAAAGGTTTAAGTAGACTGATCTAGAAATAACTTTAGACTCTTCGATAGCAGACCTTTTACTTCTTTTAATCGAAAAGGAACCCAATAAGAGGGTCGCTGTTTGATTTTATATTAATTTTTAGCAATAACAATTTGAACTCTTACAATTAATAAAGGAAGTGGATCAAAAATTATCGAAATTTTAGGATATTTAGTCTTAAGGTATATTTCACGAAGGTAAAGCAATTTTCAATAAGAAGTACAATTTTAGTAAGAATATACGCCAGTAGATTTCTGGCTAGCCTCGGGAATGTTGTCTTCGCATATATTAATATTATATATCCCGAAAAGTAGCTGACAAGAGAAAATTAAGTGTACGTTATTTCTGAAAATCTTGCTTTCGGACATGACTTGTCTTGAAAACTCGCCTCTGAAAAAAGAGAAAAAAAAACAGAAGAGTATAAACCCTTCAAACGGGCACGGGTGAAAGGTTAGGAAGGGAATGTATGTGGGAGAGGAAAAAAACGAGAGGTTGCGGTCAGCCCCCCTCATCCTTACTACTAAAAAAACACAAAAACATAAAACGGGGATAAGAGGGCTGACTTCTCGCTGGTGGGCTCGCTGCAGACGGAGGCGCCGGTCGCTGGAAGGGGTTCAAGGTCCCGGCAGGCAGCGGAATTGGCGTGGGAGCCGTCGACAGACACCGCTTCCGGCCCATGCCGTACGCCAGGCCCAAGTAAACCTCCGCGGGAAAGCGCAGTGACGCGGGGGCCGAAGAGGGGCACTTCGACGGGAAGAGAACATCCCCCTTTCTCCTCCCGCCTTACGAAACAGAGGAAAACAAATGAACTCCCCGATTACTCCACACGATTCCCTCCCCCCTCTCCAGAGGAGCGGCCGCCTGCACGATGGGGGATCCAGCCATGGGGGAGGGATCTCGCGGGGGTGAGGACTTCAACCGCGGGGCGGTTTTTACACACCGGGGAGGAAGGATTTTTCTAAAATAAAAAGGAGCGGGGGATTTTTGGGCGGGGAGAGCTCGAGGAGAGAGTGAGTTTTTTTCACGAGAATTTCTTTGTTGGAGGGGGTGCACGGTTTTTGGTTTTGCGTGGGGTTCCGGGCGGGTGATGGGGGAGAGGTTGGATAAGGAGAATTTCTTAAGGACTGGGAAAGAAATGAGTGATTGATTCCTTCCACCTCCCCTTCTCTCTTTCCTCTACCCCTTCCCGCCCAACCCTTCAAAAAATTCGAAACTGTGTCCATCCCTCCTGAACTCGAAAACGATTGCGTCTCCTTCAAACCTTTTTTTAACGCACCCGTCCTCTTGTGAAAATATCCACTTTCTATCTGTCTGCCTGTATCTCTCTCTGTAACTATACGTGTCACCTCATCCTCAAATTCACCTCCAACTCCTGCTCCTCTTGTGACTTCCCTTCTCGCGTACCTACCTCCTTTTGGACCATGGACCAATATAAGAAAAAGCGGCGATCAGGGCTTTGGAAGATTCGATTTTTCTTTCTTTCTACGAAGAGGAAAGTGCTTCGTATAGACGAGATTGCTCCGCGTTCCGCTAGCTAGGGTTCTTGCGTCGCGCGACAGGCAATAGCTCTCGGCATACAAGGCGAGCGCTCCTTGACCTCTGTGAAAAACTACGAGGCGACTCGCTCTCTTACGGGACCTCGGGAGCATTTGCTGAGCCATTCTCATCAAAAGGGAAGGAAAACCTCTATTGTTTTTATCAAATTCGTGGACGAATTTATCGTTGGTGATCAGGGAGGCTTTGAGAAAGAGGTAGGGGGTACCGCGTCGTAAGGAAAACCTAACCCAAAAAAATAATTACGAAGCTTGTCGTTTAAAGAAAAAGTGTATATTACAGTAATTACTAGGAAGCGTCGCTGCGCACTTTGTATAGACGGCATATATGTAAGATGTAAGTACATGTCTTTCTGGAGTATTTTTTCACTTGTCTAAAAATGGTCGTTGTCGTAAGTAGGTGGAACTAAAACAGGTTCGGTTGTTTACCTGATGAGACCCTTTCTTCCTTCCTTCAATCGTTTTTATTTTATCCAACTTTTCTGTTCTTTCGAGCTTCTCTTCCTCTTGATTGTGCACAGCTAAAATATTTTCCAGCTTAAGTGAGGATCGGTTCAGAGTACGGTTCGATCGTTCTGAGCGCAACTGCGAGAGACATGGAGTGTGGATGTTTCGCTCACGAGCTTTATCCTACTGTTTTGTTTTCGCGCGGAGAGAAATAAATAAAGTTTCGATCACAGTTGCGAGGGTATCCATCCTGCTCCGAGTTTCGCATCCGTGAAAATTTCCCGTTGATGCGTGCCGCGTTAAGCATCCCCTTTTTCCTTCTCTAGCCGTGGGGGCTCCTTCCACAGGACGAGTTCCTCCGCGAGTTTTTGTATCGGAACCGAAGGTCCATTTTCGTTCGCCGCTAGATAAAATCAAACAGTCCGTTAGATACACCCCAAACCACCGGACCGTTTCCCGTTGTAAGTACCCATCCCTCCACCTATCCTCGACCAAGTTCGCACTTTCTGATCAGCCGCTGCTCTCCCTACTGTCACTTCCCATCTCAAGCAACACCTTCGACGCTTCCTCCCTCCGCAAGGAAAACAAACCGGCTTTGTTTGAAAATTTCTGTTCTGATGAAATGGTTGGTGGAGCTCCGAAAATTCGGATGGGAGAGGAGCAAGCTGCAAGTTTGGGGCGCCAGTGCATTATCTTTTGTGTGCAATGAAAAAAATCATAACTTTTTCAAGTGTCAAGACGAAGAGGAATGAGGAAAAAGGCGGTTAAAATTTTTTCTTTGAGATTGCGAGTGCGGGGAAGGTGGTTTTTTCTCTTTTTGTTGAGAACTGACATTCCGAGAACAGAAAAATTGGAGGGGAAAGGGAAGAGAGATTTTTTTTTGAAAGGACAAAATGGATGAAGCTGTGAAGTGCTCTGAACATTTCGTCGAATTGCCAACAATGACTTACTAACCGGAGTCTTGGAGACAAGAGGTGGTGAGAGGGCTTTGGAGAGAAAAAAGGAAAATTATTTCCCCACCGTGGTTTCATCAGTTTTCATAATGGTTACTATTTTTCAAAGTGTCCTATTTTTTGTATGCCTCTTATTTTTAGAGTTGTATTAAAACAAGCTAATATAGGTGTTAGTGTTGATCGATGCGGTCGAATTAAGAAAAAGTCGTGCTGTTCAGTTTTGATATACTATCATCCTAATATATAAATATATGTATGTATATGTGTCACTATATATATACATATAAGTATGTATTCGAAGTCTCAAGCTATGACTCTGGAGTGTGGTGCTGCACGTCTCCGACGGGCCTTTCCACCAAATCTCTTGCGCGTTCGGAGAAGTGCAAGACCACACGCAAAACATCCCAAATCTTCTATTCGTATCCCTTCTTTTTGACGGTATAGTCTCGGGACCTCCATCACACCCCGGAAAGCATCTTTGGTTCAACCCTTCCTCCGTTCGTTCATCCTCATCTTTCTCCCCTACGCTATCTTTTCTTTCCCGGCGCCGTCCTATCTTCAACTGTCTTCAGCGCACCCTCTCCCGCCGTCTTTACCTCCGCCGCACCTTCAACCCTCTTCTTCCCCCGTCGCACCTTAAGATATAAAAGAAATCACGTCCACCCGCGGACCACGGCAGTTGGAGTGTCCCGCAGACATTTGGGCCAATGTATTTTTTAAGATAATGGAACGCTCAATGGAAAAAGGGGATCATGAATCGATTCGTAGTTTGTAGATTTGTGTATTTTGGAGATTGGATCTGGGAGGAGAAGAGGTGTTGTTGGGGGGCACGTGGGGTGGAGTGGCAGTGATGGGAGGAGGGGTCGAGGATGGGGAATTGTGTGGAGGGGGAGGAGAGGGAGGGTGTGTGTGTGTGTATGGATGGATCATTTGTAGAGTATAATATAAATATATATATACATATATAATAAAAATGGAGGGGTCTTTGCCCTTCCTCCCCCTTTTTTCATTTTAGGCAGGCCAAACCTAAAAAGTTGCTGGCTTAACTTCGTGAAATGTCTAATGTGTATAAATGTCAACCCTATTCCTCTATTTTCTGCACACTGGATTTATAACAGTCTCTTTTTAGCAAGGAAGGAAAATTATATTTACTTACTTGTACTTTTGAAAATAATTACAAAAATAGCATCAAAATACTTTGTTGTTTGTAAAAACAAGGGAAGAGCTAATTTTTGCTAAAACTGTGTTAAAAACATGAAGACGTTTGTTTGGTTAATAGAGGAGCCCCTATGTTAGCGTGTATATAGATGCTTTTCACTCATTATATCTTTACATATATTATATATATCTATATATATCTATGTGGTATCGACCTTATTAGTAAATGATAAAAAATTCCCTACCATAATGCTTTCCCCTATACCATGTTTTAATAAATATAATTAAAACAAGTTTTTCTCCATATATACACCTGTCTTGTATTAAGTATGAGAATAATTAATATTAGGTTTAATAAACAAATGTGCTTAAATAATGTGTAGTAGCATTTTGTGTGTAAAACATTTTAATCTGATCTCCTAATTTCTCAAATCAATTTTTATTACCATTATTACAGAAATGTCTACTTATAATCATGAATGTAATACTCCAAGTGCATTCGTAAGTTTCAAAAAAAATATGAAGTCAAAAAGTTGAAGAATTTTCTTTAAGCTCTATGTATTTGATGTTAACCGTATCAAAGTGAACCTAAAAAGTCAATAAAGAAACGTGTTATATCTTCTTCCTTGAGTATATATGTATACAAATATTTATATACACATCTGTGATCAAGCCTATATGTTACTTCAGCGCTCTTTGGCCTCGTCAATAATCCCTTCAACTTCCTAAGCACTCATAGAGGAGCAATCTACGCTATATTACTAAATCACAGCCGTTAAACAAAGCGCGAATATGGGACCCTAAAACAAAACAAAATTCTCCCACATCCCGCTTTTCGTATAAATGGATCAAGTTGGAACAGCTTGGAGCCAATTTGCCAGGTAAAGAACCATTTTAAATAATCTATGTTTTGTACTTTTTTGTCTCTTCTCTCTTGCTTGTGTAATTCAGACTCTCAGTCCTTGCGGAAGGCTGATTTATTTTTTCATTTTCAAAAATGCTAATTATAAATTCGACTCCCTTTCATTCTAATCAAAAAACTCACTCTAAATCTGCAACTGTTTCAAAAAAACCTGAACAATACTGATTAATAATAAATTAATCAAGGATAAATAAAACATGCGAGCATTTCAAAATAACTTTTTTAAACTGATACGTGCGCTCTATAAATTGTGAATTAAAATGCCAAAGGAGGCGAAAGGAACATTTCGCCTTCCCTTTCTTTTCAAATTGCTTGGATTTTAAAGATAACAATACTAATACAATCAGGATTTAAAATGTGTATGAATTCAACACGACAATCATAAAGAGAAACCTACCCGCAGCAAAAATGTGATGCAGCAATGGATATCCCTGAAGAATTTATAGTTAGCATGGCGTCCATGAATGTTGATGTGCGGTAGTAGTGTCTTTATGTTCCATAAAAGTAATCAATTTAAAAATGAAACATTACTTGCCTAAATGTGGTACATCCACTGCGCGCCTCGCTGTAGTTGCGGAGGTTTTCGAAAACTTTCGCCTAAAAGAATCATTTGAATGGCTATATAAAATTAGATTTCGAGTGATGAATGTGATTGTTGTTATCTGTTCTTTTTGTCGCTGTTTTCACTCTGGGTGTGTTTGGGATGGGGTGGGGCACTGTATCTAGGGCGGGTTGGGAGGGCGGGAGAAGTGGCTGATCTCACCAACTCTTGTTTCCTCGCAGCTCCGGAGCTATTGTGCTTCTGCCCCCGTTGGAAAACCTCGCGCAGAAGGCTGAGAGACCACTCCTGCGGCGATGGTGACAACACCTATTTTTCAAGCCGTCCACCCACCGACGCTGCAATGGGTTTTGTGTTAAATGCATTTTCACCTGTACTATACAAATATGAGTTTACACGAAAAAAGAATTGGTTTATTCAACGCCGATCCAATGTCCTTTCCTCCTCTCCATTAATCTAGCTACGGTAGTCCACTCTTGAGGTTCGTGATGGAAATTAAACGTAAAGCAATCGAGTTGAAAAAAGCGTTAAGATTCAATCGATACGCCATCCAGCTCGCCTTGAATTGAATGCTCTTACTTTACTTATTGCCGTTAATGACGAAAATTAACGGCAATGACGGATTTATTTTATTTCTACCTCGCGAATTGGAATTCCAAGCTGCTACGTAACGTTTAATACTAGCGAATTTCCATATCTCTCGAAAATTAAAATTTATACTTATCTATAATCTCTCCTTATATTAATCTAGGGGAGCGCTGTTGATGGGATCTGTTGACGAGCTAAGCAAAATAGATTCTAAGATATTGGCTGAAATAAAATATGAGCCATTTGAAATTCTTCTTAACTGAAAAAAAACTCGAAAGCTTGATTACTATGTTTCTTGGGAAAGTAATTACCAAAATTATAATAATCTCTGGGGGTCTTTCCGTTAGTTTTACCAGGTAGAACGAAACTGTAATTCAGATTATAGAAGAATTCCAATTTGATGGATCATAGTAACATAAACTACGCTGGTGAGAAGAGTTTGTGCAGCACGTTGCTGAGAAAGGTAAGTAACACGAACGGTTCATACAGGTAATGTATGCTCTGCCTCTCTTGATAACGAATCGAAATAATCTCTCCACTTTACAGCTGGTAATCAGGATGTGAACTTTTCTGAATGTATAATGTCATTATATAAAGCCTTATTGTTGAATTAAAAATCTATTCCATAGAAGGCTTTGCAACAATTTTCACTATTGTCCATTGATAACTCAATTAACTGCGGCAAAGCATTTCCATATATATATATATATA
>KZ308535.1:620315-719941 GCA_000376725.2 Ladona fulva
TATATATATATATCCATTTTATTGTAAAAATAGGGTAGATATTTAGAATACTAAACATTGATAAAATCCAAAATTATTCCAGGAGAAGAGATTTCTCTTGACCTGATGAAAATTTCTTCTCGAAACCGACCAAAAAAGGGAAATTAAAAATTGCTGATAACAGCAGCCTTCTTTCTTTCAAGTTTAGTTGATTCTTAAAAACCTTCAGTCTCACCTTTAAAATATGCTTCATTTCAGACATATTTTTGAAACACACTGGAAGATACAGCATCATTATAAATAACTACATCCTTTCTTACAATGAGATATAATTCTTTCTCTTCAATATTCATTGAAGAATTAATTTGTCCATTAATTTTGCTACCTATTTTAATATTTCAACGAAAGATAACAATCTGAACAGAAGAAAAGATTGAGGTTTTTGTCAATAAATATGCTTACGTCTAGAGGTTTCTTGGAACAATTTTGTGGTGCCTATTTTCTGAGCGCAGAACAAGCGGCAACCATAAATATTTTATAAATTGAATGAAATAAGTGATAAGCACTGAGCCCAGCCATAAAATATTACCTACATGAAGTCAGAGAGCAATTGACCCACTACTAAATATTTGTGACTCTAAAAATACAAGTCCTTTTATTTCCTCTTATGACTTGCTGTGTCGTAAAGCTGCCACCATCAGAAGCAGAAGATAAACCCTCAATTTAGCGAACACACACAGAAATACAATTACACCGAAATCTTGAAACATAATCGGCAATACAATGAAATACTAAGAACTCAATGAAAAATATTGTACATTAGGCACAAAAGTTACTTCTAAAATAAATAAACTCGCTGTATTAAAAAATGTTCAAATTAAAAGTTAATCCTCAAGCGAATTAAACTGTTTCACGATAGATAGATACATCGGTATATATCAATTTCTGAACAAGGATGAAAATTAATACTGTACCAAATAAATAAGTGATTGAATGAATACAATTAATGAAATATAAACAACTTTTATGAGTGAAGACAAAAATTATTGGATAAAAATCAACAATTGCTTGATAAATAGAGGGAAACTTCCGAACTATTAATTTTTTCTATTGGTGTCCGCTGAGAATCTGAATTCCTTCCAAGCTAATAGTTCAATAACCTTATTAAACTGTACGCAGGGTAACAATGAACTAAGGTGAGTGAGACAAACATTTAAGCATTTGAACTCAAGAAAAATTTAATGATGAATAAAATATGGTGCTAATTAAATTTTTCAATCTTGAATACGATCATATCTAACCGCAAGAAAAATAACCATCACTTATGCTCGTAACCATAATTTATGTATCAAGAAACAATAAAATTGCTATTTAAAACATTTCTCGGTTACGTGAAACAAGTGTTAATTATTCATATCTTAAAGCATTAAAGTAGCACCATTGCCTAAACACAATAACAATTCCAGAGAGAAGTAAAAGTAAAAATTTGGAAAATTAGGAAAACATTCAATGGAAAAGATGACGGCTCCTTACAATAAATTAAAATTTTTAACGCCTCAATTTTCTTTTTGTAATAAATCCGAGTTCTTTAGACTCACACTTCGAACTTCAGCAATCTTATTAAATGACTAATCTACTGCTACAACTACTTTCGGATATACCTGAAAATTTTTGTAGTCATTATAGCGTTGGGAAATAATTAAAATATAACAACACGCGATACGTTTTCAGTCAATATGAAAAGGGGATGAAATTGGATAAAATAATAATTTCGATGCGGAGTACTATATTAATAAATTTACATTGATGAAGAAATTGTGTCCATAACGGAAAAGAGAATTATACATGGTAAAAATTTAAGAAGGATATCTAATTCCCTGTAACTGCGAAGACAATTCGATAATTAAAGTTTTCCTTCAAGAGGAAACCTAATTGCTATATAAGAAAAGAGAGACTCTTGGTTTTTTATGATTTTAAGCCTTAAGCTATCTAGATGAAGTGGCGACGCGGCCCCAATGAGCAGAATTCTACTTAACTTGTAAAGATGAAATCCCGTGAAAGCTTTCCTTCAAAGAAAATATTATGACGAGAAAATTTTTCTTGAAAATAATTGCCAAACATGGGAAAATATTCTCTTGTAAAAAGAGTTTCTATGTCGGATAACCTCGAAACAGATTATTCCGATTTAACGGTCTAAAAAAACTCCGTATGCCGTCTTTCGGCAAACGAAACTCGCGCTCAGAGACAAGTGGTAAGCTCCGGATTACCGATTTCAGGCAATGCCCAATGATCATTTCGGAGACAAAGCCTCCATCGTCAGGGGGTCTCCACAAAGGAAGTCACTTTCAAGGAAGGGGCCTTCCCAGAAATCGGCAACCCTGAGCTTCCCGTTTGTCTCCGAGCACGAGTTCTGCTTGGCGATAGACGGCTTACGGAATGTTTTTAAACCTCTAATTCATAAACAGCCGTATTTTCTTACAACCTTCTTTTTCTTGCAGATTATTCCGATACAGACTGAATCATTAACTTATTATTTAGTAGGGAACTTAAAAAAACATCAAATAGAGAAAGCACTCTTCGAAAAATCTACCAAACAAAATCCTAATGATATAATTTATAAATACTATATAATTGGTGAGTATTTCATGGTAAAATCAATCTTTATTTCGAAAAAGAAATCTTAGCATTAATAAAGATATAATACTTTTTAGGAAGATTAGTAAAGAATTATACTCTCTTGCTCTTCTATTAAACGACTTGAACTCATGTTATAGATGGTACTGATAAGCTAATCTCTTCAGATAAATTTTCGAAACAGTAAAAACGAATGAGTTATCAACTAGATGGCAAAACAGTCATATGTAATGAAAACAGATGAGAACTTAAAAATTAATTTACACCACATGTAAAAAGAATATACTTAAACCGTATTTATGAAAATATATGGAATGAATAAGGACAACATAATTAAATTTATGGTAATGATGTACAACAATATCTCGAATCTCTAAAACCGATTCGAGTTCACAATTAACCGCAAGTAGAGTGGGTCAGATTGATGTATTCTGCCACGACATTGACGATAAAACATTTTCATCCCCTATAAAACTATTACTACGAATAAAAATATTACCCGACTTCGGTTTTTTAGGTTTCATATATGCACACCAACCAAAATAAAGTGTTTTGTCTCATTGAAAGAAATAGATTAATTACTTTGTGATATGGTTTTTCGAAAAATGAAATACAAAGGCCCGCTATATTAAAGGAAACTTAAAATAGACATCAGATTATGTTCATTATAGCGCCAAGAATTATAATTGTTTGTTAGACTTTAAGTGAAGACTATTATTAATTTCCTACACACAAATATGATGAGTTAGGATGATTATTAACTATAATCTTCTAACTTCAATCTAACTACTAAAACCATTATAATACCTGGCCATAATGTGAACATAGGGCAAAGTCATTAAGTAAACATTATAATAGCGGAAAAAAGAGTCGCTCACAGGTGAAAAAAGAGAACGGATCAATCAATACGGACTTAATCAATTTATCTAAACCTTGAGGTGAATCGCTTAATGTACCACCAGCTAAGTGTTTCGGGAGTACATTTGAGTCGCTGTAAGCAAGAGTTAAGATAAAGGTATAATAAGGATGACGACAAGGCGCAGAGTTTCCGTATGAATTTAATGCCATTGAAGACATCAAAGGATACCTTTATGATACTTTGCGGATCGTCTCGCGAACCATGAATATAGAAGTTATACACGTTCAACGAGGAGTTTAATTAGAAATCAGTATCTAATTTAACCGTTCCTGCGTTGATAGAGGGAAAACTGTGCTCCTTGGTATTAAGCAAATTCCGCGAATGCTAACTTTTCCAAAGAGGGCTCAAGCGGATGTAATCCGCTTCATCAAGATGACGTTGGTAGGCTATTTATTCACTTCCGGTAAACTCCATCACAGATTCCGTTGAGTGTACGCTTATAGTCGTCGGCTGGGACGAAAAAAGCCATCTCCCTATCAGGAAGTAATCAAATGGGAGGCGATATTAAAACTTTTCGCGACTGATTTCGGGAATATGCTGGCACACATTGAACGAGAGCTAAGGGTCGTGCTGTATTTGAACAAGGAGAGGAAATTAGAGTCAGTTATCACACACTTCATCTCGCCACTCGCTTTTTCCGAGGCGCCATCCCGCTCCTTTTAGGCTGCGAAAGTTTTGTTTTGCGACCGCATAAAATGATTCCTTTTCGGTGGAACTTTCCCGGAGGCAACTTTGAACAAAGGAGAGGAGGAACTTGGCGAACTTCTATCCCCGCGGAGGATTTCCTATATTAAAAACCATCATCGCGTTCAGACGCGTTAAAAACGCTGCAGGAAGAGTTTTTTTTTAATTTCCTTTTTTGCTCCTTCGTTCGGGAGCAGTGCTCGTTGCTTCCATTTAAAAGCGGCGTCGAGAACGGCGTTATCTGTCGAGGAAGAGCATGCTGTGATGGGAGATAACAAACGGCTCTCTTTGTGGACTCCATTTTCGGTTTCTGTAAGAACTTCACAAAGCCATTCATTAATTCGAGTGGTTACAAAGGAAAACTTTAACTGCAAGATACTATTTTTTCGGGATTCTGTATTTTCAATTTAGTTGATGACAATATTTTATTGGATGAACTACCTCTGTTTCTTAGCATCTGTATTATTTAATGTATTTCAAAATAAAAAAACAAAGGATTTGAAGAAAAGATGCGTGAGCTTATGATTCTCAGTGACGGTAAACACTTTAGTGAAGTACATAATTTCATTTTTTCTGTTTGCAAAATATTATGACCGGAGGCCGGCTTGAAACTCCAACAGACCACATTTGGCTATAAAAGGTACTGGAGAGAAATTGAAGTTAACTATGCAAAATGAGAAGCGAGGTTTTTTACCTGCTTTCGTCACTGAAAATGAGCTAGAATACTACCATTGAAACGCCTTATTATGTGTAGCACAATAATTATACGAACAACACAACCAATAGATTCAGCCAAGAGTGAATTGAATTAAATTAAAGGTGAAGACAAGTATATCCACTTTTTTAATGGCCAGCTTCAGTTACTCATAGTAACCATGAAGCAAAATAAAACCAAGACAAAATAAAAATTGGGTCTATTTGAGAAGGGGAAGGGTTCATGTGTTGGTGCGTCTTCGTGTTTGCGGTGTAAAATCTTCATCAGATCGAAAATACCTATTTTATGTCCCTTTGGAATATGGCGAAAAGGCGGAGAAATTGGCGGAGTGATTATGTCCGGAAAGATATTTTGAAAAATATGATTGTGCGAACAGTTTTTGAAACATTTTCTGCGTTCTTTAACTCTGGCGATTAAAAACAAAAACTTATACATTGCTCATTGTTATTTCTATCATTTTTCAGATGAAAACATTTTTCATGGCATTTTATGAGTAACCAAAATGAATACCATTACTCAACATAATTCATAACGCAGTGGCTTTCATATTATCAAGACCATGAACAAGACTGAATGCAAAACAGAGTAAACTTAAGTTACCATTTTATTCCTCTTCCGCAAAATTAAGCCATGTGATTATCCTGGCGGTGTTGTTAGCACGCTAGCCTACCGATGCCGTAGCCAACGGTCCTAGTTCGAGTAACCGGGTGCTCCCTAGCTTTGACATGGTTGCATGTGTTCGTCTAGTGATACTGCTTAAATCTCTCACTGTAACTTCACAGTTTGTGAATGTTTTTGGAAGCTTTGGGAATCAAAAAAAAAAAAGAAACAAACTAATCCATCATGGTATGGTGGAAGGATAATTCAATTCGCATTCATAAATTGAAGCGATGAATTTTTTTTCTGTGAAATGATTGCCAAATTTTTCATTTTGGTCCTCGCCATATATCAACCCAGTATAATAAATTTTCGACCTCGAAAATTTCCTCACCTCGCCGCACTCAAAACTTTTTGCGGTGAATCATTAATGACTGCACGAACTACGTCTAATTTTCGGTCCGGTTGGAAAATCTGGTCGTGGAACATGTCCCTGATTATCTGAGCTTCGTTACACGGATGACACGCCCGATCTTTTGACAAACCGACTTTACGTCCTCGGCTTTGTACGTGCTCTTGGAATTTCTGCCGCGCACGCACGTTCCGCAAGCTCCTGCAGTCCGCGCCAATTTGCGCTGCCCCATTTGACCGCGTCTTCCAGCGTAATTGTGCAGCTGGGAGGGAGCTGTGACCAAGCGCCAAGTGCAGAACGAACGGAGCGAGTCGAAAGAGGGAACGAGGATGGAGAGGTTAGTGATCGCGAGCGTCTTAGAAAGGGCTGCTGTTTTTGTTTGAGGCGTGAATACAAATTGCCCTGGGGTCGGTAACCTTCGTCTGGAAATTATTTTAGGCTGAGTTTTTATCTCGAGGCATGCGAGGATTTACAATTAGGCGCGTTAGGCACAAGCTGAGGAGCTTGTCTTAAATGGGAAGATGGTTTCTAGGAACACTATATATGTTTTCCGATGAATACAGATTCTCAGAGTTTTTGTAGGCGTAGTAAGAGAGTCAATCGATTCATTTATTGAGAATAAACCTCGAGGAAAATATACCTGAATCTCAATAAAAAGATTATGAACATTCCACTTACTAATTGTTTACATCTACATCTACATATCTACCCTGCAAGCAGCCTTTCGGCGTGTGGCAGGAGGTGTACATAATTATCACGACATTCTTCATTGTTTTATCAATTTCTAGAGCAATAACTTTTAGGATTGGATAATAAAAATTACCTTCAATTTTGCTTGTGACTTAAGTTTTTCTGAAGCTGGTTTCAAATAGGAATTATTTAAGCACATGATTATCATACAGCTGTTTTGATTTATGATATTTTTGCACAGCCTTGGTAATATTTTTGCACAGCCTTGGTAATATTTGTATATAATTTAAGAACTATTACACGAAATACCCTTTGTTAGAATTATGAGTACAATTTATTACGTAACCTGGACACGAATGTTCACATTTATCGTAGCATTTCAAAAACCCACCAATTAATAAAAATAGTTCACTTTCTCTAATAACGGGTTGATATTTTTACTCTAGAATGCATTTCTCTGCGTTTATTTGCATTCTATTATAATACCGACTTTTTTCATTTATATGAAATAACTGGAGTTCATCTAAACCTTATCTTCCTCCTCTAGGCCTCTGATATCTAAATCCTCCCGTCTAAAGGTTAGTTTTCCAGCCTCTGCCGAAGGGATGAAAAGTATTCACTTGAATTTGTAAACTATTACAGAAAGGGCACCAATGTTACCTTTTTATACTATACGATATAGATTCGATGCCCAGAATAAAACGTAACTGCAACGAATAATGGCATTTGGATGCAGTGGAGAAACCAGAAAAATATACCGGATAATAATTATAAACCGAAATATCGTAATTCTGGGAATATAATATTACGTGAGGTTATTAAAACAGCAATGCCACTGAATTTGATTAATTAATTATTCAAATTTGTATCTCTTTTAATGGTAAATGTTTAAATTAAAAGTTACGCGAACGTCCACAACAATTTACGAGAAGTTCAAGAGCCCATTAGAGACGAGGAAATTTTAATGTAAATTTAAATTAATGTATTAATAAATTTATGCAGGAAAAAATCCTCGATGTTGATGATTGCGCAAAGATTTCGTTACAGCCGCAATTGAAATTAATACACTGTTAAATTAATGCAAATTAAATACAGTACTCAAATGTATATTAGAGACCTATGATGAACTTATTGTCCGCTATGACCTGGAGTTCATGCAACACTCTGAAATTAAAAGTAAAGGAACCTCATTAGTATCCTAATGCCAACAATATATTTCTCGCTTAATATAATTACCGTGATCTATTGATTCCCGAAAATAACATTATTTATTAATTTAAATTTGTGCATTAATTAAAATGAGGTCCACATCAATGCTCATACTGAAGGTTAATTGTTAATAAACGCTGATAATTTCAATGTAAATTTGAGGTTGAATAGCTTAGGTCTTAAATGTAATATTGCTGCTAATTAATTTAATCCCAAAATTGTTCGGAACGAGGATGCCGCTTTAGTCTCATCGTTTGAAAACAAATATTTTGGAACGTTAAGTACGTGACTGATGTAAAAACCGTAGTAGTCGTTGTAATTTAAAACAAGGGGAGAATGAAGAGAAAGTAATAATACGGATAGGAGAAGAATGGATGCAAATTGATATCTGTGAACTTTAAACTAATATTCTAATTCGCCAAATATTTCAAGTTGCAGGAAATATAACGCCATCATGTAAGAACCGGATGAAAAATTTTCCAACGAATCATCAAATATCTGAGTCAAACAGGCATTTCAAAGTTCAAAACAGACATTTGTTGATGCCATATTGACAGAGAAACGCAGTAACCTATCAAACTCTCTTGTAAGGTTAAATAAACCAATGAATCGCCGTTAACCAGATCTACTGAATAGTCAAGGATACAGCAAATGAGGTGCTCTGCCTGTTTTTCAACGACCTATTATTGCTTCGTAATCTCCTTAAAAAGTATACGAGCACCTCAGTGTTCATTTATGTACATAGGGCACCATGAATCAATGGGTAGTTACTTTGTAACCGGGTCCCTTTACTAATCGGATTATTGCTGATTGAAGAGTCACATTCAAATGAAGGTGTATCTATTGTTTTTAGTTGAAAATTTCAAGCATAATGTACTCACATTAATAGCAGAACTTAGTTTTCCTTCAAATTCAAAATAACTTTCCTCAGTATAGCTGAACCTGTTACATTTTTAATTTCAGGATGTGGAAAAACCTCTTTTACTAAGCATGAAAAATACCTTTTGACTATTTCACTTGATTTATTTCCTGCTAAAACCTTATGAGGATGGAGTTTCATATCTTTCCTGCTGAGTTCACATGCTGGGAATGTTGCAATAACCATTGTGTTCTAAAATACAGAAATATAACATCAATTGGTAGAATAGAAGACAGGAAAAAATATATCAACGAAATTTTAAGCATGCATCAAGTGGGTGCGAAAATTAAAAACCTCTAAAGAGACTCATAGCAAATGATAAACGACTCAAAACATTTACGCTCATAAAATATTCGCATATTATGTAATGAAACATATAGGTTACGATTACAATATTCTATGATATGGAAATATGTGACGATGGATGTGGGTTAAATATTCCAATAAAATTGTTGAACGGCGATACCAAATGTGCTGCCATAAACCAGTATTTTCATTGCTGTTATCATGATTTGTCAATTGGTACAGATTTCATTTCCAAGCTTACTTGTCGACTTTTATTTCTTTACAGAAACTTATGAAGTGAAAATACATATTTGCGCTACTATATTGGACCAAATCCACTCTGAGTCGTTTTTAATATAAATACGCATGCCTATCGAGTCCATTCAATATTTATTCTT
Organism: Ladona fulva; assembly: GCA_000376725.2. Taxonomy (NCBI): domain Eukaryota; kingdom Metazoa; phylum Arthropoda; class Insecta; order Odonata; family Libellulidae; genus Ladona; species Ladona fulva. The sequence goes on from KZ308535.1 coordinate 629,757, forward strand.
AAGAAATTGAGCCAATGGATCTCTCTCGTCCAACCTCTTTTAATCTAAGTAATGCAGCAAAACGTCGAAACCTATGTGTATAATGTATTCATCTCTAAAAGCCGATTTGAATATCAAATCGTCCACTATTGCTTGTGTGGTTTATTGTTCACTTCTAGTACATATACATACAAGTAATTCACAAAAAGCTGTATAAATGCTTTATTTGGGTGAGTAAAACATCATTTAACATAGTAATTGAGTATTTTTCGTCACATTTCTCAGTTTATTTACGCAGCACTGACAATAATTTCACAACCTCCCACGCGTCGCTATAAACAAAATAAATAAACAGTGATGCGTCGCCACAGTAATTGAAAGCCCTCGATAGGGAATTTAACTCACTAAATGGCAAAATGGGTAGTGAGGTAGTTTGCTCTTACTTTTCCCTCTGGACCAGAACGCTATGAGAATAAAACAGCAGTAACAGATACCTAGGTTGGTACACATAATGTTGTTAACTTATCTAGAACAAGAAAGATCCTGTCAATAGGCCTCAAATACCCCTACCCTTGAAACCTGTTGAAGAATTGATGGCAGGTATTGAATCTTAAATTAAGTTTCAACCAGGAAATGTTAAAAATGCAATCAGAAACTTATCATGATTGCAGATAAGAGAAAATATAAACCAGATACCAACAGAAGAAACTCGAACAAAAAAGAATACAACACTATCAAGACATTAAACAAAAAATTTTGTCTGTACCTCAAAGCGGAAAAAGGAAAGAAAGTAGTGATCATGAACTAACAATATTTTGACTGTAGTAACAGCGTAATGGCCCTTAAATGACTCTTTTCATATCAACTAACAAGGATTCAAGAAAGAAACCATAAATGAGAATATACAATACAGAAGTATTAGTCGTTAGACTAATATTAGACCCTTAAACATACGAAACAAGCGAAAATAGTTATAAATGAGGCAGTGAACTTCGTTTTATCCGCACGTTACACACCATTAGGTCATGACGATGGCTATATGCCGAAACCAGTCGTAAATGAAAATTGTGTGAAAAATACGAAGTTTGCTGTCTCATTTATTAAAATGGCATTCCAGGAAGTTCTGTCAGATCACATTGATTATATAAGAAGTTAGTACATTTAAAATTTTACAGTAAACGTTACAGTAATCGTCAAAACCGATGACGATTTTCGTAGCATTTAATGTTGAGTGACCAAAATGCATTCATTCGGCACCACTGAAACCTCAGAAGCCTCCATGCCATCCTAGCTTTGCGCAAGACCGACACAGCAAAGGTTTACAATTTATAATTGATATATTTCCCTCTATCCTGTACCAAAGGAAGAAAGAGCATTCCATTTATCAAGATGTGGCTGCAAGAAACTTTCAATCCGCTGAGGGAGGCACTCGTACTAGGCAATCCAGAGCTTGAAACACACTAACGCCCCTTAGATTGTTTTTTAAAGGAGTAAATGACGCGAGGAAAATTAAAGAACAGAAGAAAAAATGGAGCTGTTTGAAGAGAGCGGAGAGATTCATCGAAATCCGTGACGAATCGCAGATCCGGTGAATTCGGATGCGATGGAGTTGGGAAAGAGAGACGCTGGATTAGGCGGCGAAAAAACGAGGCGAAGAGAGAAATGAAGAGGGAGTGATCGGAGGTAAATGGGAACTGGGAGTGAACGACGTCCGTATCGCTGCGGGGCTGCTAAAGAGAGAAAGAGCCCTCCAACGTGGAGAGGGGAGAGATTTTAGCCCGGGAGAGGTGCAAAAAAAAAAAAAACTAGTCGCGAAAGTTGGACTCAAGGCGGTTTGAGGGGAGAGTTGAATTCGGAATCAGTTGGAGAGAAATGCAAAGTGAACCAAGTTAGATTGGACCCGGAAAATCTGTTATGGGATCGAGCTTATTGAAAAATCCTCGATCTCAAAATGAGGGATTTTCTCATTGGGCAAGGCACAAGTGGAGAGCACGTGGTGGAGATGCTAATGTCCGAGGTCCTGACTAAGAGCTTTGAATTTCCAATGGAGGGAAATAGGGAGAAAAATCGAATGAATTAAAAGGCGGGGTGGGGGCGATAAAAAGGGTAGAATTATTAAGATTTCCATGGAATAACCGCCCTTAATCCCTTGCCTTGTCCCCCTTAATACTATGGGAACCGTTGGGACTGACTATTGAGGGTTTTTCCCTTTCGGAACCATGCGTAAATTTGTCTTTTGGTGACTTGAATAAAATAAGAAAACTTTACGATGGGCGAAAAAGAATTCCATAGCATAAATCAGCAAATTGGAGAAAATGAAAATGATAGAGGAGTAAATTTTGGAGAAGTAATATTACATTTATTGAAATCGTAAAACTCTTCATGTATAAATATAGAAAAATATATCAGTGTTTAAAATGTGCCACATGCATAGTTGTCAGGAGGAAACATTAGAAAATCGATTTTTTAACTTGAGATTTTCCACTTAAGCCCATGCGGCTGGTGGTAGTGATTTTATGTTACAAATATTAAATAATACCGGCAAAGAGATAAAATAATATAATAATACTTCTTGGTCCATTCTAAAATGGAGGTAACGATTCCATGACTAACGTGCCAGAAATGGATCTCAATAAAAAGCAGGCTAAACCACAACGGCGATATCTCGGTTATATTCTCTTCAATTCAAATACTTAATATAAAGTAAATAATTAATTCCATAGAATGAATTTTAATTTTCTTTTGCAACATCTCAAGACCATTCCCGATTACGATTATTACCATCAACAATGACTCTGATTTATGCTAAGGTTTGACATTATATTAACTAACAAATCTCTCATAAAATTGATATGCTAAAGCGTAATGTAATGTAATGTAATAATCGATTAAAATTCTTCTGAGGAAGCGACGAAGTGGTTTGCATTAAAATGTAAGCTGGTCTCTAGATTCCTAAATATGGCATTCTTCCGGCAAAAGGTTAGCCCTATCTGTTGTCTCATACAAAATTTTATGTATAAATCATTTCAATAGTGTGTGAAAATAAAACGTGATCGCTATTAAAGGAATATAAAAAAATAGACACTCATTCATTTCTAAATATATGTACATATGTGAAAGATATCTACTCTATTTATTCAATCACAGGATATGTTCATGATTTTGATTTCGAACGCTAAATTATTACAATTATTTTAATAAAGCAATGCTGTAAGACGCAACAGATCCTAAAATCTATCCAGTAAACAGTAATCAATTCATTCCTCTTTTCCGTGAATATTTAGCTGTGCTAAATATAGAGCTATCATTGTGTTTAATCAAAAATGGCTTTCATCAACCATCGTTAAAACATATATCCCTCACGTCATCGTCAGTTTGGCGAGCAGTGGGTCCAAACGTGTGAAAATATTTACCCTCAAATGCACTTGATGAAAATTAAAACAACACCCTTTCTGGATAACTTGATCATTTTCGTTCGCAGGAAAGACATTGCGCTAATGGGAACTTAAGGCTTTTTTATTTCGCTTTGACACGGAAAAAAACCTCTCTCGTAGTAGGCAACGCAGGAAGAGGACACTTGCATCCCAATGGTTATAAACTCGGCTGAATTAGTATTTACCTGTTCACTTATTTAAAAATAAAGTAGTGTACATGGACAAAGAGCGAGGTGCTCAGACACAATTGTACGTATTTATGCTCATACACACTCTCGTGCTGTGAGTGCGGTACTAAATCCTGCCGTTCCCTAGAGTCCTCCAGCTTGAATAGCAGGTAACCTAGTTTCATCGCAGCAACAGTGATACAGAATTCAACCAACGATATTTTGACGGAAAAATTGTATCTCTGGCAAAATTCACGGCGTGCTCCGTTCTTTTCCATCAACGTTGATTCTGGGCCTGAGTTTTACCACCGTGATTTCCCGGTGAATTTAATGAAATTCGTTTTGAAGTACATGAACATTTCACGAATTGTTCCGTTCCCTTTATTTCCCTCCGATGATGTCGTTATGGAATTTTTAATTGTGCGGCTGTGATGAGAAACGAACATTCCGATTGAATTATTGCTAAGTTAATACGGCGATTTATTGTAGTACATATTTAGGTGAGCTGTTGTAAATAACGGATAACTTATTGGGTGGATAACATTTGATTGCGATTCATCTCTTCTCTAATTTAGCCAGAGAATGTTTTACGAGTGTAACAGAGTCGACCGTTGCAACCTGGTCCACCAACCTAATTTCAACGAATAATTAAATTAATAAGTACACTGAAAATCAATTTGTTCTATCATTAAAATCGGCATCTTATAGTCATTCCTCGGTTTGTGTTTCACGATGGTATTATTCGGTATATATTCACTTAAACTTGCTGACCTTAAACGACAAGGTTAAGCTCAGCCGTACACTTCGTGAAAAAATAGTCTGATTAATTGAAGAAGACATGGAAGCAAAATGAAATTTTTTAAACTGATTCAGCGAACTTCGAACCTTTCGGCAATTAAATTTCCGAAAAATTAATCCGCCTCTAACGTTTGTTACTTGTGAGCTACGTTTATTGTGAACGGTACAACAAGAGCTTCAGCTGCAAACCGGTTGAGAGCTTCTGTCTTAGTGCATTAATATAAGGTTTATTTTTAGATCGAATTTGGAAAAAGGCGCTATTTCTTCATTAACGTAAATAATCTCGCAGCTTAAAGATTAATTGGGATTTTGTGAAAAGTTTTGTTTTTATTGAAGCGAATATTTATGCAAGAATACGAGTGTATAGAAGCATATTGTAAATTAAGAACGAAAATAACATGATTTTCCTGAAAGGATATAGTGTGAGTTTTACACGTATGATGGTTATACAGTGAAATATCGATTATTCGTTTTACTGATAAAATACTATTAAAAGTGCTAACAAGGAACACACCAGGTTCGTTCCAAGAGGATTCACACGAAACTTTCAGTACACGTTCCTTGCATAATAATAACAGACGCATGCCCAGCCGTTCAACTCAATTGGTTCATGTTTATACAAAATTTGTTGCGGGTAATCGAAGTTAGGCAACCACGCAGCACGCGTGCATTGCCATACAGAAAGCGAAATTTTCCATCTGAAAAGAATATTTAACAGCTTTTTTTCGCAAATAACTTATTTTCCCGCCATTAAATTTCATCTTCTCACGTTCCAGACATTCTTTACCTTTCTTATCAACATTTATTCAAATATACCTTAGGTTCTCCAGTATCTATCGTATTGCTACACGTAGATTATGGAGTCTCAGCCTTAACTACAAGTGTCTTAGACTTGGCCCTTTCATCTGGTAACAGTATCAACGGGTAACCCTGAAGAAAAGTGAGACATCGATCATAGCTGTCACAGCTTCGATACCAGAAGGCTCAGAATACTCAACTTTTTCCGTAAAGATTGCATTGTGCGGATTATAGGAAATTTATTTTAAGCACTTCCCGAAACGATAGAGAATTGATAATCGAGATATTGTTATTAGACATGTTTTTGTAACGCAAACGGCAAATATTTTTTTTACTGTAGTCTTGGGTTCGTCGCCAGACCAATACTAAATTCTCCTATTAGAATCGAATCGAGATCCGCGGTAGGGAAACACTTAAGGAGTCGATAAAACAAACGAAAATAACAGACTATGTGCGCAAATAAGAAATAAATTGCTCTTACGTAAATTATAATGATTATAAGAAATAAAAGTGGAAGTTTGGATTATCAGTGATTTTTCTGATAATTAACGCACCCTCTCCCCATAGTAGGCCGGGATAATTGAGAGTTCACCCTATTCGTATTTTATATATGTTTCTAGCCCCTAATCGGCCTGAAGGATATTTTTCTTTCACCGCAAAGGCGAGGTAAAGAAATATGCCCAAGCACATTTATCTCTCCTCCTAATTAATCAATCTAAACGTTTATTTCATTTATCCTAACGATTTTAGCCATATTTTCGGTCTTCAAGGTGAGAAATTATATAGCCCGAAATCAAGCGAACTTGTTTCTTTCTTTTGTTGGGTAAGGAAACCCTCTCGATCTCTTATAAACTCCTTCGTATCCTGGCTCTTCAAAGACAAAAAACGGATTCTCGAAAACAGAATAACCGCATCCGCTCGGCTCTCTCTCTTGACGGCTTTAACGACTATTCCCTCTCCTTCGCCTTTAGCACCTCCTCTTCCTTTGCCAAACAAACTGATTTTCTTTCTTTACGAGCATCCACTATTCGTGCCGGCTTGCTAATGGGATTTTTTTGTTGCGATGCCAGTTTTCGGTGCCGTATTAAGCCGAGCTTCATTTAAAATTTCAACTCCTTTCTTTATTCCGGAGATTTATTCGAGAGGTGTTCCTTTGGAATATCGGGGAAACAAGGGCTACATTTCGTCAGTGCTCGCTTCTTTTGAGCACTTATTTTCCTTCTCGATTCGGATCTTTTGTTTCTAGATGCGATGGAATCAATTTTCTCCATTTTATGCTGCGATTTGCATTTTAAGGTCCAACAAAATGGTGGAATGGGATATTTTATGAGTAATAGGACTGGATGGACAGTTGGTAGATAATTGAGAGCGCAGTTCCATCGGTGATTGCTAAGTTAATCGACGAAAAATCACAAATATCTCCAGGTGGATGCAGGTTTTCTTTACATGTGCAACAACCCTGAACCATCATGTAATTTAACCTCACGAAAAAAAAAGTTAAGAAATACTACGCTATAATACACAATACTATACGAAATTTAAATTTCATGCAATATTAACGAGATTATCCAAAAGTTTTCAAGAAATAATCAGTACGCGAAGATTTCCACTGTAAGGGTTGCAATAAATATGGATATTACCAATGAATATCGGACCTGAAGAAAGTATGAAGGTCCGGAATATGTCAGTTTTTCTTTCCTAGGTGAGCGACTTCACGTTCAAAGTCACCTTTCACAGTTTTCCAACCATGGTTATAAATTTTTCTCACTGAGTTTTTGATTTTACTATTTACCATAGCCTAATTCCTTTTGTTTTGAATGAAAATTCTGTTTATATCATTTTCATCTCCTGAGGTTAATAGCGTTCCCAAGTAACCAATTATTATCTATCAATTTAGTTATACTTAAAATGGAGTTTATAACACATTTCCTTGATGTTAACACGTTTAAGAAGATAGCAATTCAGAGGGTGTATTGAAAGATCGACAGGTTAACGTATTCCATCATGCATACTTTTCGATAAATGGATTGATCCTTCGGGTACACAAGGTAATTCTTATCGCATTCACATGCATTCGCATCGTTTCCAATAAGTTGCCACAGTCCAATAAGTTGTCAGACAAAGATACCCGTACGTACTGCCAAAAAATGCCACTTTCTTCTGTTAGTACGTAAGAAAGGACAGTCTCCAATTTGCTTGGGTTTTTGGGTCCAATTTTTGGATTATTCTATGCACTGGCACATCCTCTGTTATATTCGTTATTCCACACTAAGAATAACGAATCACTTCTTTTTTATTTGTTCCTCTCCAAATTCAATCAATACTTGCGAGTGCCAGCCTTATACGAAGATAAACTATTCCGCCATAATACGCACGAGCAAATGTGAAATGCATTTTTACTCGCAATAACTCGAGACGTGAAATATATACGAGAATCTAACTAAATCCGAATCTCCTTTTGCGTCCGCTTCCACATAGAGAATGAAATATTCAGTCGAAAGATAAATAAGAGATGGAGGAATCCGAAGGCCCCATTTTAAAACTCGTGAAAGAGACGTAACTCACCAATGGAATGGCTGAGGTCGTATCCTCGGCAATTGCGTTGATTCGCGAAATCTCAGGTACGTCTTCTCCGTTGCTCCTGCGGTTCTTCCCCGCGCAGATGCTCGTACGTGCTTTCGCACAAACAACTTGTCTTTGAAATTCACTCCGCCGTAGAAGAAAGGCTGCCTGCGGCGCTAGGGGAAATTGGAATGAGAGTAAAAAGTACTACTGGAGTAATTTATAACAAATTACACGATTTAGTGGCGAACGATTGCCCAATTAAAGATCGGTGATTATCAAATTTTAGTCTCATTTCTATCGATATGAAACTCCGATTCATACCTAATTCAACTTTTAAACATTGTAATACCATTTTATATCTATAAAGATTAGAGCTTAGTGAGGGTCATTTTACCATACCCATTCTTTTGTGTGGGGGAAGAGAGGATTGATTGGTACGGCGGACTTATCGCTCATAAAAATAGTAATTTAATGAATAATGAAATGTAATTTAACGAATAATGAAATGCAATTTAACGAATTATTTCAGATTAATGATTATGAAATTTGGATAGAGCACAAATGAGTTTCTTGACAACGCATGATAAATAAACACAATTGGTTTCTATGCTAACTTGTAATGTTCTTTGTAATATACAGATAATCAAAATTTTTCTAGTTAACTCAGATTCATATTTTTGTACATGTGGCTTCATTAAAGTTAACTTATCAATACATTAAATTCAGGATGTCCCAAAAAAGTTCTCATCATTTTCCGAAAATATTTTTTTTTAACTTAAGAGATGGTCGACAATATCATTACTTTTAAATGTACAAGTAACTTGGTTCAATATTTTAAATTTGATCCATGGATGCAGATACTGATAAATTTCAAATTGATAGAAATATTCATAGTTCTCATTAAAGATACGAAAAATACTCATATATTCAAATATAGTAATGCGTGGGAATTATAAGTAAAGAACGCAAGAGTAAATTTCTCACTTTACACTTTAAAGGAATCCTTTTCCTAACCGATGAATTCTACTACAAACTCGTGACCAAAGATATAGGCAGTATAAAATATAACTTCTTATGAAGAGCGAAATGGTATAAAATGAGCATGTTTTCCAAATCTATAAAGCATTTTTGCTTATCTGTTTCTAAAATGTGTTCTACACGAAACAGAATGGAATGATTCTCTTAGTTTTGCAGACCGTAATTTTAGAACAAAATTTCTATAGAACTTGAAATGGACTCCATTTTTAAATTCGTGCTCATTTTCTTCCGGATATTTGATGACAATCTTATGTAGTACCTCCATATTTAGGTAGAGGCTATGTCTAACATTAATTAAAAGGGACGCAACATGTGTAACTCAGCCCTGGCGATGAGGACGTTCTTGTCGACCCTTAGAAGAGATGTGGGAGGATGCTGAGGTCGCGTACAATTGGCTAATTTGGTGACAAAACTCGCATGGAAACACAGAGCAAGAAGTGAGAAGTAGCCCACACAGGGACGCGAGTTTGCAATGGAGTACAGCAAGCTTATCCAACGGTGCCAAGGGAAAACCGTACACTGGGGCTATTCATGCCTCCTTGGATAGCCCTCGGCTTGCGTCCCACGATGTTGAAGCGTTTCCTCTTGCCGTAATGTCCTTTGTTCTAAGCAGAGCGCGGTGCGGCTTATGGGAGATTTATAGGTAGAAGTACCCTGATGCTTAGCATCGAATGTTGCTTTCTTGGAAAAGCGAACCAACACCTTACCTCAACAAAAGATATTGAGCGGGTTTTACGCGCACTGCGAAAGCGCTCTTCCGTGAGTTTTTACAGCTCTGAATAGATGAATATTAATTAAGATATTTTGCTAACAATCCAAGCGTGTAATCTTTAGAAAAGAACACCTAACTGAGATTTTGCAATGAGAATATTTCAATACTAAACGGTTCTGGTGATATCATGTGTAAGTTGTTCACATTTTATTAAATAAAAACAAAATCTAACTACGCCCGCAGAAAATATATTTGAAATACACGACCGGTTTTGTGAGTTCTACCTCATCTTCAAGCCTGAAAGTATAGTTCTTGAAAAAATTCGTGTTTTTCGAATATACTTTCTGTGGGCTTAGTCGGATTTTGTTTTTATTTAACCAAATATTTAACCTAATTTTTTACATATGCTTCGAAACATCTACCCATAGATTAGATGGGTAATTCCCACAAAAATTAAAATTAGGTACTTAATACAAACTGTTTATCCCTCCAGAAGGGTATCTTTTTGGACGAAATCTCTCAAGAAATTTACGAAACTAAGATGACCATAAAGCTAATAAAACAGAATCTGAGGCTCGGACTGGGAGTACGCGGCCTACGCTGGGAAAAACATATTGAAATCAACTATCCCGTGGAAATTACGGGATGCGCACAAAACAGAAGTCCAACCCGCGTAAATCGCATGCTAAGCAGCTGGAGGGTTAAAGACGGGAATAAACCAAAAGTGTACACATTCCTCAGTGTTAGAAACTCCTCTACTTAAGAATCGAGCATATATATACAAAATGAATGTTGAGTGACCTGCATCAGGTTGTCTTCGAACGTATTATATGAAACTTTTACACTTCCATTTATTTAGAACGCGCTCTATTTTAAGTCTAAATAATAGGAATGAAAACAACACAAGATTTTAAAATAATTTCTTTAACATTCTGACTTGTTGAATAATTAAATATCACGACTTAGAAACTATCGCAAGGTTATAAATCGTAATATCAATGAAAAGCCCTTTCTTGGCTACTTAAAATATACCACTATATAGACGGACTATGTTCCAGAAAATAGGAGAAAGTATATTTCTCATCGGTAAAACTGGTCGAAAGGGGATAAATTCGATCAAATAAATGTGAGAAGGTGGAAGTTCATAATAGGTAAAAGGAAAACTTTTAAATTTTTGTGGCTTATCTCCATTTCAACGGAGAGAGCACACAAGATAAACCTCTGGATAGGTTTCTATTACTTCCACGCAAATAACATTTGGAAGTATATGGGCAATTTAAAAATGAAAAAATGTCATCTTGATCGACCAAATAAATCAAAACGTGGAAAAATTGATCTAGAAAATTTGAGAGTGCTGTGAATATTGTTTTTCATCGCTGAGAACCCACATGGCAATAAAACTCAGATGAATAAATTCGAGCGTAAGTAGAACGGAGAGGAAATAGTAATTCTTTGTATAACTCCGTTGATTTTTCATCAAATGTACTAACTAGGAACAAAAGTTATATCGTCAAGTAAGTGGCTTTATTTATGAAATGGTGCACGTTCAACGCTTCGGGAACTTCCTCGGAATTTTACTCGACTTAGCTCAAGGAACTCTCCCTCTTTGTTCCCTTCAAAGAGATACTTTTTCAAATTGAACGTGACTATCCGAGCTCTAATCGCTGCTTCACTCGCATCCCTCCTTTCCTTTCAAAGGCTATTTTGGGGAGGAGCAATTCTGCCAAACTGACGAAAAAAGCAAGTCATTAAGGGAGAAATCTTTCAGAAAAATCTTCAGAAAATTCTTTTCTTAGAATTTGGGCCACTTCGTGATACGGTAAAGGATCCGAAATCCTGTCGTTTTGATTCGTAACGAAGAAAGAAGGGAAAGAATATGGCTGTATTAACAACAACTTCCGGTTACTATTCCGTTGACAGTTTCAATGAGAGGAGTGTACTCCCCGAGTTCCTGCACGTTCCTCCAAAACGAACTGCTCCCTTAATTGATCTTAATGCATCTCCCAGAGGGTTACTGCGGAAAACGGAGAAATTCTGGTGGAGCCTGTTAGAAATGTTGCACGATGTTAGAGTGCACCTCATCTTCGTCACACTGCCAAGTTTTTACGGGAAAAGATGTGGTAAATGTGTAAAGTGAAGGTTTTGAAGTATCAAAGAGCATTTATAATCGAATAATTCTTAATTTAACGGAACCATTGATGGTTGGACCTCACTGGGTACGGTATTATAAGACTAAGTTAAATATCAGAGATTTAAAACGCTTCAAGAGGCAAGGAATATATCAAATATAGGGACATTACTGGGACCCGAACCAAGGTTTCCCACTTTCCGGGAAGGCATTATAAACACTGAACTACCATTCTGCGTCTCTTCCACATAGTTTAGGAATATTTTAAACATCTAATTCATTATCAGCTGTATTTGTATCAGCAGTATTACTTCCCTATAAGTATATTCCCTTCCAGTATTACTTCTATTTATTTTGAGAAGAGATTTTATACGTAAATAATGAATTATTTCACATAATGATAAACTTATCTAAATTGTAAAATTCACAGACATTGGCGATGTTTTGTGGAGTATTGTGGCGGTCTTTTGTAGATCACCATCATCAACCTGAAGATGGTAATCATTCGTGTAAACCTTCTCGTGTCTACATAAAAATCCTAAGGAAAAGGTAGCAAGTCTCCTTCCTTCAAACTTATCTACATTGATTACACGATCAATATAGATCCACTTAATAATCTGTATAGATAACCAATATAGACACACTTATCGACATCGATTTTAAATGCCTATGTGAAGTTCGTATTTGTTCTCTTTTCAGTTTACTTTTCATTACTCTTTTATCATTCCAATATGTCGTCTTTATTCTATCTTTTCTTATTCCTTTTAATCTTATGTTTAATTACATCTCACTGCCTACTTCTTTACGTTAAACTTTATATATACTCGTATTAATCTCAAATCCGACATCTTTTCTTATATGAACTATTTGTAAGAATTTTGCATTTTTTGGCTATTATTTTCCAGGTGTGCTGCCCTTCCTTTTACTTTTTTTCCGCTCTTTTACTTAATTTTAGTTGCTACTTTCAGCAGTTTTCTCAGATTTTTCACGTCCTCCTTCACGTGGGTGTTTTCCTGCAGTTTTTAAAATTATTTTCTTGTACATTCTTATTTTCTTTTGTCGTAAGCCCACATAATAGCTCCTACTTTTATTGATATTCTTTAGTTCAATTTCCAATACCTCTCATTATATCAATAATGACAAAGGGAATGTAAGAAGAGACTAAGTCTCAATCTCCCTTAATCTTCAATAAAGACGTATTATTATTATTTTTTACTAGACGAAGCAATAAGAAGAAACGTTTCTCTATGCTTTTCTGAAAAGCAATCGAGAAAGGTAAGTATTTGATCTTGTAGACCCCACATTTTAGCTGTCGTAAATTTTGATGGTTGATGCTGCTTCAACTTATACATATTATTAAATTGTAGAGCTTGTGTTCCGTACATTTTGTTATTATATGTTAGGTATGCTAGCTGTTAGCCCGAGAGTACGCACTTACGAAGAATCTGAGGTAAAATAATAAATAAATCTCTATTTCAAAATTGCATCACTTTAGTAGATACTACAAAACGGTAAGATAGAGATAAGATTCTTTCTTAGCTATACCTAATCAATAGATGAAATATATGGGAGCCTGCAGGTGAAACCCAGATACTTTAAATCGAAGTAGAGTGTAAGGTGATGGAGGGATTCGAATGAAGGGTTAAATCTTTTTGAAAGTAGGGTTGATGAAGGGCCAACAGATGTAATGCAACCTCCCCACAACTATGTCCGGCCACATTATTAGCAAAAATAAAGAAACGGACACTAAGAGATACCAAAATTCGCATTAAACATTTCATTATTTTTGCGAATGATTTGTATTAAAATAGATGATAAAATAATCACTTGGCGTTGATACTTGTTTCCAGTCACCAACAGACAGTTCGCAGGGCATAAATGTAGACGCATGTCTAAAAAAGCAAGCGGCGTAAATTTTTCAAAGGGCTCCTCAAGAACTTGAGTAATCGCAATGATTCCAGAACGCACCGGCCTGGAACTTTCACACATCCAACCAACTTCTCACTCAGCGAAAGTTCCATCCTTGACTTCATTTCCGCACATGCCGTGTTTGTACAGGCGATGAACTTTGAAGAATCGAGGGCCCGACCCGGAAATGACCCGGGAGGGAAAATCCTCCCATTAGAGTGATGTATGTACACATACGCACAGGCATTTGGAGAACAAGGTGTTGATTAGGATGGAAGGCTTCCAGCGGACACTTTAACCTAAACAGGAGCTGATGAGTCCTGTGAGAGAGAGAGAGGACACCGGCAAGTTTCCCTGTGGTTTTATAGGGGTTTCGACTCTTCCCCTTGGTTAAGGGTTTAGGAAGGGACCGAGGGGTGTGATTTGTGTGCGTGTGCTAAGTAGCGGGGCAAACGAGAGAAGACGAAGGGTGGAAAGTTAAGTTCCGTCCCTCGTCCGAGAATAAATTCCATCTTCCCAGTGGTCGGCTTCCCCTTTCCGGAGCATCTTCGGGGGAAATCCTTAACCTGTATTAACTTGGGCTTAACTTCAATCGAGTTGAATTTTTTCCGTCGCAAATTAGTCATTCGTGAGGTTTCCCTTAAGCTTGATTCCTTCCCCTTTGTTCAATCCCAATTTGACATTACATGAGACTCATTGCTTTAGGGTCTCTATTCCTTTGGTTGCCAAGGAATTGCGGGGGTGGGCAATTTTCAGGGGTTTCCCCAGCGACCCTCTCCTGCGGTCTCATCAAATCTCTCTAAGCCTAGGGCGAGATAGGACCTAACCATTGAAATCACCTTGCCTACCGAGGGATTAACGGATGGAACTTAGTTCGAGCGCCATTGTACGGTTGGTTTGCTTAAAAATTAGGCACTAGCGAACAATGACGAGGAAAACAAGATACACAAGAAGGTGAGTGGATTTCCAACAGAAGTATGAATGTATGTATGTAAATGCATTTCTCCTTCTTGAGCTATCATTATCGTATTTTTCCAATCCAAGGATATAGGGATAAAGGAAAGGAAGGTAACTTAGTAGGTTGAAAACCAACGAAAATCCCAAAGGAATAACAAGTGTGAAAAATAGCGACACGACTGGGACTCGAACCCAGGTCTCCCACTTTCCGGTCCACTCCCACTCAGACCTGGGTTCGAGTCCCAGTCGTGTCGCTATTCTTCACACTTGTTATTCCTTTGGGAGTTTCGTAGGTTTTCAACCTACTAAGTTACCTTCCTTTCCTTTATCCTTGTGATTTCCTGGGGGGAAATAACCTTATAATACCTGCTTTGTGAGCTGGCTGCCTCTGTGAGGACCTCGGACGGCAGGTTGTGCCACTAAATGTGGAGACTGTCGTCTTGCTCACAAAGCATTCCCTTAACAGTGTGAGAGAGACGCGGCACGGTAGTTCAGTGGTTAGAATACCTGCCCCGAAAGTGGGAGACCTGGGTTCGAGTCCCAGTCGTTCACACTTGTTATTCCCAAGGATAAAGATTTTGTTGAAATCAAGGCTCACAGCGGATGGCTTTTATAAAATTCTCATGAAGGTAAATTTAAAAAAGCATAAATCATATCAAAGCTATAAGAAATAATAGGTAGAATTTTCCTTTGTACCGCATGATTTGAATAGGAGTACTGGATGAACCGCTTTTTGGAGGATGATTTCACGAATATGTACAAATGAGCCGGATGGCGTGCGATTGATGTCATAGAAATAAGTTAAATCAAGTAAATAAATTTCAGCTGTATAACCAGTATTTGAGAATACTGTCACCTCAACCTCCTCATCATGTTGATAGTTTTTGAATCGACCTTCCTCAATCTTCATTTATTGCTCATCTTATAAATAAAGTAGAATGTTTGTGTGCGTGTGTATGTTGGCCTAAAACGCGAGAACCAAAAGTTGCACAGCTATCAAACTTTTAGTCTGTGTAGGCTAATTTTGTATTTGCCTTAAGGTCCCTATTTTGACTCCAGATGTGTAAAATGGTCTTCATAATAATTACATGTAAAGTTTAATTTTTTTTGCTATATTAAATTAGTAACATTAGCCGCATTAAACCGAGACAAGTGCCTTAAGTAGAGAAATTGAATGAGACTTCTTATTCTGGCTCCCGAAATATAGCTTTTTTACGAAATTGTGAGAATTTTAATAAAATACATGACCAATTTGTAAAGTTGTTAACAATCGATCCCTCTGACGGCAAAGACAATTGTTGAATCCGAGCTCATGCATTTCCCGATTATAATACACGGAAAAAGGCCCAATTAAAAGTAATGATAATAATCAATGATAAACTACATGAAGAGGAAGTAGTAAAATATTTGAGTTCACGATGACGAAACTCGGTATGAAATTTGAGACCAATTAGAAGTGTTTCTTAATCAGCTCAAATTTGCTAATTACAAGTCTAATTATTGATTTTCTACAATCAAGGAGGTGGGGATATAAGACATTTATCAGCACAGGTTCAAAAAAGGGAAAACGTTTAGGAGACTTAAAGAAATTTTTACCTAAAAATAAATGTTCAAAGAAAATATTGTTATTTCTTGAACGCTAGGGTGTGGAGTTGCATAGTATTCATTTTTGAGGATTTCAATTAGTCAATTTCTGCGCCTTTCTAATCTATTTTCAGTTTAAACCCTTCGTTTCTTAACTTGATTTAACGAATGATAATTCGAAAAATAATGCATTTTGTTGAGTAAATAATTATTCCTCCGTCTCATTAATTACATAAACTATCTAAATGTTTTTTTGAGAGTTCATTTGGTCGGAATTACTATTGAATATATCATTTTTTATTCCCTTGTCAACGGAAAGCTCGAATGGTATCAAATAAAATCATCAAAAATGAGAAATGGATTTTAAATAAGAAGGAGGAAACATTGATATTTTAGTTTAAGCTAATATTTCTATGTCAAAGCCTAGATTTACAAAGATCGTTTAAGTTCACCCTTTTAGCAAAACGAAAAATTACCAATACCCATTATAATGGACAAAAGACTTGTAACTTGATTTGATATTTTCATTTTAGAAGAGGTTGAATTGACTTTCTGAAAAATTCGATTAATGAACAAAGGAAGAAATACAGGATAGTTACTCAAAAAATATTCTGGATGTGAACAGTCTCTTCTCAAGTGATGCAGTGATAAACCGTGTTATATTATACGTTGGCCTATAAATATACTTCCTTTGAATTTAAGGCCAAATTTTGTTTTTGTCCATTCTTTTATTCAAACTCTTCTCTGAAATGAATTCTTCTCGTTTTGAACAAACTCCCGAAAAAATTTCCACAGGGAATAATCAATTTTGTTTAACATTCGTAGTTATATACATGTGTGAGGCTTTTTGATAATCATATTATTCAGTAAATGTCAGGTTTCAGTCAAAGAGAAAAATGATAACGCTTTACTGTCACCTTTGAACCAAACAGAAATATTAATTCCTTTTCCCATTATTCTCTCTCTTGGAATTAGAGACTCTCGAATCTCTGGTAATGTCGTTTGATGCACTCTGTGAGAATGTCAAAGAGCTCAAATGCTTTCCTTCCAGTTCCAAATACTGCACTCAAACTGTGAGCAGTAATAACGTGGTGTATTTTTTCGCCTCTTATGTGCGCAATTATAATTTAACTTTCATTAAGACGACTGCCTGTAACTGACGTTTTAGCGATAGAGGCACTGAAACTTCAAAATCTGAGATTGGTGAGAGGAAATTGAATTGAGTTTGTTTTTGAACAAGGCATGCCGTTTAAGGCACCCATTTATGTTCGTGTAAAGCAAATTTCTTTTCATTCAATGCTGTATCGTTTCTCTAAATGGGCATTCATTGGATGAAAAATGCGAACACATTAGTATGTACATTGATGCCACAGTTATTAGTTTATTTTTGAAGAGCTCAGAATATCCTTGGAAATGATTTGATACTCTTTTTGGAAGAATTAGATGGTAATTTAGGAGATAATTATGCTGTCAGTAGCATGAAGGGTCGATGAGATAAATGAAAGATATAATCATTCAGTTAATGATATATTGGACTGCACAATGCTGCGACGGACTCTCATTTAGTTTTTTCCTTAATTGAATGAACACACTAGTTACACTGCGGATTTGTGCAAATTTCTTCGCTTTGCCAGCATATGTTTTTTTCTCAATATATAAAAGTTCATGACTTCACTACATAGAAGTAACTCATGGTCATTTTGGATATTGGGTACCAACAAAATGGATTGATATTTAATTAACTAATGGCACCAGAATTTTTTCTGCATTACAATGTTTATTTCATTTATAATAGCTTGCTCTGTCAAAAGCGTGTATTAAGTAATCTCCCTTGCTAATAAAAAAGTTCAAAGTTTGAAGATCATGTGAGGTAAGGTTGAGATTTAGTATATACGGGTAGTGGTGGTGGTATCATTGAAAGAGCTTCGACATCTGAGGTAATTTCGCACTTGAGCCTCCACTAGGAATCTAACCCTAGAATACTTTCACTGAAATCGAACGCGTTACCCTCTTGCTGTCCGGAAGTATTAGTATATAATTAATGTTATAATATCATATTATAATGTTTAGCACTTACTCGGTAACAGATAACGAACTAATAACTTTGCAACTTATTCCTAATGGGAATAAATACTATGAACGCAGTGAAATTGATTTTTCTGCAACTTTGATCGGCATTGATGGGTAGAGTTCCAATATCTTAAAAAGTAAACTTTTCTTTTTTAGGGATCAAATAGGTAAAAAACGGTAGTTAAAACTTTCGGAAGGCTGGTTGGATTTTCAGCTTCACCTCCAGGAGCTACAAAAAGCTTTGCAATGCGGTTAAGGTGACTTGAGCCAGAATGGTATACTTAGAAACAATCATTAGAAGTATAGCTAAGGGAAGATGCGATAAGCTGTTCGTACAGCATTCGATACGGGGTGAACAAAATTAATGACATATTTCAGCATCATTGATATACAAAGAAACTAGGGTAATCGATTGTCTGAAAAGATTTATTCCAAGAAATCTGTAGCTAAGGCCACCAAACTAAACTGCATGCATAGCACGATGTACAATGAATTTAAGGTAAATTTCTAATTTTAATATAGAGGTAAATTAGAGAAGGATGGACTAATAATTTTATTTTTCTCTCTTTACTGTATTCCGTTTTATTTCTTCTCTTACTACGTGGCATAAAAGTAAAGGTCATTAGCAAATAAAATATATTATAGCTTTACTTTTTGAATTTTATTTGTAAACATTTTGATTCTCCAATGATTCCAATTCTGAATCTGTCTTTGAAAAAAATCGAGGAACCCAAACGAAACTGGACACCGTATGACTTTCAGTAAACGATACTGAGAGACAAAATGGAATAGTCACTCAGATTTTGTTTGCGACTGATAGAGCACCTTTCATCGGGATATCGAAACCCATTACATTAGCGAAACTTTTGTTTAACTCTACATGTACTGTAATCAACTAATAGTTCAAAGCGTTCTGCTGTTTGCGTCAACACTGCTTGCAAACGTGAGGACCTTGTACACTCAAAGGTAAAAGGAGAGAGATGTTGGCTATTAATTACTAGTTTGCTTCGTAGTCGCACAACTGTGTACGAGCGTGCCGCAATCATTTAAACGAGAAGCCCGGCATTTGAAATGCCATCCAAAATGCCACGAATCACTGAGTAACGCAACGCACCCCTTTGTTTCCCACACTCGGTCCGACATAAATATGAAAATTTCGATTCCTGGTCCGTCCCCGGAATCAGAAATTCCAAAACCTTACGGAATCAGATCCTTTTATTCGGAATTAATCCGTGATACGGTTTCTTCGCCCACCTCCGCCCGGGCCACATCAACGTCTCGCAAAATTCCCTCTTCCGTGCATGAATATTTAACGCAAAACAGTTCCGCGCAACCTCTCATGTCACATCATACATTCCCAGAGGGACGCGCCTTTCTTTTGAAGTATTAATGCGGTCCTTCCCATCCCCAGAAGGAAAAAAAGAACCCGAGCACCTGGGCCCCGTAAAAAAAACCGGGGATGAGATGAGATGGAAAAAGCGAATATTTTTCGTGCCCACGCCACGAACCCACGCCTTTGCGAGAGTGGGTATTACCTTTGTGACACACTCCTGCTTCGCGCAACCATCCCATTTGACGGAACGCTCCTCGGGAAAGAGGCAAAGGTTGAGAGGTTAACCACTCATATGCGGTCCGAAGACGAGCACCCTAACAGATATTCCGTAAAGGCCCTCGGAATCCTCGAGCGGAGATACGTAGGCAGGTGTCGAAAGGGAATTCCAAAGGAGGACGCAACTTTTAACTCACCTCGCACCTTCTCCGCCCACGACCTCTCGCACATACCCCGCATAGCTTTCCTTTTCCCTCCCCTTTCTTTTCATATTAACACCCCCTCCCGTCCCCGCTATCCCCCTTCTCCATTAGGGACTTCATCAATCGATCCCTGAGAGGTTGCCTGCGGTTCCACCCCCGCCTCCCCGATGGCATCGACCCCTCCTGTCCAGTTACAAAAACGTGGAGGGATAAAAAAGAAGAAAGGGCCGAGTGCTTCGTTTGTCCCAACTCTGGCTGATAAAAGGGGATGGTTACATAGGGAAAGAGGAGGAAAGAGAGGGAAATATTGTGTGAGAGGAAGAGAGAGAGAGAGGTTATGACGGTGCAGGAGCGGTCGCGCGAAAGGATACAGAGGGGTGAATATTTAGGAAAGAAATGAAGTAGTGGTGTGTTAGTTAGGAGAGGATGGAGATGGGTTCGCAAATGGCTGAAGTTGGAGAGTAGAGAGGGCTAAATGGAGAAATTGAGAAAGGGGAATTAAAGGGAACTCCTGCGACTGAAAAACGCGGAGGTACGGAGGTTGAATTGCATGCAAAGAAGGAGAGGAAGATGGAAAAAAGGAAGGGAATAGGGAATGGAGATGGTGAGAGAGAATAACGACGAAAATGACCGGTGGATCCAGACGAGAAGATGAGTGGATGAAGTGGAAGAAGAAAATAAGGCTGCTCCGGACGAGTGTAGTGTACTTCGTGATTAAGTTAAAGTAAGCAAGGTGTGCATTTGTTCCGTTTGCAGAATTAGAGTGCGTTGTATCATCTCTTCCTTCTCAGCGTACACTACTAACTTTCGTAAGTGGCAAAACCATAAAAGGTTACGAGTCTGTTTGTAAAGGTTGTAAATGTAGGCTTTTGCAAGACTGCAATACCAGCCCGAATCCTGGCTGTAGTACGAAAGTTTCAATGCTTTGAAGGGATAGTTGTAAAAAGTGTCTCCTCGAATTGATACTCCTTATTGATGTCCTTGAATTGATATAATAGATACGAGATCACTCTGATTATTATCATTATTCTTCATACAGAAATAAAATACTTTTGACAATTTTATAATGAGAAAAATGAAAAAAGGTTACAATTTCTTCACCAATTTTAGTTTTAACTTTCTGCGGTGAACCATATTTTAAATCCTTAATCCTATCGCCAATTTATTTATTTTAAACAGTATAAATTCACAGAAATGCTTTTTTAAGGGCATTGGATGAGAATATGCTTCTTACGAAAAACGTTGGATCAAAGTTATATTACTGGTGATGACAGGTCTATCAAAAGATGTATTTCTTTGAGAGAAATATCCATGTGGGAAGTCAATAAGGTCTTGAATAAACGAAAACTTGGCTTCCTTAATATTATTACAGACATATTCATTTCCTATGGAAGCTTATGAACGCCATCATATTATTCAGAAAAAAAAATTAGCATGCTTTGATTAAACTCCAGGTATGGCCTTACATTTTAATCGCCATCTAAAACAATCAAGGAACAGTACCTCGTATTTCCCACAGATTTTACTCAACACAACCGGTTTCAACCGCACGATCATCTCCAGGTCCACTGCCGAGGTCAAAATTGAATAAAGCGCGTGAATAATAGGAATCAGTATTTTTGAGTTTTTAAAAAAAACTTTAAAAATTAAGTTTTTACTTCAATTTCTAATTAAACAACAAACTGCCCATTGTTGTTCGTTAATTGCGTGAGACGATCAGCTTCTTCTAGAGGTTTCATTCAACTCTTAAGCAACAACAATAATGAATATCTCATAAATTTCTCGAACTACAACTTGCTTTGGCATGTCTTCATTTTCAGTTGCAATGAACCGTTCCTTTAGTCAATATTAATTTTTGAAAGCATTCATTATCTCCGATATTATTGAATTAACGCTTTAAAGATAACTGCGCCCAGTTAACAGACAGTAAGCCATTCCGTCGGTTGCCTCTACATCAATTTCAAAACTTTAATGCTATGTCAATCAGTTGAGAAATGAATATTGATCTATGGTAACGTGGTAGCATAGGCTTTATGTCATCAAATTTTACATTGTATAAATGATTTAATAATTAGTAATATTTGAAATTGCACCGGAAATATAAGTAACAAGAGAAATGTATGAATCTCGGAAAGATCTAGCAACAACTTGCTTCTGAATAATTACACCTGAGTCGCTAAAAAACTAAAGGTTAAACTGAAGGAGGAAGACTAAATTAGTGGATAGAAAATAACAGAAATGTACGTATATCTAACGGACATAGCAGCAGTGTACTATCGGGTGAATGGCGTAGCTACAAACGAGTTGCAGAAAGAAGACTAAATCGTAAATGAAAATTTCCCAAACTAATCCCTTTTTTTAGATATTTGAACTTGGATGCAAAGACATGGACAAGAAGATAGAGAGCATCTCTTCTCATTTTAAGACACCGTTCCTAGGCCGTCCTAGATTCTTACATGGACTCCATTGCTATTATTTACCTGAAGGTCGCATTTTCTTATTTACTCTAAGTCCAATATAATAGTCCCCCTCTTCTCTTCCCTACAAAAGTCATCTCAAAACGAAACCCAGTCCTCCTTAGCCATTCTTCCCTCATGGCAATACTCTATCCCGTTTTTCAAAGGAGTGCATAGAGAAAGGCAGGGAGATGACAGAGAATAGAGACAGAGCAGCGATGCGGAATAAATGGACTGGAGCAGAAGAGGAGGATTATTTAAAGAACGTTCAATCATTCTCTTTGTTTTTGCTCAAGAATGCACCGGCAGCATCGCCGAGCTCCCGCTTTTGCCTCGTGGAAAAAAGTCGTCGCTGAGTCAAATCGTTCTGGTCGACGTCCCATTAAAATTAGAGGTTTCATTGTAGCCATACACAGATTTGTCCTCTCAACAAGTCCTCGCGAAAGAATATCGATTCTCCAAAGGTTTCTAGCCGAGCCTTTTTTTCCGTGCTTCGGCGAGCAAAACGTATGCCGTACACAAAAGGGATAACTGGCTTCCCTCATTTCATCACCCAGCTTCCAATCCCTTTCCAACTTACTCACTTTTCTCCTTTCTTTTCCGCGGGATTCTCTCGAATTTCTCTCCTTTCATCTGCGATCCCGCCCTCATCTGATTCCTTTTCAGACCTCCCGCTAAAATTTTTACCTTCGGATTTGCTTTGTCATTCTCTTTTCATCGGGCTCGTTATTCCGTATTCCTTCTGTTACCCTTTTATTTCCATACAATTTTTCAAGGTCCCCTCCGAAAGCTCTTCTTCTTTTTACTCCTTTTTCTATATACTATCTTCATCTTGTTGTATTATGAATTCTGTCTTCCCTTTAAGGCTTTTCTTTGTTACCCCTCTAACTTACATGAAGTAGTAATTTGAAAAGTGCTTCGACAGCTAAGGTAATTTTGTATGTGAGCCCCCACCGGAAATCAAACTAGAAACCGCTTTCACCAAAGTCAAACGCACCGCATTACCTACATGGCTATCCAGAGGCCCACTAACATAGTTTTTCTCCTGCAGTATGGTATACTGAGATGAAAAATTAATTCACCATGCATGTTCTTTGTTGGTAGTAGTATCGAAAGTTTCGACTATTTCGGCAACAGAGATCATATTGCACTTCCGGGCTCACAACGAGAATCGAACCCAGGATTGCTTCGTCTTCACCGAAGGTGAACGTGTTACCCACTTGGCTATCCAGAATCTTCTCCTGTGTTAGCAATCAAATGATTGTTGAGAGGTATATGATGTTATAGGATCATTACATTTATTACCGAGACATTCGTCTGAAGTAAGTAAAAATTTCATGCCATAAAAAGAAATTAATGATAGAACTCTTCAGTTTATTACTTAAGATTTTTTGTCTTATATTTGAGGCTATTACATTATTTGCACTATATATAGGGTGCCTATACAACAATTTTATATTTATTATCCGCGAAAGATTAGTAGTTCATGATATAATTTTACCAAATGAAAAGATACATTCCATGAAAATGATTGATAATGACGATTCCAATGAGAATTATACCGTGGAATGTTCTTCTTTTTACGATTTCACGAGCTAAATCTGTAGAACTGTCCATATTCGCACGCATTGGGCTTTTTAATTTCGACAAGAAGGAGTTTACCACAAATATGAACGCTACATTCAACCGTCTTTAGAAAAGTTCCTTCGAATTCATTCCTCTTTTCCTATATTGGTTTCATTCAGTCAGAGTAAGTCATTCCAAGAAATGGTTCATCAACTCCGAGATTAAAGTATATGCAAGGCGAAAATAGTTACTTAAGTCTATATTTATCTGCTAACGTTTAAATCCATGTGATCAACAAAGATGAATGATAGTTGGTGAATATACGCAATCATCAACAGCCCCCAAAATATTGCACCCACTAAATCTTTTAATTCAAGCTCAATATAGTTTATCTAACTTGCGTAATTAGTAACAGCAAACAATATTTATAACAGCATTGAGTTTCCTTCATAAAATACCGCATTCCCGTAACAATGCTTACATTTGCTTCTATGTATATATTTTAACTTGTTAAATCCACAGCTGTTAAGGCAAAATTCAGCACAGGTAAACAATAATTTGATCATCTTTTAGTTTCTCACTGTCCCTTGGGTCATTTACCGCTGCATAAATGGCAGTTTCCTACAAAATTTATTACTATCACTCTTTTGCCAACTTATATCTAATCTTCATCGCAGATAATACCTCCACTTTTTTTACTAAAAAGTTTTCACGATTTTCCATCCCTCCCTCCAAAGTAATCAAATAATACATTTAATTCGATTTCCTCTCTTCCCATTATTCATCGCATCGTTATCAGTTTCATTTATTCCCCGCAATCCTTTTTCCCCCGTTAATTCGATGTGCAATTCTAATCCTTCGTTTCCTCATTCGTCAGCATCCCAATGCGGACACCCCATTTCTTTCGCTTACTATTCAATTATAACGCTTCATTTTCCCCTCGCAACATCCCATTCTTTGTCTCGGTGCGTCCGTCCTCCCTCGCCTCCCTGCAGCGCCCGTGTTTCGCGAGGTGGGCCAAACTCGTTGAATATTCATCGCCGTAGTGGTATTCCCTGTCTCTCGGCGTGCATTTCTCCGCTAACGGACGATCACTCCATTGTTCAGACACGCCATCCGCGCCGTGTTTGTTTCGCGACAAAGGAATCGGCGATCGAATTTTGCCCGTATTTACAGAGGAGAAGAAGAGAGAGAAAATGGCGAAACGCGACAACGATTCAAATCTGTGAGGGAAAGAAGCGGGTGCGGTCTCGCGCCGTAATAAACACTGGGATCGCATTTGAAAGGGGGGCGTTTAGGGGGGGGGAAGTGTGAGGGAAACTTAATGAGAGGTGGGAAGAGGACGTACCCTTGACACGTGAGTTGCTCTCTCCCGGAAGTAATCACCTCGCTATTCGGAAGAAACCAAATATATGAAAAGAGATCCGACCCGCGGCTCCTGGAAAATGAGTCGGTTCCATGTATTTTTTATAGCTCAGAATCCGCATGCAGACGGATGGCCATGCCAAAAAATTCCGTTATTTTGGAAATCGGAGTCGACCGCGCTCTGTATCGATCGGAACGGATATCTGTGAATTAGACTGGGATCGCTTTTTGCCACCGAGAAAAAAGTTTGATGAATTCAAAAGAAATGCTGTCACATGTGGCATTAATTGACAGGAGTTGGTTTATTGATGGCGATAATTAGGAATGTATGCGAACAGCCGCTCGCTGCGCGTACCTCAAATTGTGCATTTACGAATCAGCGCGTTACGAATGTTTACCTATTAATGAGACTTCTTGAATTTAAACATGGAAATATAATTATTCTAACTGTTAAATTACCTGTACTGATGTTGACCCAAGAGGTCGAAACCATGTCCGTATAATAAACACATACTCTGGTGAAGGTGAAAGTATAGTTTTTATTATTTCCGGCTGTGTTCTCCCCATAACGGATTACTGCATTCCGCACTCGCATCCTTTCTTCTTTTGGCATTTATTCTCTTCCTCATCGCCATAAAACCTTTGGTTATAAATATTTACAAGCAATTTTAATGGCCGATGCAGATCCAATGACATCCTCGCTTGTTTCTCAATTACAGTTCCTTCCCGTTCTAGCCGTAATTACAACTTAATTCACACACCTCGTTTTCGACTCTCCATCTCCCAGAGATCCATTCTCAAATTCTTTGAACTCCCTCCTGTTCTACAACCCCTTACTCGAAACTTTTCCCTTTATCTTTACAATCCTATCTTCCCTAAATTAACTATGTACCTTTGTTATTTTTCTTATTATTGTTCATGCTTTTTTTGTTTTCTGGTTATTTTCTTTCCTTTGATATGTTTATATATTTTAGTATTTCAATGTGTTGTTTTCGTAATTTTTTGTTTTCTTTTTAGAATCATAAAATAATAAGTTTCGATATTGCTATGATTGTTATAATTCAATGTAATAGGCCATTCCTGGCTGTTTTATTCGAATCCTATGAATAAATAAATAATCATTATTCAGGGTGGAAAACTAACACAAAGTTGAGGCTGATAAATCAGATTCTTCTGTTGATTTACCTGAAACCTTATTTGTAATAGTAGTCAGCCTTTTCTGCCCGTTCCTTATGTTGACCAACAGAACGATGCACTACAAATAACATATTTAAATTTTTGTACCTAAATCTTTTGGATTTCTACTACCATATTCTATATTTCCTCTACCACATTCTTCAATAAGCTGGAGCACTTATATAAAATAATTCTGATATAAAGGTTTGGCTTCATAAAGCGCCTGGAATATGCGGCGAGTATATGGGACTTGGCGTATGAGACGTATACTGGCAAACTCGAGAGAGTGCATCGGTAGGCGATACGATTTTGTTAAGAAATAAACGATAAAAAAGCAAGCGTTGCATAAATTTTCCCAGACGCAGGTTATGAATCCTTGAAAGAAAGGAGACGAGAAGTTAGGCTACGATTGCTTGATAAATTCAGAGATAGTACATTTGCGGAAGACGTAGTCGGTGTCGAGGGAGGGTGTTGACCCCCCAGCTACTTCGGCCAATCCGACAATGAGCGTAAACTACATCTACATCTACATAAATACCCTGCGAGCGTGTGGCAAGGGATGTATAAAACCAAGCGTTCGAGTCACCTCTTGAGCTTATTATTCGCAAATCGCTCGCGGAAAAAAATAAGAGATATAAGTGCAAGGACAAGTCACTTTTAGGACTCATTCTTTTCCTAAATGTTACGTGACAGCAATAAGAAAAAGTAACTAGAATGGTATTTATACACCCCCTGCCACATGCCAAAAGGCGGCTTGTAGGGCATTTTAGTAGATGTAGATTTTGCCATATGTGGGTGAATGGAAGATTCCAACGATTAGCATACTTTTTGAGCAAATCTAAGGCAAACTCCATCATGCATTACTCCTCACCTATCTTTTCTTTCCCTCCGCAAGGCTTTTGGTAGCTGATGGTGAAGGAGTTGAAGATTCAACCAGCCTTTAGGCTGATGACATTATACGGTGATATATTTGGGCAATGAGAATTTTTATATCAGTATCTTCTCGTTCATTTATTAAGTGAGACATATATGAAAATATTTAAACTCGCAAAATCAAACTGTCAATATTAATTAAACGCAAAATCTTGCTTTGATGGAAATATTTTCACGCTTATTCCGAAAAGTAAACATGCATGAGACTAATTTGTAGCAGTGCAGAATGATTTTGATGGTGTGTCACGGACATTTCCATTCATTGGTGACTTTTACATCGCTGATGTTGAATTTAAATGGCATGATTATTTTGAGTGAGGCAAACAAAGATACTTTAAGTTAGAGATAATTATATTCATGGTATGGTGCTATATTATTCAATTACTCGTATTTTTTCGATAATTTCTTTGCATTATAAAAACGGAATATACGAATATCTCGTCTAAAGTTGAAATTAAAGAAGTGGGTTTCATGAAAATAGGTCGAATTGGAACATTATTGACGTACTATTTTTGATACCACAGCCCCGAGAGCTTCAGGATTTTTGTTTTAATTAAGAGAATATCAAGATCTATTTATCATTGAACATGGCATTGCTTGACTAAATATACAAGGGATTTGTATAATTGCTGCTGCTCATTCAATTTCCCAACTGACGTTTCTAGTCTTGCGGTTTCCTTCAGCGTCGATTCTCCGCTGATAAGCTGAATTAAATTAAACGCGTACAAATTTCAACATGATTGTAATCTGACGCTCGGATCTAAAGGAAACAGCAACAGGGAATTATAAGATTTCACTCAATTCATACCGAAAAACGTGAATTGGGTTGCGGAGTGTAGCAAACAAATCTCTCATGATTCTTTTTTGGGAAAATCTCCTTCCTCTTCAAGTTAGCTAAATCCCTAAGGAAATATTTTGACTCATCTACGAGATATTCCGCTTTACTCTACCATCCTTTTTGAGTAGTGTTTCCTTTAATTAAACTGGAGTGTCGGTACAGCGTTTCGCTGTAAACTTGATTGCGTTTACCCACGGTTCTATTTCCGCTAAACTTACCGCCGCGCACTTAAAAAAAGCGAACAAAATTTCCGCCTACGAGAGCACGTTTCTAATAAATTTGCTTTAAATCCATCTCCCGAAATATAAGGACAACATTTATCTCGAAATCGCTATAATTGTTAAGATGAATGGGTATTCGCGTTCACGGTTTGCACGTGATCTATATTTTCGTAAGCCTTCCAAATTAAATAGATTCCTTTACTCAATGTATTGATTAAAAAACATACTTATTTCTTTGTAGCAGTCAAAGTCATTGACAAAAATTCAATTTCACTTATGGCAGAGAACAAAATACTGAATTGAACTGAAGTGTCCTGACAATTGAAAATTGACAATTTTTAAACTTATTTCCTGAAATAATTCAATGATACTAAGATAATAATTCGGACTGACTAACATCGTAGAGGATCTGGATTTTGAGGTATTAAAATTGTGTCACAGAATACTATTAGGTTCAAGCTTAAATATTTACTTATCGTGTTAGTCCGCAAAACAATGCGAGAAGAAAAAGCGATTTTTTCTGCAAGATTAACTAGAAAGAATATTTATATTTATGAATTTAGCGCAATGTGTTGGGTAGAATTATTATTATATTAGTATACAATAATTAGTATTATTGAAGAAACGGAATCTTCAAAGCTAGCGAACTTTAATGAAAAATTTATTTAGTTCAAATCTTCCCAGTTAAAGCTCCGGACGGATAATTTTGGTAACTGCCAACACTTCTGCGCTGATATGCATTTTCCTTCGAAATACTTGCCAAAGTAACTAGCCAGATTACTTCTAATTATGTCTCACGAAATACCGCAAACTTCAAAGAGATTCTTCCATGTTCTCGAAAATTTCCGTTTTCTTGGCTCCTAAGCATTTAGACCTCTCGTCACCTCGGGAGGAATTTTACTTGATGTTTGCCGAAAAGCTTCTACGGCGGTCGAAGGAAACTCAACTAAAACACGCAATTCGAAGAATTGTCCATAATTTTATGATTACTATTTCTGGTTCGGTGAATATGAAATATATGGAAAAGAAATATTTTACATTACTAAGAAATATTTTTTAGAGTATCATGATGAAAAACATCATGAGGAGTTTTCTAAAATTTCACATCAATGCTTTCTTATTTAAATGTATTACTTAAATATAAATATATAAAAATTGTGTGTATCTTACAGATGTACTTTTTCATCTCCATAGCGATCTATAGCGAGTTCCAGTTTTTCTAGTCAATAATAACGGTCTACGAAGGAATTTAATCCAACGTATTATTCCACACTCATGTGAAAACATTCTCATACCGGGTCGCCTTCATGTGGAATTCAACGATAGAACGAATACAATTACGAATCACGGTTTAAATTCGACGATTTCACCCGTGGTTTTCATCTGCCGTTCTGACCAGAAAAATGGAACGCGGTATGAATTGTAATTGCTACATATTATATTAGCTATAAATTATAGCATTTTTACGACACGAATGGGCTTTAAGAGATACGTTTCAGTTTTAATCTAATTCAATGACGTAATATTATTTCGTCATTTTTTTACGTAATTCTGTGGTTTAAGGTAGGATAGATCACAAGAAACGATGTCTGCATTCAAATTTTCCTACGAAGACGCGCTGTGATATATAAAAGAATGTAATTATGTAGTTTGATTTTTTAACAGATAAAATCAAATTGAAATATCAACTATCTAAATCTTCCTTGATCCGTGGGTCAGAAAAAGGGTGAGTACTTTTAGAAAAAACTAGTATCCCTCCTTCTGTACTAAATAGGAAAAGAAAAAGCAAGAACAATATTCTCTCAGAATAATAATAATTACTTACTTTTCGTTACCTTTCGGTAGGTTAATGTGCCCAAATATTCCCTATTCAAAGCCTTTTTTTTTAGTTACCTGGTAACTCACCCCACCCTTTATGTCATCTAATACCTTTTGCCTCTGCCTACCCCTCTGTCTTTTCCCTTGCATTCAACCCTCAATAACATTCTTCGATTGAAATAAATAATAATTACTATTCAGGTAATAATTTTTTATTTAATTTATACTTATATTTTCATAATCATTAAAAATTATTATTAAGATAATGGTGATAAAATATACCATAGATATTGATACCCTTTATCCAGATATGATGACAAAAATACAGAATGTGATCAAAATCTAAGGCAGAACTTACTGTTATTAAATCAGGTAACGCTTCCCTTGACGGAGGCTGTTTCTTTTAGAACCTTCCACCGGAGGAGAATTATTCATGGGTTATTATTATAATGGGTCACATACACTCTTTAAACCTCTTATCGAATAGGATCGACAAGAAAATATCACGTGCGCAAAACCGGGAAATAATTTCCTTAAAACACTCTGATGTCTCTGTCATTAGATGCGGAATGCAGACTAAAGACTCACCAAGACTTCCGTCATCGGGTAAGAAGGATCGAGTTTGGAAACTTACGTTAACGATGTGGTTTAGATAGGTTTAGTGTGGAAGAAGGGCAAAAAGTACTCGTGCATGCATGCATGGAATGGAAACTTTGAATTGCTCGCTGAGAAAATCGACAGAAGGGAAAGCAAGACCTTAATTACGTACTGCTAAAGCTTTACCTTGCGGGGAACATGTATTTAAAGGAACAATTAAGAAGTTTGGGTGCCTGGGAGAGCGTGGTTGTTATAGAAAAGAATGAGAAGACAACGAAGTAGGTCAACGATTGAAATATACGAACATTGAAAGATTATCGAGCAAGTAATATTTATAAATACAGCTTGAATTCAGCTGTTTATTGAAATTCCATTTGACCAGACTTTCTGGAGATAAAATGACTGCATTTTTAGTATTTTTACCTGATGAAGGCTGTATAGGCGTAATCGGTCACGTAAGAAACATTTTGTGGTTACTAAAAAGTTTTTCATATTCATTAAGAGCTCTTTCTTCATTATCACTACGGTTTACAAATAGGAAGCCTTCAAAGAAGAACCCCAAAGGCCATTGCATAATTTAAAGCGAATTTATAGAGTAAAAATATGTGTTCCGTCTTCATTTTTAGAATTTGCTGCATTCCAAAGATCGTGAAATGCTCTGAACTATGTCTTGCGTTTAATAAAATAAAACCTAAATTAGAAAATATTTCTCAATGAATCAGTGTATATACCTATCGTGTACAGAAACTGTACACTTTTGATGCGAGTTTCAAGAAACTATCGTACGTCGTAAAATGGTTATAACGGCAATAAAAGGGCTTCAAAAATACTCGCGGTAAATTTAAATTCACAAAATATTTATTGATATACATTTGACAATGTAAAGAAAGGACACTTGAAGACATGTGGCTGTAAATCCGTGAATTGAATCTTCTCCTATCAAATCTACTAAGTTCGCTTGAAAATGTAAGAGAAGTCTTATTGAGTAATAAAAGATTAACCCAGAGCTCCTGAAGAATCTGAAACTTGATCATGTATGAAGTGTGCCCTTTTTTACGAGAATGTATAAACGCGAATGAATTCCAAAGGAATAACAAGTGTGAAAAATAACGACATGACTGGGACTCGAACCCAGGTCTCCCACTTTCCGGGCAGGTATTCTCATGATTTCTATAATTTCAATTTGATGTTTTACATGAACTTTGTAATGGATGCTGATAATAATGTAAAGTACCACCGTTGATATAGCAAAAACGTTCATCGCCCTTAAGCAGGTTGTTTAAATAACCACTGAAACGCTAAATCGTACAATATCATGCACGGCCTTCCCTTAATTTCTGCCTGATTCTCAAAACTGAAACCTTCCTTACGTTATAATTCGTATAGCCGTGAAAATGATGATAATAATTTTTAAGTTTGAAAGCTGAAATGTATTACTCCACGATATTACATGTAACCCTGTAATTTCTGGGTGTTTTTAATATTCCAAATGGTATTAAGTATAACACAAGAAGCTCATTGATTTTTATTAAAATCGTTACTTTGAATTCATTTTCTAAGAAATGGGAACTCAGTCTTTCTCCAATCAATGAAAACAGCTTTTGAGATTATTATTCTCTTCTAAATTGCACCCAAAGTTACGCTAAATCCATTAGTCTCAGCGGAATTAAACTAACGAGAAAATAATGGATTTTTCATGGAAGTTGGATTGTAACACAAATGATACTAGTAGGTCATCTCCTCTCTCACATCTTCTATCGGATTTTGAACCGAACAAAATTTATCTTTTCCGTAAGCGAAGCATCGATTCTAAAACGAGAATTTTCTGCTGCAGACGTAAATATTTGATTAATCCAATCAAGATTTGATGAACGGAACTTTCACCAGACCAAAACTCTCGTGAGGGTGTATAGGTTGTTTTGCTCACATTAGGGGAACAACTTTGAATTCTTCGTTTCATTCCTCACCTTACTTACATCAACCTTACTTATGTTAAAGTTTTAAAATTTAATTAAAAATGAAAATTTAATTTCTCTTAGCTTTTCGCCAATAGTGTGAACACTATCCGATTACAAAATTAAAGAAAAAAACACTCCTTATTGTGCAGGCGATGAAAACATTTTTTCGTTCAACATGTTGGTAACCTCTAAACGGTTGTACTCGCAAAACCCATTATCAAAGTTTGAGCCAATCATTAACGATGCTACAACAAAATTTCTTGGTCACTTTCAAGTTCAGGATTCTGATCGAAAAGGTAGCGAAAATGGACCTGTTAGTGAAGTCAGAAACTGACGATGACTGACGTATGCTGCGTCAGCCTAAGTTTCCCTAAGACTACCGGAAAGGCGAAACATGAGCAGGAGTTGCTGACGAAAATGCTTCTGAAGCCATGACAGGAATTGCCAAGCATGAAATATCAGACCATCCAAATTCTCCCTCGGGTAGATGCATGGAGGGAGGATGATATATTGAACACAGCGGCTGAGTATCCAATTCTGAGTATTTTGGGGTTTTAGCTTCTTTCCTTCGTGTTGAATAAGGGCAGAAGAGCTATTAAAGTTATTCACTAAATATTTATTTAACGTATACCTTAAAATTTAGAGAGCCAAGTTGACCAGGAAAAATATAAATATAATCAATTGATTCAGCCATGATTAGCAAGAAGAAGTTCATCAATTCTCGCAGCAACGAGAAATTTTATTCTCCTTTATTATCAGAAAATGTTATTGGAATATTTACGTATTAATATTATCGGCGATATTATCATAATAGTTGCGTATTCAAAGAAATACATACATAAATGAATACATATATGTAATAATAATTAAAACGTCTTTAACGGAAACTGAAAGTTAGTTTGTGCAATCCGAATGTTTGCTCCAAACACTAATAGCAAACTACTGAAACAGGTGTTTATGCTGTGGGGTTTTATATAATGTCTGTAAAGTATTAAGCCCTAAGGTCGGTTGGAACCCCATCCCCTCTACCATCAGCTGCAAAGAGCTAGTAGAGGGACATGAGGCTTACTAGGCAAGATGAGGAGTGAGGTAGTATGCTCTTGCTTTCCTCACTGAGCCAAAATACTATGAGCAGAAGAAGCCCACGGCAGTGAGGCACAATGGCTAACTATTTTCGCAGCATTAAAAAAGGAGAGACCTCAATCAATGTCATTACTCAGCATCACTCATACTTCAGTAGCCATCACAGTCATGAGCAAAGCTGAGCCAAAAGTAAATAAGAGATACATTTTTTTGTATCCCAAACCAAAAGATAAATGATATATGCATTATTTCATTCGTAAAAATATGGTAGCAAAGCGCAAATAGAAAGTTATTTTTAATTATCTGTTACTACAAGCACGCTCTTGTTTGTTTTAACATTGTGCCATCTCACATTTTGTTAAAATATCAGTGAGATGATACACCTCTAACAAAATGACAATACAATTACGGAAGTAATGTTTCAAAAGCGTCGCCTTCAAACCCTTGGGACAATTCAACTGAAGCGCCCACGGGATAAATCTTTGGCTATTTCTTTTATCAAATTCATCTCCTCACCATCGCACACTAAATAATTAACTGTAATTGAGAATCAATTCAGGGACCATCCATCAAGTATTAATCCCACGCTGGAATCTAATAAATGATCACATTCAGGTTCTGTGGAGTATTAATTCATCCGTTATCTTCCTATGCCCCTCCAGAAAAAGTCCCCCTTTCAATATGTAAACCCGAAGGGCGCGAAAACAAACATTTATTTCAGTATCGAAAAGCTTTTGTTCTGAGGCTGGTTCACCGCTGCGGGGAATTCAGAAAAATATTGGCTCGGAAGAAAGGTTCCGCTCGCACAATACACGCTTCAACGCAAGAGCAAACCCGGGACACGAGGAAGAATTTTTTGTAACAAATTTGAATGCCATGCGTCTCAGTTCGACGAAATATCATCTCTCAGCTAAAGCTACGTTTATCCTATAGCGTAATGTTGATATAGTGGCTCAAAATGCATGGGCACATCTACATGTGGATGCAGAAGCATCAAAGATTTACCGAAGGCGCTACTTCCGAAGAAAAAAGGCAGACTTTCAACTATTTCTCATGCGTATATATCTCTATGATTTCAATAAACTACAATTGGGATGATATCGTGGACTTAAGAGGCATTTTAATTAGCGGAAGTGACGCCGCAGCGGAATATGTGAAACTTATTCGATTCATGCTATTGACGCTGCTTGCAAGATTTTTCTTCCTTTCGACAGGACAAGACTAAGCAGGATATTTGCATATTGAAGTGCAGGCGTAATGGAAATTTTCCCATTACGCCTGCAATTCTGTTCCTTTATTTGTCTATACGATTGCTCAGTTTTGCACAACCTTATTCATTTATATTATATAACAAGTTAGCTTTATATAGTGGCATTGTAAATAAATGTATTTACTGTCGCATGATCCTAAAATTAATATAAATACTGCCATTCGAGCTCTCGGCAATATTTTTTTAAATAATTCGAGGAGGAGTTAGCTTATTGTTTACCAAATGATTGTCATTCTTCTAAGTAAAATAATTTCAGGTTCCTCGACGTAATAAGTATGCTTTCAATATTTCAATTTGTGTTATCGATATAATGGGATTTTGAATCAAAATCTATTATGTCAACTACGAGTATCACCATGACCGTTGACGGTGGCTCAAGACGAAGATGGATCCATGGCCGGTTGTGCATTTTCGCAACGATTTTGATGAATTTCAGGTAACCTATTTTATCTTCCGAAGAGCAATCAAGTATAGGAAGAAATATTTACTAGATACAACTTACGAATCAATTACTTGAATTTACTATGTCAACTAATAATAGGCGACTGATATTTTGCTCAAAGAACCTGGGCCAGATATTTCTGTTTCGGTGAAACTGGAATAATTTCAGCATGAATATAAAGAGGCACTAGAGTGCCACATCAATAGTATGGTGCTTAATGATATCACCATACCCTTCAGTGTAGTTGAAGTTCGATGACTGGAACGTAGAGAGAAAAATCTCGTCTTACTAAGGTTCGAAGCCCAATCTGCGTGGTAAAAACTTGTGGGTTATGATCCCTCGGGTGGTTCGCATACGCAGCAGCGGATTTACTTCTTTTGCCCCCATAGGCCTCAGAGGTGGACGCCATTGGGCCCCTTTTTTGTTCTCCTCTATTCAGAACAAAAAATCACGTCGAAGCTGATCTCAGGAAGCCATTCGAGATACGCGTGGGATGTGGGCTGATGGAAGCACCGATATTGAGGAAGCCAGGAATACGTGAGTATAGGTGACGTTGGTTGGGATAAAGAGAGAATTTTAGAAAAAATAAAGAAAGGAAGGAATAGAAGGTAGAAAATACATTAAGGACCTACATGAAATGATAAAAATATCAATATAAAGGGAGAAATATATTTAAAATACAAAAGAAATAAAATTGCTTCATCGAAGTATTTCTAGGAAACGTAAAAGTGCCAAGTGACAAGGAAAAGTTTAGTCAAATTCAGCGGAAAGAAGATTAAAATGTAAAAAACCGGATGTGACAGACGGGGAGGCAGCTAAATTTAGATAACAGACATTTTCCAAGTTTTATCCTCAGTCACGATTTACATATACAGCAGTCCCACTTTCTCTTAACGCAGACTTTCGGAGGAGAATCATAAGCAGGCGGAAACAAGCAACTGCTTGTCATTCTCTTTCTACAGCCTCCTACTCCTTCTTTCTGAGTAGAATACGTCCAAATTTTAAATCTTTGCCTAATTAGTGTCTTGCAAAAGCTGTAGGATATCAAAATGAATAACATCTTATTCACCATAATATACTTTTCTTCGATATTCTTTTGCTCTTAAAAGTGACTACTGAACACTTTACTACCTTGATACGGGTTTACATTTTGAAATAAATCATGAAAACTTTCGGTGAAGAAAAGTGCTCACTCCATCACAATCGATTTCTTTTCCGTTACAATATAGTATTGTCGACAGTTAAGGTAATTTCTCACATATGGGCTTCCACCGGGGATAGAATCCGGAATCACATTCACTAAAAGCGAACGCGCTAGCAGCGTGGCTATCCAGGAGTTCCGTTTCTATACGAATGAGTATAATATTTTTGCCAATATGTCGAATTTTTCCAATACTTCCCAATCCGCGTATGATTCAGACCTTAATAAATAACCGATAATTAAGATTGGAGAGAATTGAAGGAAATGTAACGTAATACATGAAATACCACAAAGGGAGAGGACATTGTCCTTTTATTTTTGAGCATCAACATACCAAAATCAATACAGGATGGCTAGACTAAATGAACAGCTATTAATGAAGGATACATTTGCAATATAATTACCAAAAAAATTTCTAAAGACAAGCAAAATTACCCCAACGGAAGTGTTCCCTCTACCTTTTACGCCTTGACGGTCACCAAGTACTTAGTTTTAGCCATAGTTTTCGTATTTTCTTCTTGATATTTCTTATTACGAATACTTTTTATTTATATTTATTAACAATTACAGCGCAGCTGCCTCATCAAAGCACCCCTGATAATTTTCTCTCCTCCAAATATGAAAAATTTAGAAGCCACTATGATAAACGGTGTATGAAAGTTAAGATTTGCAGCCGCTTGCGTCGAAAAATTTTTGAATCATAAATATCACGCAGAGAAAATATTTATCCTCAAAACAAACACCTTTTCCAATTTTCTCTCTCCGGATGAAAAATAAAACTACATGCACCACCAGAGAGAAAAAGTGAGTTCTTTCCGTAGTAAAAATTATGCTTTACACGATAGTGTAACCTACAGTTCCAAAATTTGCTTTGAAAACAGGTAGAAAAGTAGTTAGATACTGAATATGACAGGGGGAGAACTGGGGTAAACGGAACGCCGGTGGACTGAAATATGTGAGAAGCGCATGGATACATGGTGAGCGGGAGTGTGAGTACAAGTCGAATGATAAATGATTTCGAAATGAGATCGGTACGAAAGAGGTACGTTATGTTGTATTGGACATGTAGAGATAATGGATTGCCGTCGAATGACTAAACATATATATGAAAGGTGAGTGGTTTGAGAGGAAAACCGTAAAAACGTTCAGAGCAATCGACGAAAATTTTTTTGGAAGATAATTACATTAATAA
Source organism: Ladona fulva (assembly GCA_000376725.2). Taxonomy (NCBI): domain Eukaryota; kingdom Metazoa; phylum Arthropoda; class Insecta; order Odonata; family Libellulidae; genus Ladona; species Ladona fulva. The sequence goes on from KZ308535.1 coordinate 667,763, forward strand.
GTAGACGAGTGATGTGAGGCTTAAATAATAGGAAATAGGTTGTGAACAAAAGATATAGATGGATAACAAAACTAACATGGAATGATGACAGAAATTTCTCTCAGATACATAGGGAAATAAAAAATATTTGCTTACACTGTAAAAATATATTTGCAGTAATAGTTTCATCGTGGGCCTTTTTATGATTCTCACAAAGTGAAATTGCAACAACGATGAATTGATGACACCATCAAACTATCTCCTCCATAAAATTAGTTTATAACAATATTTCATTGCATTCTCAATCATACAGAACCGATTAATTAACCAAAAATGTTTTTGTCGAGATAACAAAGACAATTCATACTGAAATATCTCCGCAGAAATTTCACCCAGCTCTCATCAATAGTTATTCAGTTTTGAAATGCACATCTGTCATGCATACCTCATCTTCGAACTTCAGTCATGGATGAAATGGTCCGGTGTGTATTAAAAAATTCGTTCATTCTCGCAAATATAGGGTGAAAATAGCTTAATTCAGCTCCTCCCATCATACGTACATACTACTCCCATGCATACCCTGCACCAGAACGATTGGGAAGTTCTTTACTATTCGTGTTAACTTGAAAGGAATATTTAAAATCTTAATCACGGGCCAAATATAATCGGTCCTAAATAAATCTCTCCAAATTTAGCCAAAAAAGGACAATTTAAAAATTTGTGTACTCAAGCTTTTATACGTAGGTACATATGACACAAATCTTTGCGCCTATTTTCCATTAAAACAAAAAAGAGTTAAAGAAAGAGTTCAATTAAGAAAGGAAAGTCACAGTAAGTAATTAATTTCAGACCATATTCCTTCAAGCAACCATAATCATGCTGATGGTTCCAATTTAAATACTTATTTTTCATTCTCAGACAGATAGAATAATTGCAATATTTGTAAACATGGTTTCTTCTAGAAGAATAAAGTGTAACATTAAGTAATATCTCTGGTACATATGAAATGGTAAGTTGCACAATGGAATCCGTAAGATTAAAGTAAGTAAACTTTAAAAAAAGAGGGGGAAGGGTAACATTCCACTCCAAATATGCTAATCAGTTCTCTTGGATGATTCAGGGACTCAAGGACATATGGGGAGGTAACAGTCCTCTCAAACCGCAATGTTTCCTAATGAAATTAGGGTACAAATTGGAAATGTTGCTCAACAAAATACATATTAGTTAGTACGACTACGTACATATTAGATTTAATATTGTAATAAGCATCACTATATCATGCATTATGGAACTTAACTTAGCACCTTGTGCGTCGCGATTAAAAGTTAAATTTACGTATGGGTAGTATCCTAGTCCTTGAATATCACAGTCTTTAGCCGTAAGAAAATAAGGCCCTGACAAATGAATAGGCAGCCGTGGAAATCCTTTAAATTAGGAGAATTTACTATTCCATTGTGCTTAAATGAGATGTCATCGCTGTCCCCCGACATGGGGATTTTGTGGACTCATTTAAGAGACAAGTATGTCGAATTACCCAAAATATTTTTAAATTTAAACTTTTCTACACCTGAAGACAAACTGCTGATAGCATCTATTAGACAAGGGTGAAATATTTCGCCTGGAGGCAAGTGGAAGGTAGGTTTTATTACTTCCTCAACGTTCCACTGTGGGGAAAAAAGCACTCGGTGGAAACCCGACGCATTCGTTTTTGCGGAATCCCCTTGTTCGGGAGGATCCGCTATATAAATGAACGTGATAAATAAAACGACGAGAATATCCTGAGCGCCATTGATGTAAAACCGACTCCCGTTACCAGCGACACATGCCACTCCGCCCTCCGCGACATGAATGCCTTGGGGCCCCCTTCGCCCACTTGCTATCTTTCCGCTTTTGTTATCCCTTTCGCCTCTCCGATTTTTCCTTTCTTCTCACTCTTTCTTTCCCTTTCTCTCTCTTCCTATTTGTATCCTTTCCCGGATCTTTCCTCTTTGCTCCAAATTCAACGCTCTCCCTTATCATTTGAAAACACGTCCTGCCTACCCCTCTCACTTCTCGGATGCTTGGAACGTGATACTTTCCATAGTCACTATCTCTCGTGGATAGAGTCGGTTGTCTTTCTTTGCCAATCTCGCACTCTTTCTCCTATCTCACTCGATTCTTGTCCTTTCTCCTCCTTTCTTTTTTATATCGTGCTCCATCTTTGGCCGGGCGTGTTTCGTGTACCTAACGCTACATGTTTCCTCCCTGTGTGCGTAATTTATTTAGTTCATTCTCTGTTTTTGTCAATGTTTGCTGACCCTGGTTCGCCTGAACATATTTGTCTTTAAAGTGTATCCATCCCTTTTCGTTGCATTTTCGTTTATTTACATTATAATGCACACAAAGTTTTTATATCGAATTGTTTTGGACGTTGGCGTAGTCACTCTGAATCTACTTTTGTCCGAAAACGGTCTTGATACCTTTCAAAGTGTTTTAAATGCTCCATATCTTCTTTTTGTTTAACATTACGTAGGATGTTTTTCATAATTGAAATTGTTGATTATCGTTATGAGCATCATGAAATTTAGTTTTAGTGAAAGGGTGAATTGGAATACGTAGACTTCGGAATATACCCACCTCGCACTAAAGGTGTATCAAAGGTATACCTGTAACACAATGCCTCATAGTGGGCTAAAATTCTCATGCATAAAATTATGCAAATTTTGTTACTATCCACACCAAGAGAGGTTTCTTTTACCTTTTATATCACGTACCTCTAAACGCGAATCACTAGTTAAGGCGGTACTCTAAGCTTTGTAAGTGCCTTCTGAGAAAGTTTTTTCATTTTCTGAGAACTTCCGCTTTGGTCATGAACATATAGCTTTCTCCTGACTAATCCTTCAGAAACATGAAAAACACCCGCCACCGTACCAAAAGTACGGTGGCGGACTTTTGGTACGGTGGCGGGTGTTTTTATTCACCTATGAATGTTTGGCACGTCTGACATATTAGTAACTAATGAACTATCTTAAATAATTTTTGCTAGTCTTTTAATTAGAAGTTCTTTACGTTAAATTTTCATTCTTCCATTTTTCTTTGTAGTCATATCAAGAAAAAGGGGTTTGATAGAAACGTAGCAATTTACGCACGCCGAGAAATTTAAAATTTGATATCTTCCACTTATTATATTAGGCTGAATTCGGTTTTTTATTTAATGCATTTGTATAGCTGTATCTCCATCTTCCAGATCCTTTCTTTTAAGATTTAAGTTAAGTAAGTCGAGTTCAAGGTATTAATCCCACATAAGAGAAAACGGCGTCGGTCAACGCCTTTTCTTTGTAAACAGAAAGGATTATAGTTAGAAGCTAACTTGCTCTCGGACTTATCTATTTGGTTATTTTTGCTGTCATTATCCGTTTAAGCTTTACGTAACCTTATACTACTCACTTCTCGTGCATTCTTACATTCATTCCATCTCGTATGTACATACAAGCTTCATTACTTCGGGAGGAACAGAGACAAATGTATAGTTTCTCATCGTGCTCATTGTCATATGTTATACAATGATAGTTGAGTCTGATTCGCTAAACAGTAAAATTGAAACATGTAATCGAAGAACTCATTACTTAAAAGAAAATATTAACTTTCATAGGTTACAAATAAAATTATATATGACCGAAAAATTATTCGCTTTACAGAGAATTGCATAGACTGAGAAGAAAGGAAATAAACACATTTATTATTGCACACACATTAAAATGAGCAAAATTTTCTTTACGATTTGAGAAAATAAAGTTTTGTTAGCCACCGTTCAGTATTCAAGCATTTTATATAAATAGTACGCCGCACATACATATATAAATGAAATATATTTTTTGATGTGATATAACGAAATGAATAGATATGAAGAAAACCTTTTGAAAAAGAGAAAAAGCTTTTAAAATGCTCCTATGAGCAAAACAATTCATGAAGTTGTTTAACGTGAAATAACATATATAGGAAAAATTAGTAAGGAATATTGTCTAAGACCCGGAATTATAATGTATTCTTAAAATGGACTATAACTATATTTCGCTTTAAGGTCTGGTATTATATTATTTTCTTAGTGCTAAAGTGATGATTATAGTAGATCTATATATATATATGATGACTCGACATGAAGAATCACAGTAATCTTCATTTTAACTGTAACAAAACAATGTAGTACTGGGCTATAAAGTGAACTTTAGTTAAATTCCATTTTAAGTATACATTAAAATACCGGACCCAAGAGTCTAAGGAATGGATTCTATGTGTCGATTAGGTCAATGGTAAATTATTGTACAGAGTATTTTGGTTTACTACAATAGATAAACTAATAATTCACATGTAGAACATACGTTTAAAAATATTTCAACATTGATAACCTATCTTATCTAAGGAATTGAAAGGTGTATCTAAGGAGTAATACTATGGCAACTGTACCATATTATGCATATAATTCAAAGAAAAGGAAAATTGCGCAATATTTTTATACTTTCACCTCCTCCTTACCTTCTCTTTTCATCTCCAGCTTCATATTCCTCATTTCTCGCATCCACAGCCTAAAGCCCTCTCCTTCTCCGTATTGTTATTCGCGTTCACTTTCACCTTTCCCGTCCAAACATTTATCTCCGATATTACAGCCTTTATTTACACCTCCCTCTATCTACCCTCATCACGACCCTCTGTTACACGGTGGGCGCCATCGCAATGGAATTAAGTTCTCTTTCCCGCTCTTCTTTCCTTTCTCGTTCCGCTCACTTCCCATTCACATCTCTTCCAACGCCTCACCCACCTCTCTCAATTTCCTCTCCTCTTCCTATCTCCATCCCCGAGATATCTCTTCGGTCCTTTTCTCTACGCGTGCACCGAAATTCTTTCCCTGCAATTAATTTATCCAAAGCTTATTTCCCAACCACCAGTAAATTGCGAAAGGGGCAACTATCTTTCTCCTTCACTATTTTAGTTAATACCGGAGAGAATCGTAGCTTTATTGTATTTGGAACTTTAAAACACATCGCTTGTAAATTTATTTGTGTTCTCCATCTATTTGTAAACCTGCCAATGTACACTTCCCTGAGAATTTTCTCGCTAGTTATTTCCACATTTATCACACGTCGTTGACTATGTGAAGCAGGAAACGTTGATTATCGTTATAATAGCAAAAAACGAGGATTTAACCTTTGATATATATTATAAAGAAAGTCAATAATACACCTTTAATGCACACTCTCAACATTTTAATTATTTCCCTATTACGTTTTTTTCTTTAGTTGGTTTTTTTCACCCTCCTCTTACCTGTGGATGATATCCCATAACTTGGGTTTTTTGTTTGTCATTCTAAAGTTGCAATTTCTTCCCTACGCTATGCCTTTCTTCCTTTCCTTTTTTCATTAATCTTACGAATTATTAATAATTTGTTATAGTAACGTACGAGGTTAGGAAGAAGAAAGACCCACATGGGCCTTAACTATCCAATATTTGTTCATATATCTATCTATTAGAACTACTAGTACTACATTACTCCAGTCAGTATTTAAAAATATGTGATTTATGTTCACTGAAAAACTTTCTTTTTTCACTCCCTCGATATTCCGATTGGAAACGATATTCGATATTCGGCAGCGGATGACGCTGCAAACATATGACTATCTACGATCCTTCTTTGTTTACACATCCTCGAGGCCGAAGCTGCTTGAAATTAAAATCCCACAGCCTTAGATACCAAAATCTTCACAGAGGGCTTGAGGCGTATTTGTACATATGGGGAGTGAGGTATGCTTTCCTTGTTTCTTTACTGTCAGAATACCGTAAGACGCTTATTTCGAAGTAAAAGTAGCGCAATTACCCAGTGAGTGACGCTTCACCTTAGCACTCAATGAGTCATCTAAATTAAATAAGAATTCCCATGGAGAAACGGAAGTGAAAGTCTGAAGGGACCGGGATTCGAACCCGGGTCTCCCAATTTCCGGAGAGCAAACTGAACTAACCGGCCTTTCTGGCTGTATAGCTCATTGGGATTAATATAGATCAACGAGCAACCAACCGGAAATTGGAAGACCCGGGTTCGAGTGGCGATCTCTTCACACTGTTTTTGATGTCAGTTCCTCCTTGCGATCTCCTAGGTGCACGTCTTTACGTGCCAAGTCACGTTAACCCTTTTCTTTGTAAATAGGAAAAGTTCTGTTTCCAATATATGGTGGCAGGAACGATTATTTTTTGTGTATTTCATTCTTTAACATATATAGTATGACGTATTTCTCAGTTAGTGTTGAAATAATTTTTGTTTCGGGCATTTATTTCAGTCAACAAGGCTGATATATCTCATATAGAACTTGGTGAAGAATGTTAAATGAAGATAAAAAATAAAAAAAGATGTAAATGATTGTTACGTATAGCATTGAGTTTTATTTAGGGCAGGAGAAAAAAGTGGATCTTTTTTTCGTTATTCGATAAGTTCTCCGTAAATTCTTACCTTTCAATAATTATTTTTTAAAATTAAATTACATTTATTTATTATTCACTCAGGAACATGCGTAAACACAATCATATGTAGGCATTTCTGTTTCTATTCTTGCGTGGAAAAATCTATTGTCAACCTTTTCTTACGCCATTCTATCTACCTCTTCCTCTATCACAATCTTTCCCCACTCTGAATCTCCTTCCTCACACCAGCTCGCACTTCTCCTTCCTCTCGCAGACCTCTGAAACCTTCACCGCATCATGTGGATTTATAGTACGGCCACAGGGCCGTGAAATTGAAACTCCTGCCAAAAAAGGGGGTTTCGAGAGGGAAGAGATTGTGGTAAAGCAAATTGGGAACGATTTATAAAATTTATATGTGACGAAATAATATGGGGAAAAGTTCGGTCCCCGCGAAGAGTTTTGACGGGAGAGGCGTCTTTCGGGAAGAAATACTCCTGCAAGACTCCATATAAATGTCAGATGAGGAAGAGGAGAGATTGAAGTAGAATCTTAAGTTAGGAACGAAACGGAAAGAATGATATATGTCTTTAGTTGAAAGAGAGAGGAAGTGTTGATCCTTGATCCTCTTATAACGGAATCCATTTGGACTTAAGCGGAATTAATTTTATGAGCTGCAAACCGAAAGTGTGGATCGATTTACAGGGAATGATATCGCCTTGGGCAACAATCTTCTTTCGCCATAAACGTTTGAATATCATTCAAAGATAGACTCTTGAAATAAATTCCAACGATGCGGCCTTGATGTTAGAAAAGTCCATAATATTCACATAGTAAAAAATGTATACTTATTCTACAGGATTTAATGTAAAACGAACGGTTTGGGGGATTGATTTCCATCCTAAAATTAAAAAAGAATTTCGTTAGACACTTGTTTCGTGGAGATAAGTCTCCTTAAATTGAAACGAATACGGAATCTTATCAATTACATCCCGAGGAACCATTCAGAAGAGTCCTCTGTGGAATTTCTTTCGATTTAAATATGCAAAATTATCAATTTTTACACTAAAGTAAACACTAAAGGTAGGTAACTAAAACATCTCAAAAATTACGTATTTGTTTGTTACGAGTCGACCTATAAATTTCTACACAATTATGTTCTATCAAGAAACGAGAAAATAACGTTATTTCCAAAGTTAAAGAACATTTCATTCTATGAAATATTCAAAATTCAATTCAAATATGAAATTTAGAAATGAAAGTAAGTTAGAGAAAGATTACGAGTGGTGTTAACGATCTGAAACGTTACTGAGGTTAGAGCTTGGTGATTTCAATGTTTAAGACCCAGAAAAATTGCTCCAGAACAGCTTCTGTAAACCTACGGTTGATTATAGTAGAAGAAAAAAGTTAGTTACAACTGTACAATGTACCGTTCTAAATCTCACCCTGCCACATGCCGGAAAAAAGCTTGCAGGGTTTTTATCTAGATATAGAACTTTTATCTAGATATAGAAGTTATGATGTTATTATAAGGGAAATATGCCTTTGTGGAAGCATAGTAGAGGCCCCCTGTGCCTTAACCTAAGTAATTCCCCTAACAATATTAAATATCTACTCCAAAGGATCGTTTTAAATGGAGATATATCCTAGATTAACCTTTTTAATACATACATTTTACTGAAAACTGGGGATTTAGTGCTTACTTCAATTATTTTTTCACCGAATCCATTAATGGCCAACGCTAACAAAATTCATCAATTTCACAAAGAAATAATAAACGCAATACGCAAGGTAAAATTGAAACCATTTACATCACATTTTTTTTCTTTTCAAGTCCGCTACATAAACAAACCGCAATTTGAATCCAGTTTTCCTGTTTCCTTTGTATGGTATCATTGTTTGCAACGATGATAACGTCCTTGTATTTTTTCAATGAGGCGATGTTTGGGGACATTTCGTGTTCCGATCTTCATCGAAACTGATAAACGGAATTGAATACACATTGGTATTTGAAACATAAAAACCATACCTGTTTTGGCTCGAATTACGTAGCAGTATTTGTTTAACAGTTTGGAAGAGGTTTTCTTTTCGAAACGCTCCGGCTGTTCTCGTATAATCTTCCCTTTAATTTTGAACTCTGACCATCTTGTACTGTGATAATTGTCAATGATAGCAAACATGTGTTTCCCTGAATAACGTTCGTGAGAAACAATACTGCCGCCAGTCATTTCAGTTCGCAATAACTAATGAAACATGCAAGCGATTTCTAACGAAAAATTGGCGTGAGGTGAGATAAAGGTTTTCGAGAGCGAGGGAACAAAAATATTGCGGTATGAATAGCGCCGGACCTACGCACACTTAACCGAGAATTAAGGCAGGATAAATGAATAATTGAAAGCATGGAACAGGTGGATGGGTCCGGAAAAAAGAACAGAAATCAACTCGTCCGGCACAATGACGTATTGGCACGGCAATTGCATATTTTTTCCTGTCGGGCTCTCGCGTGAAATATTAAAACTGCGATGCGTCCACTGGGCAATGAAGAATGCCGATTTTTTTGCGAATCGAGGGGGTGGAATAGCTGTATGGATAACCAAAAATAAAGTGACGAGAATTTCGTGAAATCCAATTTGCAAACCTTAACAATTGCGCGATGGGCATCGAATATGGTCGATTTTACCGTCGAGGCCTCGATTTTGAATGTCTAATTAAGTGCAGCTCAATCGGTATTTCCGCGTGGGCGAACATGTAGTATTTTGGTCGTGACGATATTTAAACTACATACGTAAAAAGGGATGTCTGGTTTAAGCCGAGCTTTTGTTATAAATTGCTCACATGAATCTAATTAGTTCTGAAGATATCAGGCGGAACTTGTTCATATTTGGTACAATAAAAACAAAATTTGTGTACGCCCATAGAGATTATATTTGAAAAACACGAAATATCTAGGCCTGAGGCTTCTACCCCAACTGCAAGCCTACCTAATCGAGGCCCTAACGTTAAAATCGGCCGTATTCAATGCCCATCATGTAATTGTTAAGGTTTCCAAATTGGATTTCACGGAATTCTCATCAATTTATTTTTGGTTATCCAGGCAGCTATTCTACCCACACAATTTGCGAGAAATCAACATTCTTTGGCCGATTTTTCGGTAAAAGAATTCCGTATTGTTCACGTTCTTTGAAATTTTATTAACGATTTGATGGCGCCAACAGAATTTCTACCTAAGTCATTTCAAAGAAATCCAGCTTTATCTATTCTGACAACGGAATTCTTTTGAACCGGATACAATGTCTGAAAATATCTCTAAGAGATATTCCGTGCTAAAAAACTTGATTATTTTCCTGTGAAAATTGTGGCGGATTAAGAACACCTGATATCGAAATTCCATTGAAAATAAGAACGTAATTTAAGCGGGCGCCCTTTTAGAATGAATATTTATAATTCTTATTTGTGGCAATGAAATCTATGATGTCAAAAAAATTATGATTTTCGATAATATTTGAATAATCTTCAACAAAACAAAAATATTATATGCACTGGTTAGGAATGCACAACAAGAATCTTGCCATATTTTAAATATTTTCAGGATTGCTTTGTAGATTGTAGGCAGACGTGCGATTAACTTCATAAGAGCGTTCTCTTTTGTCAAAATTAGTTTTGGAGTCAATACAAACGATTACTCGTCCGTCCTGTAAAGGAAAGACATTTAATATTAGGCAGACTGGAATATGTCCCACGTATGTAATGTTTTGAAAATGAAATGAGGTAATTAGACTATCGCAGATGTTACAGTATAATCTTCGACGCGTTTCCTGCAAGAACGTGAAGCAAAGTGAGCAAACAAATAGATGACTCCATACCCAAAGTAAATTATGTGTTTAGGTTATCGCGTCAGACTGCGTCAGCAAGAAGAAACACTTGAGAATTACGAGGTCAATCTTCATCTGTTACTGTAAAAAATAAAAACAAAATTTGAGGGATTTTTTTCTTTTGACCCTCTATCCTTTTTTCGGAATTCAGATGGCCAATATCTTCCGTTCGCTTTTTCTGACCCCGAATCTTTTTCGTGATATCATCATCGTGAATTCGGATTCATTTTTGCGGGTAAGTCGCTTCGATGGTGAAATTTGACTTTCTAGTGACTTTTCCTGCTCCCAAGACGTCCGTATCGTTCTGAAAAAACGACAAAAGACGTTCTTACGGCTCAGTATCATGGGGCTACGTGAGCTCAAGTTCCAGAAATTTCTAAAGGCTCTCTCAGGACCTTTCTCATCTAGCGCTTCGTCTATTCTGTGCTCACTGCAAGTAGTACTTTTACGTGCAAGAGACCATATACGCGAAATTCAAATTACTTTGTTACATGTGCAAAAAGTGGTGCATGGATTTAATCAGTTCTCTACCTCAATGCAGTCCAGTGGTGACAAGAATTCAAGGTGTGGCATGAAATGTCTAGTGAAAAAGTGGTCTAAACTCACAGTGTGAGGAGAGAATCGTTTCCGATATTATGCATATCCACAGTAATGGTACATATTAAGAATATAAAGACACGAAATTGTTAACAGAAGAGATACAACGGTTTGCAACCTACAAGAGATCTTGTGCTATACAAATCATTTTCATGTTGTTTTTCTCAAGGCAAGAGCTTCAAGTGTACAATGTAATTTCAGCATATAAGAATCAATTATAATATCTTCAGTTAAGGATTCATCTAATTATTTATTGCCCACCAAAGTTTACTCTATAGTGCATCAACTTAGAAATTAAATGATTGGAAGATCGATTAATCGGATTATTGCTTTATTCCGATCATAAGTAAAGAATATAAGACTAGAAATAATGTCTTGGGTTGAAAATATTTCTCTCTATATATATTTCAGCGCTTAGAAAATGTTTGACATATTTGACTTATATGACGAGAAACTTTTTCAGTTATCCTAGTAAGTTTCTCATACAGCTTGCTTTTACATCATGACATGTTTGTGTAATCATGGGTAAAGCTTACACTATTCGATCAAAATTTTAAAAACATTGAAGTTTAATAGTAGCCAGATGTCCGACCTTGGCGATGATTTTCCTTACTCTTTGGTTAAAGCATCACAATGAATACCTCTAAACTTTAAACAATGAGCATCAACACCATTTAACTTCCGTTGGTTCTGTGAACGAGCATGAACGTTCCGTGGAACGAGCGAAAGGGAAGGGGGGTTCAAAAATATTGGAAGAAAATTTGTAGAAATTATAGGTAATTGCTTGATGAATATAAATATTACCTAATTAAAAATCTTTCAATGTTATTTTTATTTTTTAAATGAAAACTTTCCATAATTTTCTGAGCCAAGAGCCAGATTTCTCAGTGTAGATATGTCGGATAATAACCATCTAAAATTTCGAGTTTACATTTTTGGTTTTGAAAGGCATAATGCGCACGTCTCAAGTCAAAATTTGAATTCACCCTTTGGTATAATGTAAAGACATAGTTGATAGTTAAGAAGATATGAGAACATTGCCATGCTTGCAAATCCATTATCCTGATGGTAAATAATTTCATCAGTAGAAAACTCAGTAAAAATTTATTAATTCATGACATGTATCTTTCGAAATTATCGAGTGACTTATGGAAGAATGGACTTAAAAAATAGTCTGACGGGACCGGGAATCTTTGCCATAAGTCTCATGTTCTGCCGGGATAGCTCAACGGACAGAGCACCCGACCGGCAATAGGGAGACCCGGGTTTGATTCCCGGTCCCGTTAGACTTTTTTCAAGTCCATTCTTCTTGGGATTTTCCCTGGGTACGCACCATCTTGCGCTACTCCACCCTTACCCGTTTTCCTTATGGATATTAGTCATTAATAGCCAATTACTTTGATTCTTGGTTAATTTAGACTTGATATATTATTCCTTCTTTAATTTAATACTTCCGTTAATTTGATATGAGCCCGTAATATGACTTGGACTTAGATATCAAGGCGTTTTTTAAAATACATGCTTTTAACTTAGGATTTTATTTAATTGAACCTTCGAATTTTAACTTTCCAAGATAAACAATAGTCTTATTTCACTCCAAGTGCAAAAATACTCGATAATTTAGTTATCTTTCCACAGTAAGATAACATAAATACGTGAACTCGTAAGATGAAGAAATTATAGTATGTCCTCGTTGGGGATGAAACAAGAAAATTTAGCGATTTCAATTGCCTACATAATCATTAATTTAGTAAGTCTTTCTCTTTCTTTCTATGAGTTTGCGTAATCACTTCTAACAGCTAGCCATTGACTTTCCAAACGCTTACCAATCAAGGCTCTGAAAATACTGCATTTTTGCTTATCGACGTTGCTCACAGAGTGTAAAGGAACTTATAGAATGTTTTCTTATGATTTGCGTTTTTCTAGCTTATCTAACACCAATCGTTTCTTTGCTTGCGTAATCCAACGTGACTATCCATAAAAACATAAAAGAGCAACCTATATCCCTAATTCAAACAGTGAAAAGGGAAAACAATACCAAAACGTTAATACCTATCGATATTTGTAAATATTTCGCTCAGAATAAATCGCTTTTGAAAAGCGCCAGCTCAGTGGAATCGGACCATTGTCACTGCTATTCGAGTGAATACTTTTATTTTGACTTCACTCAAAGCAATCAGTCATTACAGAATAGGTGACTCCCATAGAGTGAAATAACACGTTTCTGAATTGTGATTCATACACTCGCGAATAGATTTCGTTATCCACAGAATTCAAATAAACCATGTTTATAGCTACGTTTTTTCAAAAGTGAAATGTTCATCCTTTCCATTGAATTGTAAAATAATGCTCGCTCCATTTACGGGTAAACTGGTTTATTTCCATTGGAATCAAATTTCACTTTCTGTGACTTTCGAGAATGAAAATCCTTGCTCAGGTCTGCCAAGCGATTCTAACGCTACTGCAGCTCAAAGCAAGCAGACTGACTGTCTCATTGCATAGCAACCGCTAAGGTGGTTTAATTGAAATTTCAGAGGAAAATGCGATTCTAATGAGTTCAGTACTGGCATCTTACTCGCTGCATGTTATTAGGGTGAACGTTCTTAGCCCCTTAAAGACTTAGTAATACTAAACATCAAATCGTAAATCAAGAAAAAAATCCCGGTGGCTGCTTCTTGATAAAGATGTTATCTACAAATAATATAAAAATATCGACAGTCTTAAACACAATATTTAATCGATAGTACTAAGTAATTTATATGAATTTAGAGTAATTATTGATTATCCGAGTTTACTTATTGTTCGTGATACCTGCTGTGACTGCGTTCCAGTCTTTCTGGTCAGTGATGCCGATGTAGAAGGCAGTTGGAATCTTCGAATTCCTATGATTCTAAATTTGATTCGTCCGATCGTCGAATTCCGCATAAACGCGACCTAGTATGAGGCAATTTTCGCCGAAAGGGGAATAACATATATGATTTAACTCCTTCTTACGCTATTGTTACTGGCTGGAAAACTGTAAAGCGCTATAGGTTTCTTTTTTCACATTTCTGTTTATGAATACATCACAAAAATGCTAGATTGTTTAAAGACGCTTGATTGTAAAATACAAGAATACGACACGGAATTGCAGGAGTAACAGGAATACATCAAGAACATTGGCGCTGTAAGGTTTCACAGTTAGATTAAGTCAAACAGGGCGAGTTAGTGTAGTAAATATGATCCAAGTATGATAAAATGAAAAACCGATTTGAAATCCTAGAACTCTAAAATAATAAAACAGAGAATTCACATCATGGGATTCGATTTTTTTGTGGATTTCTTCGAAAGAGAGTCTATCGTTTTCAATAATTAATTGAGAGTGTACCTATCAATTTTTTCCAAGACGATGGCTTTGCTGTTTATTATATGTTCTCTTGTTATCGAGAATAAGACAAATACAGTCCCAGTTAGAAATTAATGTATGAAATATGAAGAACAGTATTAGGCAGATTCTCCTAATTCCAGCAAACAAATTTATTGAGAATTTCATAGCTTTTAAAAGCGATGCGAAACTTAATTTAAAGAACAGAATAGTCCAGTTTCTTCGAATTTCAGTAGAATAAATTCGTAAGGAGAAATGGGCATTTAAAAAATGTAATTATCTTATTTATATTTGTTATTTATCTAATGTAATTTGTCAAGCATGGCTGTTGTTGGGTACCTTACAAATAAATAATATTATCGGGAATCAGACAAAGATCTTCCATTTTCCGGGTGCCGGCTGCTCTAACCAATTACGCTATCTAGGCAGAATATACCGGCGTACCGTTTCCTGAGAATTCAAGCACGCATTTTTGTTTAATGTCATTCTAATACCTATCCTAGCAAAGTAAATTAATTAGTAACTTTATATGATTTAAAGGCAATGTGGGTCTCGTAAAGATAAGCCAAAACCAAAGGAAAAAATAATAAAGAAATGTTGAAAGAGGTGAAAGGAAATGCAACCTTATCGATTGCAATTAACGAGGAAAACAAAGCTGATTGGCAATTTTACTGACTAATGATATCAATAGAAATTGTTAAGAAAGAAAGAGAAATTTAGGGCAAGAAAACGTAAAATTGAACATAGTTTCACGGTGAAGGATATTAAAAACCAAATTTTCTCGTGGATTAACTATCTGATGATATATTAAAGTGATTGAGAAGATAAAGGGGTGCCTTTAGCTATATAACGATAATGAAAAGCGATATAAAATGTAAAATATCTTGAAAGGGGACTGTAGTTACGAGGTAACGTATTCATCTTCTCCTCCTTACCGGATTTTATTTTTTTCCATCTCCTTTCATTAAATTGGCCTAATATCCTGTCCTACCCCTTATTTCGCTCTCATCCCCCTCAAGACTTTTCAATCTCAATCTGGCCCCAATAAAGACGTTCAACTATCCATCTATCTCTACCATCTCGCCTTCCTTTCTCCTCATCGCTCATTCCCCACCCATCGATCTCCCTACCGTTCCATCCTTCCCTTCTTCCGGCCTTACTTTTAAAGCAATTCAGTGTTCTCCACAAATTCAGAGTCTCTCTCTTACCTTGGTTTCCTCAAAGCGACAATTCCTTTCGAATTTCAATGTTCGAGTTCAAGGTGAAATACATTGGTTCTCATTTAAGAGGTTAAATAAAAAAAAATTGTTGTCATTGACTCTGTATATTAACAAATGCGTTTTTAATGAGGTAAGTAGGGAATTGTATGGAAAAATGTCGACATGTGGCGCAAAAGTTTCAAATTTCGTGCTCCGTTTAATACAGTTTGATAAAAATAGTGGTTTAATATATTTCAACGAACCTAAGAATTAGAGCGGGATATGCTACTTTTAATGAGCATTTTGGAAAGTAACGTACTTGTGATTATGATGCTATTATAGGTCCGTATGTAGAAAGGCTGTGGAAATTTGAGTTAAGTAATAGAAAATGCTACACAAGTCCATCTTTACTGCTCACGTTAAAGGATTAGTAAAGCTGTAGAATACTTCACCCATCAGTATGTTGCGCGCTTCTCAAAAGAATGATGAATTTTAGCCATAACTCATTTTCACGCCTGACCATATTAGTTTCGTCTGTCACAATTAGTTGCTCTATCAGTAATTTCTTTTCTGATGTAGTAAAGTTAGCCTCTCTATGAAAATTTAGTTTTTAAGACAATAAGACCCGGAGTAGTTTTTATTTGGACAAAGTACGTTACAATGCCAGCAATACTGTAGTTTTGTACCAGGTCGTAATAAGAAAAATTCATAACATAGGAAAGCACCGTAGCAGAAGCCATCATTTTCGAAGAACTGTCGGAAATATTTTGGATTAAAAAAAACATATCGTTTAGTTTTGTCGCATATTTATAGATCACAATTTTTATAATAATTTATTGGCACCAATAGCATTCGCCAATACTGAAGCAGTCCTTTCGTTACACATCGCCTTAGTACTGGCTATTTTGGGAAAGGTTACGTGCTATATTACTTTATATATTGTATAAAATTTAAGACAGTAAAGAAAAGCATCGATGTAAGGATTTGTAGCCTTATCTTAACGATCGACCACTTTGAAAGAAATTTCTCACAATAATGCGCCAGGGAGGGCACTGATTGAAAAAGGAGCGGCTACAATCCCGCTTTGTTTCAGCTCGTAAAATTCGTAATAAAAAAAAGCGTGATTACGATTTCCCAGCTTTTCCTCATGGGGATTGCTTCCAATCGCGATCATCTTTTTCAATTTCCCTCCCGGTTAACGAGCGTTGAAAAGTCTTCCCAAAATTGGCACCGAAAAAGATAGCGATGGGCAAAACGCTTAAGCCATGATTGCTTCTTCCCCGTCCCAAAGAAGCAGAGAAATAGATGTGATAAAGAGCGCGAAACAGTGGTTGGTTGAGAAGGAAGGTAAAAAAGGGGCCTTCATTTGATCCGAAAGAGAGGTGGAACCGAACGACACCGTCCCACCCCACAACGCAATTACTCTCACTTTGACCTCCCGCCGGACGTTGAGGACCTCCAGGCCTCTGCCCGCCGCAGTCGTGCCCTTAGCGCCAATCCAGCCACGATTGCGGAGGTTTCAGGAGAGCTGCTTCAACTGGAGTAGGCTGCGCGGGTTGGATTGCTCTCTCCCCCTCTTTCCAACCCTCTCTACCACCCCATCTCATTTCCCATCCGATTCAAATTCTTTATTCCCTTTTATTTTACAAAGCGTCAAAATCTCGCCGGGATGAAAGGGGAAAAAATTGCGAAATTTCTTAAATTTTTGAAAAATTCTCCAGCTTCAAAAGAGCGTAGTATGAGTTTTGATCGAGCATATTCATATTTGAGTGAAAAAAAAACCCTCCGCGATATCTCGCTGATTCATTTTTTACCGAAATCATTTGGTTTTTTTAAATATCAAAGGGAAAAGGGAAAAGTTGTGGAAAGCTCCGAGGGAGGCGGGAGAGTGCATCTTTCGCGATAAGAGAGTACGGAGAGCTATTAGCGTGCAAGTGCTTGTTTAATGGTTTTTCCAGAGTAACTTGACAAGCCGGTCGAGAACCGTGCTTTCGCAAAGTCTCTTTGTGAGGCTTACTTTTAAAGGTGGGTTTCAAGAGCGTTGACGAACGTACTGAAACCGGTGGAATTTATACGCTGGGGAATATTGTGGCCACTAAAATGTTAATAAATTTCCTACGCACTGTAATTAGGCAGTAGAAGGTGGCTTGATTAAAAATTTAACAGCTTTCGCGGTGAATCTGGGAAAAAATTAGGAACGCAGTGGCTGTAGACAGCAGTTACAGCGCGATAATTACGAATTTATGACCACGAACCAACATTTTGTTCAATTTTCGGCTGAATTTAATTGTCTGGACAAATTTTGTCCCTTAAATTGTTACCAAAATGAGGAAAATTTATTCTCTAATGGTTATTAAAACTTTCCCACGTAGGTAGCGATTGAAATGTAAACTTGGATGGGTTATTCGGGTATGTATGATATTGATAAGCTAAGGGTGTGACTCCCAATGCGAACGACTACTTCGTTAAAGTTGGTTACTGGTAATAATTAGTGGGATAGTTCCGTACAAATAAGATATTTCTTATCAATATAATGAAGAAACTAAATCGGAAAGAACTATATCTTTGTTAATCTAATTTGAGTTTGAGTACAGAGTGAAAGATTTGGAATTTTAGTTTGCAACGAGGAAAACAATTTTCAGTTATCTTTCTGCGGAAAAAGAACCTGTTTTGATTTTAGGCCCTAAAGTTTTACTGAAACCCCAATTTTCCTCCTAGATTTGATAATGTGTGTTAGGAGGAAGAAGGACACATTTGAGTCATTCTGGACTAACTATCCGCAAAAGATGGTCATGGGGCCGATCCGCAAGTTAGGCTCCCAGGTTCGAGTCCCGGCTCTGTCAGATGTTTTTCATGTCCATTTCTCCTTGGAAATATTTCTAGGCGCACACCTCATTATGCAAATTTGCCATCTTTGACCTTTTTCCTAAAGATATTTAAGAGTTTAGTTTAGCATTATTTTTTATGACATAACACCCTTCCTGCCGCGTAATCTTGCGAGAAAAGCGGGGTCCTATCGGGAATGAACCGAGGACCACCTAAAGAGGAGGGGCTACCAATTACATCTACATCTACATTAGTACCCTGCAAGCCGCCTTTCGGCGTGTGGCAGGGGGTGCAAGCACCATGAATTTACTGAATTTACTTCGCTAATCTATTACTTTCGCGTATCGTTCGCGGAAAAAATGAATTCTTGTATCGATTCGTTTTAGCATCTATTTCTCTGATCTTTTTCGCAGTGTCTGAACGGCCTATGTAACATGGGGGGCGCATTATGTCAGCTACATCATCTACGAACGTGCTTTCTCTAAATATCAGAGCTCTAACGAATTACATGTTAGATAATTTCATTCTGATTGAGATTAATTAAACAGAAAATATTGATTTCGGAGGAGAGCGAAACATTTCAACGCTGTTAGTACAAATTTACCCAAATTATCGCACAAATTTATGCAGGCTGTTGGGCATTAGCGTGAACCCCATAATGTTATCCCCTGCTTACAAACCTGCCTATCCTCCGTTATCCATCTAAGACTCCGATAACTTCCGGAGCACGGGATGAAACCAATAGCTTCTAGTAGCATGTGAAACGTTGGAGTGAGGTTGCTTAGTGATGCTAGAGTGGGGTGCGAGTCGCAGTGGGTTGCAAAGGGATAGTTAGCGGGGAAACGAGCATATGTAGTCGTTAGCGAGCCGAGTAAAAGGTAAGCTCAGAGGCCAACGACTACACGTCTAGATGCCGATGAACCCCTTCGATTGCATCACATCGTCAGTGTAAGTTACAAAGATTGAGGACGTTTCCATAGATAGGGAGCACCTACGACTTGCTCGCAGTATACCAGTATGCCTCGGCATACGAGTATAACTTGAGAGAAGCACTACGCTAGACATGTGTACGGAAGAAACTCTTAAGTGGCTTCTGTCCCTCAAAATTGCGAAAGAACTCATAGGAAATCAGTCGTTGTAGAGAACGGATTACATTCCAAGAACAAGAGAACTCGGTTTTTATGGCTTCGTGACACAAGGTAGGGTCATATAACGATTAGCCATACATTTCGACAGGAATCCTTACGACCGATATTGACGTACTTCTCATATTTTTTTCGCACAGCGGAGCATCATCGCGCTTTAAAACAAAGCGGCGGTATTTTAATTCGATGGGAGAGTACGCCAGGAAAATCCATCGCACGATTGATTTCGGAGTGCGGTTTCCTTCCCCGACCCATAATCAATTTCGCGAAATATTTCCACCCCGTCCTCGCGACATCGATAAACTCTCGCGCGTAACCGAGTTGGGATTTTTTCACCTATCCGTTCCCAAAGATGAGAATATTTGTTCCATTAAAAGCGTTTTAGTGAGCAATTTATCGCGTCGGAATATAATTGGGTTGAGTTATTTCCCTCTATCACCCTATCGGCCCCGGGCAACATCGCGGATCGCTCAATTGGTGACGAGAAAGGGCGGCGGTGCTTTGGCGTGAATGATTACGAGCAGAAGCAAATGGGGATAGGGTGAGGATTAAGGAGGAGTAGGGACGGCCGATGGGAGGGAATGCCAAGAGGAAGGGTACCCTATTTCCCGTGTCGCTTAATTGCGAGGTTTTGCGCGGGAGAGACAAAAAAGAAGGCTCTTCATGCTTGGATAAATAAGGCGGTATGGGAAGGGGAGAGGAGACAAGGAGAGGTGGAGAGGATAATAAGAAGTTGGAAGTTGAAGGATGAATGGGGAGGGATAGAGAAACAGGGAATGGAAAATAGTGGTTGAGAAAGAGGGAGGCAGCGGAGAGAAGAATTTATTAAGGTGTAGAGAAAGGGAGTGGATGTGGGAAGAGCAGAAAGGACTGAGAATAATGGGAAAAGCTCGAGAAACGTATACAAAACATGGGAAGTATTTGTTTAAGTTAGCGAGAACTCAGAGAATACGATATAGGTGCGGTAGGTCTGAATGAAAAGTATAGAAAAGGGGAGAAAATGAGAGTTTCGGTGCAAAGAGTGTATTTCCTGGTATATGGCCCCCACATGTACCCTATTCAGGGGTGAATTGCAATGAAAATGGTGCAATTTATCTGTTACACGAATCCCTAACCCTTGATGTTTTTAACTTAGATCACTTATATTTTCATAATCATATTTAAATCCGATTTAAATTAAATTTCTTGCTACTTGTTTTACATGTCCTAATTTTTTTCTTTTCTAGATTAGGTTTGTTTCCTCAACATTCCTTTGTGTTCCCTCGTCTCATCTTTCTTCGCCAAACCTTTATCAAGCTTATAATATTCTTTGTTGATGCACGCACTATGGGGTCTAATTCCACCCCTAAATGTACAAGGAAATGAACTTTTTTTCCCCCTTACCTGCCTTGAAAGCCTAAATTGTATATTTAATGGTTTTCTTGAACTATTCTCATATTCTTATAGCAATATGCCTATTAATGATAATGATTAATAATAATAAAATAAATCTTTCTGGGCGTTATTGTCCAGTGCTTCTAAAACTTTTTTCTCATTCGTAAGCCATGTGACATGGTAATCAATCTTTTACTAACAATACAACATCTTGTGAATCTACGAACATATATCATGCTTGCAAATCGTTTCTATTTTTAAGAATTCAATTTCCCAAAGGTGTTGAGAAGCTCTTCCCTTGACCCAGTTTCCTACATAGAAATCCCTTTTCTAAGTATCACAACTTCATCTCATCCTTCATAACCTTTTGGGTTGATTTGGCATATCAAGTATAAATGGAGTACATCCATTGTCTTTGCAAAACCGTAAACCAAAATGCGTATTAAGGAATCCTCAAGCAATGATTACTTAATGTAAATATCATGTACATCATATTATTGAAAGTGGTACGTGTCCCAACACGTCCAGGCAGGCTTTCGATGGGTCCTTGGGTAGTGGGGTAATGGAACAAACGAATGCAATTAAGATCACGATAATAAGACGCGCTCGATTTTTGGAAGATCTAGAAAAACAAAAAGTGCGTCTTAGATTCGAGAATATATGGTTTAACTTTCTTTCCTTACAACTTAAAAAGTTTGCCGGAGACAAGCAAACCAATACACATTTGAATCTGTTCATTTACAAACAATTATTATCTGAAAATACATAGAGTCGCTCAGATAGAGACAAGCCCTATTATACATGCGAAACCTTACCAAAGTATTTTTTCTTTCGAGAAGAAATTTTGGTTGCCGGCTTTGGCTAGTGCCTGTTGCGGAAGTTAGAATTTCGTTTTTACCTCATATTCGTTATTATTTTCCCTACCCTTAAAATCCATCTCTTTGCTGTTCATACACTATACTATCATGTTTTGCGAAACTTTTAGGGATAAAAAGGATGGCATAACTAGAATAAGCAGGGCGTATAGCTATGGAGATCCTTGGTTAACGAAAGCTGATTCAGAATGACTAAAAGAGAATAATTTGGACGCGCACCTTCAACGACAGCGGTCAAAATTTTCTGCATAACCACCACTCGTGTATTTCAGTTCCAATGTTTAAATCGATGTTCGAGTAACTTCAATACTTTTTCTCGGATATTTGAATTCACAAGGCAAATAGAGACGATGGAGTTTTTGGATGGGAGTGGAAACGATGCTGAGGGGATGGAGAGGTTTCGTACGTATATGCAAATAATTAGAGAGGATAAAGATGAGAGAAAGGTAAACTGAGATCAGGAGAGCGAGAGATTCGAAAGAGCGGGCTTTGAACGAGGGGAGCAAGCGGAAGGGGAGAGGTCAGGAACGAGGAAAGATCCAGATAAAAGTAGGAGGCGGAACGGGAGGCATATATAGCGTTCTTTTGAAAATCTCTTCGCATTTGGGGACTTCCTCACGCGGATTTAATTACGCTTAGTTTATTTTTCCTTCAAAAGCTGCCAGGTGAGATATCCGGTAGGAGTTTCTACGGGGGTAATGAAAACGATTTTTGCGAGACAAGTTATGAAAATCCGTGAATGTGAATTTTGGGCGAGAGGCAACCGAGCGCGCTTTTAGGCGAAAGGGAATTAGGTTGAACTAATGGGTGCGAATTATCCGGACTGTGAGAAGTAGAAATGAAATGGCGCGGACGAGAAAAGCGTTAAAGTTTCACATAGTTACGGGGGCGTCATTCCTAAGTTGCTCATGACGACGCCCGATGGAGATCCCGGAGAAGAAAATTTTGCGAGTCGCACGAGGCGGTCGCTGCTAACGCTGTCCGAATGCATGTTTATAGAGGAATTCCCTCGCTGCTGGCTGTGACGAGCCACACCTCATCACCTAAAGGTTTCATTTATTTAATTTCCTCGTGGAAAACGACGTATTCTCGGATAATTTCGGCTCGTCCCGGAAGGCGCTTAGAAACAAGAGAGAGAAAGAGACATTCGGAGTGGAGGGCTTGTTGAAGTTAATGGAATTTTAAAAGTCGCTCGAAAATTTAGGATCAAGATGTGTAACAAAAGCGCCTAGGTTGTGATGGGTATACTTGCGCACGTTGTGAATCATTATTCGTCCTAGATCTATCTATGATAGAAAAGAATAGCTCTATCACATTTTGATAACGTAAAATTCTAAACCAGAGTTGCCTAACCATTTCGGCTAGAGAACCACATTTGTGATTTCACAATATAAGATGATCGTCATCATCAGGACCCCTTAAATTACAATACCATTTTCTTTTAAAAGTACACTGGATTTTCGTATGAATATTTTCATGCAAACTGTTAGCTCCCAAAAAGCCCATTCAATTAAGTAAGTACATTATGATATCATTAAAAAAATGCGCGCAACAGATTAACAAAGTATTAATACCCAAATATTAAGTTAATTTTTGGTCAAAAGAAGAATAATTTTAATGAGTCATAAGTATTAGTATTAGTATTGTTAAAAGTGCTTCGACAGCTTTGGTCATTTCGCACATGGTCTCCCACCGGGAATCGAACCCGGGACCGCTTTCACCGAAGTCGAACGCGTTGCCCACATGGCTATCCGGGAGCCCTATGAGTTATAAATCCGGCAGAAATCCTCTTTCCAGTTTTGAAAAATGTATGCAAGATCACGTTTACAATATATCTATCAATAATTTTAGATTAATACATAACTCTAACACAGGTCTCAATGCTCTAGAAAATCTATATATTTATAAAAACAGAGAGAGCCTAATTAACACATTAAATAGTCTGGTGGATTTCGTCAGCTGTTTACTATGTTCCCACACTTTGTTTTCGGTCTCCGTGACATTCACTCTTTACCCCTGAAGAAGCTCTCTTTGAGGGAAAAATACGTATTGGGTTCAATCAGCCGTTTTTTGGTGGTGATAGACTTTTTACTTTAATTTTTTACCATCAGAGGTCACTCTCATCTTAATGAACCACGCAATCTAAATTTAATGCCTATTTTATGGACGAGGAATATTGAAAATATCGATATTTACTCAGAAAACTCTGATTATATTGGCCTGATGGCCTAAAACGACTGTTAACGTCGGAATGTTAGGCTGTTCCCCTGTTAGGCTGTTATCCCTGTTCTAAATGGGAAATCTACCTATTCGTAAATTCTGATACGGAGGAGGGATCATTTTGAAGCCTCGGAAAGGTATAAAAACGAATGTTAAGCGAGATTTGCTGCATATAAAATAAAAGCCCGTATACTGAAAATAAGCCAGATATAAAAATATATCGTCGATGTATTCGTAGAAATAATGATGATAAATGCTCAGAATCACAAAAGTCATATATAATGAAAAAGAAGCCATGGAATGTTTATCGCAGGATCACTCACCTGAGCTACGGTGACTTTAATAGCGCTATTACAAAAAATAAATTTAACGTTGTTGAAATGGGGATCGATCCGCTTTTATATGAATCCACCAATGTGAATTCATACTCCATAAATAATTGGAATGCGAGTTATTTGACTCTCAAATAAAAATCCGCTTTGTCTAACTATAGGAATTGATGAAAATACTAAATAGCGGAGAACAATCGAGATTTTTTTCAAGCAATACGTAGATGAACTACTTTGATTTCGATGTAGAATGGTGCTCAGCATTGGTATACAACCAGTTTATCAGGAGGACCAGATTGTTCATATTTGATAGAAAGCAAACCAAAGTTTGGAATTTTCATTCGGAAATAAAACTCGCGTTGTCAGTTATACATTAACGGCAATAGGTATTTCAGCAAAAAATTCACAAATATAATACAGTGATAGGCTCAATGCTATCAGACTATAAGATGTGGAACACTATCATGCTATAAGAGCAGAGATATCATCACCTTACCGCAGATTTTTGAAGTACGATGGGTTTATGATTAAGCATTTCGAAGATAAAAAATAATTACAGGAAGAGGTCGCACAGTTCTTCAAAAATCTTAGGTATGGTATTAATCATATTTCTTTAAATAACGATTGCAAGCCGAAAAACCGTGAAAATGAGACAATCGGACCACATACATGAGACAAGAGGTAAAAATCTATTACAATATCCTAGGTATAGATTAAAATTGTTAGAAATCAATATTCCTCAATACATAACTGGAAGGGCAAAGAACAAATAAGCAATATTTATGTAACAACAACCGTTGCCACCTGGTATTAGCTAAATTGTAACGATAATGTAAATAAATAAATAAATAAATAACAAAGACAGTCTGCATTGGGGTAGTATTCTCAAAGAATGAAATAAATAAAAGAATAAATAAATTCTACTGTTCAGTAAAGGAGTTTTTTGGAGTTATTCATATAAATAGGTAATGTGGAATTTAGGCTTGCTAGGACGATTATTATACTAAGTATATTTTTCTTTATATGTATTATGTTATGCGTAATTTCTTAATTTGTAATGGGAAATCTATGATTTAAAAGCTGTATTATAATTTAATTAATAAAATTCATGTCTATAAACATGCAGCAACAGACGAGATACCAACTTGCGACAGATTTTGGTAAATATTTTGCGACAGATTTTACCCTGTGTTCTTTCAGTGAAGCAAGTGTTTATGTATCAATATACTATTCCTTTTCGTAAAACTGTATAAAGCAATTTTTGTTTGCTAGTTTTTCTTGTTATTTGAAAGGTAAGACGAGTAATTGGAATATAAGAGAAAAGTACAATGTATGTATTAATTCTTTAATCAATTAATGATGGTATGTACAGCGGATTACTAAAAAATCGAACGGGTATATATTTCTGCCCCGTGATCTTATGCAGCCGTTGGTACAGATAGTTCACAATGTATTTACAATGAGACTAAAAACATTTCGGGTTGATTGGCTGAACTGTAGCTGACCGGATATTGCTAGCGGGTCGTACTTTAGACGGGTTTAGAATGTGGATTTATTAAACATCACTAACTAACTGATGCACTTATGCCAAAGTAATTAGAGCATTAGTAAATGAAAATTATATAAAAAAAGTTTATCTACGATATATTCTGGCCTCCGAATATAAAAATATTCCACTTTTAACTGACTTGAGCTGTCATAAAATGTATGCCCAAAAATATTAAGTTAAATCAGCACTATTCTTGTCTTAACTTCGAGTGAGAACCACACTCCTTTCAGCAAACTTTTATGGTCTTAGGTGCTCCAGTTGTAAAAATTCAAAGTCACGCTCTGCTGAAACTTTAACATGATCGCTCACCTAAGGGGATACAGAAACATTCGCGGCAATAAATAACAAACCGAGCTCATCCATTCAAGTAGCGAAAAGTTTTTAAACGCCTCGAACGCTTTTCGAGAAACATAACATCTAATATACGGGCCGTCAAAGACTTAATTTGTAGCCATTATCAAGCTTTCGAGCTTCCTGAACACCAACACGGAAATAAACCATAAACAGAACGTTTTATGAAGTTTAAACCCAGAGCTCAGTTACTTGAGTAATTAATTCCAACTCGGTCCCGAAGAGAAAAAAATGAGAGGGGCGAAGTAAAGGGTGAGAGGTGGAATATTTTCGCTTAAGTATAGGAAAAAAGGGAAGTGAGTGGTGGGTGTCCGACGAACTCTTAGAAAATAAACCACCTATGATGGCCCTCTAATAGAAAGACAAGCGGCGGTAATGAATATAAGATGAAGGAGGTAATTAAGGATACAGAATACGGGTGGCTCTGGAGATAGGAGGGGTCGTCTTCAATATTCAAATGGGAGAAAGAGAGATGAAATACGCGTTTAAAAAATGAGGAAAAACGCGCTCCCACGAGTGAGGGAGAGAATGGAGTGGAGATGCAAAAGAAGTGTGATGTAAAAGGGAAGAAAAGGCATGGAAGTACAATCAAAGCATGGATGAAAATATAATTGGACGAAATGACAAACTTGAATTTCTTTTTCGAGTTATTTTCTAGCAAATGACAAAGGAGAGAGTTGAGGTAAAAGTTAAAATGGGGTATATTTACTTCCAAATTTATGGTTAGTATTTGATTCTATTATTTTGATAATTAATGAACTTTATACATATTTGCAATGCCATTTTAAATAGTTCACACAAAATATGAGGGGCTCGAAGTTATTGCTTAAAACCTAGAAAGAGATTCTGTAATTGTCTGCACAAGGCTTGCGTTTGAGTAAATCCTTGTAAAAATCTGAATCCTAAATGAAAGTGTCAAGAAGCAGTCATAAGAACCATGGAAATACCAGCGGGACTTTTTTGTACCGACGGTTTTAGAAGGTTTGCTTAATCCAGTGGTTCTATTATTAGCTTACAATTCTGTTTTATTCCTTCGCTGAGGAATTGTATTTGCTAATCGCTGAGGAATTGCATTTTCTTAACCGTTAAGAAAGGCCGAGGCAAAACAAATAGTGTCCGTGATTATTAAAATTAGAGAAAAAGAACTCCGGGCAATAAATTAATGGAATACTACTCATTTAATCCATATCGTTTTCAGTAAATTACACTCGGCATCATTCAATGTAATTTCAACTTGATAATTGCAAAACAGAACTACTTTCAATTTAAAGGAATAAAAAATAAACATTGCAGTATTCACGAGAGGTTTATTACACAGCCGGTTTCGGCTACGCAGCCATCATCAGGTAAAACTATCAAAAATGCAGTTACTTATATACTAGCAAGTTTGGAGTGGATGGTAAGGAGAGGGGAAGGTTGGGTGGGGTATGCTCCTTTGTTGGGTTTTCAGCACAAGTCATCTCTATTATTTCCAAGGCATCCAACTTCTTCCCCTTAAGCTGCTTATGGAGAGGATTTGCCGAAAAGGAAATATGATGACCGCTTTCCTCCAAATGGGATGCAGAGGCTGAGGATGCAGTATTCTTAAGGTGGTAGCACTGCAGGATAGGAAATTATAGATAACCTGCGCTTAAGGCCCAACGAATGAGCATACTTTACCCAACCTTCCATTCTCCTTACCCTCCTCTCCTAACGTGCTAGTATAAAAATTACTGCATTTTTGTTGTTTTTACCTGATGATGGATGTGTAGCCGAAGCAGGTCGTGTAATAAACATCTTGTATATCATATAGCATGGTAGTTCAGTGTTAAGAATATCTGCCCGGAAAGTGGGAAACCTGGGTTCGAGTCCCAATCATATCCCTATTTTTCACACTTGTTATTCCTTTTTAATATCAAGTACGCTTTCTTTAGTACCTAAGGTTAAATTTACTGTGAGTCCTATTAATTAACATCGTATTTACAGATTTCGTCGTAGCATAGCTTGATATGAAAGATCGTTGATATGAAGAAAATAATAGTTGATTTGTCATGGTATCTTAAGTTCAGAAATTGACTGAAATTAAAGGGTAAACGTTTTTATCGAAAGGTCGAAGTAAAAGATTCTTAACTTTCGCTAGGAATTTCCTCTAGTAATTTAAAAACGGAAAATTTCCAATAAATATTATAATTTATTGTTTATCAATTATTTATAAATTTAAATAAGAGCTTAAAATAAGTTAGACGAAAGAATCATTCTTTCGAGATCTCTTGGAATCAGAAGAATCTGTGACAAGAAATTTAATTTTTCCATAAAATCAATACCATTAATAGATTTAACGAAATGTAAACTTAATTATCATATTACAAATGCTTAAGTAAATATTATGCACTGTCATATACTGATGTAAGAATTTAGGATTCAGTAAAATTTCTGGCATTTACGTGTTGTGTAGATCTTCTTGAATGAAAAATTAGGTTCCAGTTTGTTGAAAAGATAATTTTTTCAACGTCTAACAATTCGCGAAAGCATCGCCTCGATATTGTTGGAGGTCGTCGTTGTTTTATTCTCCTGCACCGCCCACGGGATGCGAAAGAAAAAGAAATGCATTTGGAAATTTTTAAGTAATTAGTATTGGATGTGCCGCATGCTGAGTTTTATAACTAGAAAAGCAGAATTCTTGGGACTGTAGACGACGCATTTAGTCACAGTGTTAATTTGAAATTGTTGCCAAGTGAATCTTCATAAACAAGGTAGAGTTATGCATGTCTCTGAATTACGTTAGCTATATGTACTTATTACCCACAAAAATTTAATCACATTAATTCGTGGTAACTATCTTCGTTCATTTTTTTCTGTGTAGTGATCATGATAAATTACACTGAAAATAATAATGTGTGCATATATGATAAAAAAGGATACACAAAACGTGATGACGCTGCTTATCGCATCTAAATTATATTTTGAAAAGATTGGCGCACAGAATAATTCTCTCTACCACACTTTAATGCAATTGGAACGGTACTCAATTGACTGCGGAAGCCTAAAACAGCTAGAAAGCGGAAGATATTTTAAATACTGCACGCGCACAGTGGAAAATATATTTTTGTAATTACTACTGTTACTTCTGCGAGAGGAATTCTGAACACTTCCCAGTACAGGTAGGAGGATAGCGCGCAGGTGTTTATGCTAATTTTGTTTCTCGGGAACGCAGTAAGCTAATGGCTTCCGGGAAGATCAAATTGTACTGCGCTGTACTAAAAATGTTGCGCACGGGGAATTTCTATTAGAGATAACTATATACAAGGGCCCCGCACGGTGTTGGGATTGACCTGGAAGAAGACGATGCCGACTAGGTGGTCGCAGCTGATCACCTCTGCTACAATGGGACCGGAAAATTACGGGAAAAAACTAACTAAAAAACTGTTGCTTCCCTTAATTTCATCACTCTCAGGCTGATAATGCTGTATTTTTCCCCTGAAAACCGCTCGTTACCGCCGTTTTGACATTCATCACCTCCGCTCAATAAGGAATCCTCATCATTCATACTGCTGCGTTCCCTATTTTACTCGCTCGCATAAATCACGAACCCCATTTCGCAAACCCTTCTGTCCAATCATCTGCGTTTCCTTCCCTACAAAAGTCTGCCATTCAGAAACCTTTTATTTTAAACCCGAGCTTTATATCTACGTCCACCACCTAGTGCCTTCATTTTCTCTTTGTCTTCCGACACTCGCTCGTTTTTGTTCTAGAATTCATTCGATTCTTTTTCTCTCAACAACTCTCAAAACTTAACTCTTTATTTCCCCCCGCCTGACGATGGCGCAACTCGGAGTTATTCTCATTTTTACTGCCGCGGATACACTCGTGTATTTCGCCGTCTACTGCTTGCCAACTTCTTTCCGTATGCTTTTAAGGGCCGTCGCTCTGAACCACTCCTCCTTTTGTTTTTTCCTCTTTTTATTTCTTCTCCGTTTCATTGCTTTCTTCATAAAAACCTTCCGCTCTTCCGCACTCGTTTCTTCTCGGCTGTGTTAATCTCTCACGCCGTTTCTTCCCCCCGAGAAATCCTCCATGAGTTTAGATCGAACGCATTCCTTTTTATACTTTCCTCACTGCATTAGTCATTTGATGTCTAATGTAAGATTGATGATAGAACGATTTTCGCGAAAAAACTTGGAAAGAGGATTTTCTATTATGGCGAGAATTTTCAACGATATCAGTATAATATGCATTGGTAGTGATTAATTACACCTCAGACCTAATACCTATTTTTCCCAATATATTAGCAACCCAAATTTTTATACGCACTCAGGTGTGAGCGAATTATCTTTTTCTTTGTCATAGGAACATTTCTATCCACCATACAAACACACTGAAGAATCTGAATATAATACTCATTTTATATGTACCTGGCCAACATGCCTAATCCGAACAATTTATATTTAAAAAAATATAATTACCGACAATTAATTACCAATCAAGCTCTACACATTTTCATTCTACGACTGATTATAATACGGTTGCAAGTCAGTCTAATTAAACTAGTTTGTTCAACAGCAGAGGAAGAAATGATAGAGAAAAAGCCTGTCGTAGCCGGGAATCGAACCCGGATCCCCTTCGTTTCCGGCTGGTGCTCTGACTTCTAAGCTTCCACGACAGAGCTATGTCTCCTTCTTGGGCTACGATGGGACTCTGTGTGCCAGAGAGGATCCATCAAAGATGCCACCTCACCATCATAGCAACTTCCAGTAAGGAAATTGAAGCAGAGGTCTAAGCTACCACTGTCGTGGTGGGTTAGAGGTCAGAACACGTGCCCGGAGTGGGGAGGGGGGGTTCAATTTCCAGCTATGGCAGACTTTTTCCTTTTCATTTCTGCCTCTAAATTCAAGTATGTGAACCATGCTTATTGCTTATTTTTTCAAGTAGTTAAACACCGGGCGCGGTGGCTGAATGGCTAGTGTACTAGCGCTCCGAACCCAAGGTCTTGGGCTCCTGGATTCTGGTTCCGGCTATTCGATTCGGATTTAATGTGTATCCGATTTTCTCTGTAAGGGTTGATGGCGGACATCAAGCCGCAAAAATCAACTCCAAAACCAAATTCATCATCATTATAACCACGCCTCAAACATCCTCAGCACACTCCATGAGAGATGGGAATAAGGCTAAGAAAAAGGATTGACTGTAGTGGAAAATTATAAACGTATAAAAGTAGAATTTGAGGTGCGATTCCCAGTTTTCCTCTTTGGAAGAGAAAACAACAAAGGAAATCTACGTAAGGATTTCGAGATTGACAAGAGATTCATTTGAAGTTTGCTTTAGTATTTTGGAGGATAAATAGAGCTCTGCTAATAATTTACTCATGTAATTAATTGCAAGCAGAACTTGCTACTCCTTATTTACTAATTGGGGTTGTTTAATCCATACAAGCAAACACACTACTCACTAGGGGCGATGGATCGCTAATAAACAGCAGCGTATGATTTCACGATTATAATAAACTAAATAATCAAAGGCTTTGTTTCCTAGAGCTTATTGACCGATGGGCGTTGTTTACTTTCAAGATAAAATTCTACGCATAAGTAAAATATCGTAGTGTTATTTCCGGTAGCCACTAGTATCACAATCGTCCCATGTTCCCTCCCTTACCGTAGTATTTTTATACCTGATTCTGCAGACTTTTAAATTGTATGTGCAGTGCCATATTTTACTTTAAAGGTTAGCCATAAGACGGGCCCATATGAGCCTAACCTCGCCGAAGAAAAGAGTTTAATAAAAGTAACAATAGTTCACTTCCATTGTCTTATTTTCGGACTACCATTACCTCTTACTATTAGTATGTACAACTGAAACCAGCTTCTTTACCACGGATTCATTTCCGGAAGAATTTTATATTGGCCTGGCGTCGAACCCAAGACCAATTGGCTAATTCTGTTTACATTACAGAAGCACGTATACTGATAACGACTCGATTTTCAATCCTCTACCATACCGGGAAGTACTTAAAATAAATTTCCAAAAATCCGTACAATGCATTCTTACGGGAATAATTTGGGACCTTCTGGGATCAAACTTATGATAGCTAGGATGGATATCTCATTATTCCTGGGGGTTTCCCGTTGGGGCTCGTGCGGTATAAAGGGGGCAAGTCAGTGACATCTGTGGTTTAGGCAGATAATTTGTATCCTATATGTAGCAATATAAATACATGCTGGAGTTCTGACCATAAATAAATATTATTTAATAAATGTTATGTCGAGGAGAAGGGTGAGGAATATTTAGAGGGTAGGGAGATAAAACTAAATAGCGATATAATAATTTATTGAGAAATAATGGGATAAAACATTTCCCAACTTGGAAAGTTTCGCGATCTTCATAATGATGCGCGTGTATGGCGTGATTGCCCAATTCCGATTTTCAGTTGCTAATTTTGCTTTAAAAATGCCTAGTTGTGTCAACGGTCGGACACATGTCTATTATTTTTGAACCAGGAATATACCCTGAAAATCTCGCACGAATCCGTTTCCCACAGAGGTGGCACTCCCCTTGTTAGTAACAGACTGACTGTTGAAATAAGGGCAGAAAACAAAGCCGTGTTTAAAGCAAGCATTAGAGAGAGTATTCCACGTATTGCGAAGACAAATCAAGGATCCAAATACGAGGTATATTAAATAGAAATTTTAACGAGCAAACATAATCTGCCGGAAAGAAATCGTTTCCGCTCTCGTCGAATCATAATTCTCTCAAAGAAAATT
This sequence comes from Ladona fulva, assembly GCA_000376725.2. Classification (NCBI taxonomy): domain Eukaryota; kingdom Metazoa; phylum Arthropoda; class Insecta; order Odonata; family Libellulidae; genus Ladona; species Ladona fulva. The sequence goes on from KZ308535.1 coordinate 700,600, forward strand.
CGTTCGGGGTAGGAAGGCGTACTCCGAGCGAAAATGTTTGAATATATTTCCTGGAAGCTTTGTTTACCTTAAAAGCGTAATTCCATTCCCACGGAATGATCAGGCCTCAACGAATTCCCTTGAAGGGGATTTTACCGAAGGCAATAATCCAATTTTCCTCCCTTGAAATTACATTCGACTCCGGCGATCCCCTTCCCCATTTCATGCCTTAATTATTTCTTAATATCCGATTGTATCATTTCAAACCTTCGCACATTTTCCAACTGGATTCCCTCGAATCCTCAAGTTTTTTATTTTTAGGATTGTCGCAGTATCCCCGTCCGCCCCATTTCTAGGAGTTTCGTCGTTCATAAGCACTCCTCGCCATTCACCCTAGTATCATCCCCTTATCTCGTTAAGAATTCTCCCCAAATCGCAAACACCCCTTTGCCCTTCTGCCCTTTTTTCTATACTCATTAACTCATTCGCCCGCTCCGTCCAATCTAACCCCGCAATCATCGCCGCTCTTATAATATATCGTTCCACTCCACCCCTCTTTCTTCCAGCCAATCTCTTCCATTCTCTCCTGTCCTGAAGGGCCGTAAAGTTTTACCCTCTTCCCTTTTCCTGCCCCTCTTCCTCAGTAATTCGTCAAAAATTGAAAAGATAAAACAGGAAAATCTCGTAAGATGGGACTGAGTTTGGTAGTCTCTAGAGACGCGAGATTATAGGTAGAGGGCGCAGTAGTTTTAATTAAAATGGAATAAAAATAAACAAAAATAGCGTTTTACTAATATTAGAAGCCGGGAACTAAGAGAAGTGTTTCTTTCTGTGGAAACCTAACCTAACTAAGACCGAACACAAACTCGAGGCAAATTAACCGAATTCCTCTAAAGGGAGGAATTTTGCGTTTTAAATCACTTTGTTGTACAATTATTCATTGGACATAATCCATAAGATACGGTTGGTATTGTTCAAGTGTTAATCCTGAATTTAGACAGGATTAGTTTTGAAACGGGTGGAGTGAGAGATAATCATTGTAATATTTTTATGCGTACACAAGGACGGGAGAATGAAGTTAGGCGCATAGGAAAGATAGATAGGATGAGGTTCGTTTAACTACGTTACGGAACGTTTACGGAATGGCAGATGAAGAGGCATATTTCGAGGAAAGAAATTCATTTTGGTTATTATCGTGGATGTTCATCACAAATGAGTGGTGGAAAAGAATGAAATGTTTGGCGAAAGAAATGAATTATTCACGAATTATTTTAAGCGATTCGTCGGTTGGTTGAAAAATTACTGTCATCAAGTTTCAATTTCTTAGAACGCTGTGGTGCATATCTTTAATTTTTGGCGTTTTTATATTTAATTTTGTAAAATTAAATTTACGGGGGTCGTTCAATAAGTCCTTAATCCAAGAGATCCCAGAGATGGCGCGAGTTTGAGTTATTTAGCCATATGAATTCTTATTTTATAGCATCTGATGGAGCGCGGTTTCTGTTACTAATGTATCTCACTCTTTTACATGGCCTTGTCACATATTAACATTTAATAGGGTGCTTAAATTTAATTGAACATTTAGTTCAGTCTATGACGGATTGTTGTTCATTAGCCTGTAGTAAACTGTAATAATAAATATAGGAAACATTTCCCTTATTTAAGTCAGAACTATATCGCAATGATCAAAAATAATTGTTTGGAATAACTTTTGATGACTCGGTAAATAGAGGTCACATTTCTCATATGATCTGTTAACGTTTGTATTGTATACCCATCCGTCATGTTCTACATGGGGAACCTTTTGTCAATTGAGTCTATTTTGAACTTTGAACAACTTAAACAAAGGTGCTTCGTATTTCCCACCGTTTGTATTCAAAACGACCGGTTCGTTTCACAAAATACAAAGCACTGTTGTTTGAGTGGCTGTAGATGGCGCTCCGTAAAGTTAGGCCGGAACACCTGGAGTTTAAGCGTAACGAACTTTATTCATACAACCCTAAGAAAGGATATTAAATCTTATCCAGCAAAATATAAATCTGAAATTCCCTTATCGTCTCCCATACTCTCTTTATCTTTCATTCGTTAGATAGTCAGTTAAGATGCGTATGGGAGTGTATGCTACCGCTTTATGTCAAGTTTACAAGTTTCCTTTCCCTTACACTCGGGACATCCCATTTCCCTCCTTTACCAAGTGAAGCGGATGACTTCTAGTCTCAATTATACATGATAAAAGTCATCTGCCTAAGCCCGTGTCGATCTCTCCCTTCCATCATCCTTTTATTTCGTCCCTCTTCTCCATGCGCATCTTTCCTTCGCATTACTGTTTTGACGTACTCCTCCTCTCACTCATTAGCAGCGCGACTTCCCTTTTGTGCCAGTTTCAGTACTTTTAAGGTGCCACTCGTATTCGCTAATGATTGCTGGACTCAGTCCCCCCTCTCTCTACAGCTCGCATCCCCTCTCGACCGTTCCTTATTAAACCTTCCTCTGCCGCAACACTCCTCATCCACGGAACCTCAAAATTCCCCCCACTCCAAATCCCACTATTCCTTTAGAGCAATCCCGCCTAAACTCGGCATCCAACACCCTTAAGTCAAATGGTTAGGTTAAAACTACTCCACTATAAACTACGGAACCACTTCCCGACTAACCTCTATTTCTCTCCTCTACACACGCGCTCTGCTCCACTCTCTTCTCCAACTCCTAACTTTATTTTATTCTATTTATGTCATTGTATTTTCACTCTATTTTACTCCGTATCTACAACCTTAGATTCTACTCACCTCTCGTAACTCACGGCTTACTGCCTATGATCGTCCTCCTGATCTATCTCCCTGAATCTATTTAGATTAATCCTTAATCCCATAACGTAGAGACTAGAAAAATATTTTCATCCAGGGGCTACATTTGAAATCTTTAAGGTCGAACCTGATTTGGAAGATCCTTTATATTTGCGGCTTCTGTTTACACTAGATTACTCTTATCATTTGAAAGAGTCTAAAAATTATTTTTTAGCCATACAACACATGTATACAAAAACAGTAGAAATAACATGAAAATATCAAGTTCAATTGGAATAATCCCAAGGAAGAATGGACTTGAAAAAGTCTGACGGGACCGGGAATCATTTGCCGGTCGGGTACATACTCTGTCCGTTGAGCTATCCCGGCAGAACATTTCTGTGGAACCTGGGGAGATCCGGGTTCGATTTCCGTTCCCGTCAGACTTTTTTCAAGTCCATTCTGCCTCGGGATTTTTCCTGGGTGCGCACCATCTTGTGCTAGACCATCCTTACCCGTTTCAATTGGAATAACATTTTCCCTAAATGTCGCTCACATTCGTTGCTACGATAAAAATACGAATAACGTAGAATCACGCCTGAAGATGCTACGAGCACAGCGAAACCTAAGTCGCACTTAAGTCTTCCTAGGCGGAATTCTGCTAAGTGTTTTCTGTTTTCTTTTTTCTTTTGTGGCTAAATTCCACGAACCGTGCTATCAGTCAAAAGTACGAATGCTTTAACGACAACTTGGAGATGAATGTTAAATAATTCCTAGCATTTTCTAACGAGTTTCATCTGTAATTGGTGGTAAAACAATGCGTGTTACAATTGCGTTTCTGATTATGTGCGGTCGTTATACGAATTCATCGAATTCTCATGTAATTATACATCGAAGTAAGGTGATTTTAAATACGATACATTTGATTTAGTATTTAACAAATGCATATTTTTTCTTTGTTGGATAAATATTAAACAGGCGTACTTCGCTAATTAAATATAGTCGTTAGCGATATCTGGCTTAGTTATCCAACGTCGAAACTGTACTTAGGAAAGCAAACAATCACTGTCTAAATTATGGGAGGATATTTCCATTTAATTTTCATTTGAGGTTAACTGAAAGCGAAAAATGAGATGACATCAGAGGCTGTTTGCTTAAAATACCGAAGAAATTTCCGATAGGGACACCGGAAATAGTAGTGATTTTAAGGTTGTGATTTACATTTAAGTGATTTAGGCTATAAATGAATCAAACCAACCTTTTTAGAATGAACACTCTGAGAATGATAATAATGGACTAATATTATTATTATTATTATATACAAAGCCGTCGCAGATAGACTTGTGTCTGGTGGCGACGTTCATAAAGTACAACTTTATACATTACAACTGCTTTACAATATAAGCCCACTATATACTATGAACACAATACAAATATGTTTATTGCCAACAACGATCAATTGAGTGATTCGAACGATTGCCTAAATAACAACCAGAATAGAAAAAGTATAATTGTTTTATCGTAATTAATCAATGTACGTAGCTTTTAGTTATTTTAGATTGCTTTACCCATTACCAAATCTTATTCCTGGAGCTGATACAATGGGGTTCTTTGAAGTTTTCCTTGTGTATAGTGTATGATGAAGGGAAGGGAGGATTTGGAGAGATAACCTGACACCTTAAGACTCTTTTAGTAATATAACTACAAACTTATTAAACTATGGAAAGTTAAAAAGCGTGTAAAACCGAAAGCGAAGTTAAAATAACAATAACTACTCTAAAAATGGGCTAGGTCAAGGGCTTGTTGTAACAGGTTGACTTGACAAAATACATTATAGTAAAGGTTATTTCATTTGTAATTCTGTAAATTATCGCCACTAAGCTTACAAAGGTGGTATTCACGAAATAAAATTAAATGATTAATTCGCAGGATTAAAAAAAATCAAATTAAAAACTTTTAAAAGAAATCAAATTATTTGATGTGCATTACATGATATAATAAAACAGGGTGGTTCAAAAGTCTTGTTATGATTACGGAAAATCAGAACTTTTTTACTTTTCAAAATAGATACATGAAACAAAGTTGGAAATGTTACTAAATACATCAAGTTTTATTTGTTATCGCTACAAATGTTCAATGTGACCTCCATTTGAAGTACGGCACACATCTGCACCATAGGGAAATTCATCCTAGACGTTGTGGAACATGTCTCGAGTAACCGTTTTCAGTGCAGTTGTGATGCGTTCTTTTAATTCTTGAGCATCAGTAGGTAAGGGAGGGATATAAAATACGTCCTTAACAAGCCCCCACAAAAAGAAATCGCACTCAGTTTGGGGAACGGGGAGGCCAGTGCCAGATCTGTAGCACCACAACGACCGACCCAACGTTGAGGTATCTGTTCATTGAGGAACCGTGTGAGCCATGCTTCAAATGGAGGTCACATTGAACATTTGTAGCGATAACTACTAAAATTTGATGTATGTAGTAACATTTTCATCTTTGTTTCATGTATCTATGTTGAAAAATAATAAAGTTCTGATTTTCCGTAATCATAAGAGTTTTGAATCACCCTGTATTTATCTTAGCAACGCTATTACACCGTCATGAATTCAAATAAATAAATATAGTGTGAGTTAACATTTCCATGGTACAATCTAAAATTTCTGTAGAGTAAGTTCTTTCCAGCTGGAATACAATATGATAATTGCTAAAAGGTTTCTATAAGACAGCCGAAAAGGTAATTCTGGTGAGTTCAGAGGGGTCCGTGGCAGCTAATCTATAATAGATATGCAGATAAACTGAGTAGGCCTTCAGACGAGAATTACAAATAACAAAGAAAATTATCTTTAGAAAAGTAAGTTTCATTAAATGCAGGAATATCTAACACATGACATGGAAATCGGTTACGTTTCTATAAATTGCGTCATGTTTTCATAATTGCATTTTAACATTTAACGTCCGCTAAAAGTCAAACTCCGTAAGTATATTGACTCCATATTGTCGTCAGTTAACGTAAAATTCCTAAAAATCACAAATTTGCCATTGATGTAATGATGATAACAAAGATGAAAACGATTGCGTCAATATTCTTCCACTTTCTTTCCACTTTTCCGTAAACTGCTGCATCCTTAGGTTTTTCTATAGTTAAGTAAACGAACTTATATTTAAATGCTAATAAACCTAAACATGCATATGAACTCAACTTGCACGGTTAGTAATAAATCCAAGAGAAATTCACGAATACTGTTATTAAAGCATTCCCCTGCCTCATGATAATTAGGCATATTTCAGGACTGACAATCTTTCCCTTTTTTACTTGCTAAACTAGTTTGTAAACATAAATATACTATTTCTTTTCATTGATATATAATGCGTAGGACCCAAAATCATGTTGATAAATTTCACATCTCCGTGAAAATGAAAACGAAATGTTCGCAAGAGATTGGTAAATATTCGATGATAGATTAAAAAAATGATGAAATATCTCTTTTGTCCCGAATAACGGCTTTTTGAAGAAATATATTGGCAATAGCCCGTCTCTTATACGATAAAATCTTTGAGAGATAGTTCATGGAGGCCTTTTCCTTCTAAATACTATCAGGCTTGCAAGCATAAGATGAATTTGGAAATCGGGAGTTTCCACATCTACTATAATACATAAATATAGGATTAAATAATAAATATGAAAGTAAATTTTTGAATAAAATCTTTTGAAAATATGCATAAGAACTCATGCAAGGGAGAATTTTATCATAGTAGTGTCGGTGAAATGTTTTTGAGATACTCTAAATTTTATCTTGATAAGGGGTAATTACTTAGATAATATCTGTGGAAGAGCAATTAATAAACTCGGCTTATTCAAAAGAATAGTTATAATGGGCGAGGAAGTACTATGGGGGTGATCTTACTTTATGCAAGTTAGCCTTCCTATATCATTCGGTATGCTTGTAATGTATGGCCCGAGAGGAGCTGTATTTTTAAATTATAATAGATACAGCGATGAACAGCACTTTCTTTCAAAATTATTTATGACAAGTTAGTGAGCGACACCACGAGGCTTGAAAACGCTAAATGGGAATGTTTAGAGAAAAGTTAATTTAAATTAAATGTACTCAATAAAATGGGAGAAAATATTTTCTTGCAAGGAAAGTTTCACGAGCTACAGGGTAATGCGTGCATGGCTGCTTAACTTTGAATTTAGGTGAACATTTTTCGAAAACAAAGAGGTATTGGTGTAATATCACTCATCTGTCTTTTACTTTAGTGCAAGGAACACGTTCTGGAAGTCTCAAGTAAATCCGTGTTACGCCTTTTGGTGTAAGTTCGCCAGTCTTTTGCTATCTCGATAAAGAGACCAATTTTAACTGTTCTCGCTGTTATAACGAGAAAACTCAGCCCTACGGCTACACTAGTCGCGTTCATTCAAAGCAGGTAAAGCTACGACACATATTTCCAGAAGCAATCATTATCCTAGAATTACTTGGAAAGCTCACGCCAGTGCTCTGTCATTCTTTTCTTATGAAATTCTCTTCGAACTGTTTTGATCGCTTATGATATTCAATTGTCAAACCTGTAGTCACCTTTTACGAAACGAGACACTCTTCGATACTCAGACTCACTCGCACGAAACACGTTCTTGCCTGGAAGTTCAAACCCTTTTCGTGTAGAATCAAAACCGCGCAGCAGTACTCAAGCAAAGTATTAATCGGTGAAAACAGTTCGTTTTGACGTTCATTGGACAAATAGTCGTACGGATGCCAAGTTATTGACCTGAAGACGACACGCATGTGCTAAAAACAACGAATTTTAATATGTGCAATAACCTTCTTGTGCTGTGCTCTGTGTCGGAAATATTATTTTCGATGCCTCTTTTATAACTATCACTCAATAAAATAAATACCGAAAAAAAGGAAACAAAAGTTGAGTGTTTTATTCTTAGAATGCGATTTTATCAATTAAGGGGGGGGGGGGGAGATCAGAGACCAATCAGAAAACATTTGCATGACAGTGAACGGGTACAAATACTAGTAGAAAATAGCTAATATGAAGTCAATGTTTTTAAATAAGATGATGGAGTAGGAATAAAAAACAGTGCAAAATTCCATAATATATTTTATAACCACAACTGGTTGTGTTAAGGAAACACTGTTTTTTATTCTTACTTGATGGAATTTCACAAAGTGACGGCATCTACCATTGATTATAGATGATAAAGATGTTGGTAAATATAGTATACGAAATTCTCCATCATATGTTTCTTATCGTGTTTTACTTATTTGTTCATAGTAATATTATCCTACATGTATAGCTGACAAATGTCCTAATATAATCGATAACGGAGCATCTAACTAACATGTACAGTAAAAATCACTTAAAGCAAATTTAGGGGACCGACTTTTTCGTCGCTAACTGCATTTCGTTAAATCTAAAACTGCAGCCTTTTTTGCCGTACAAATTTTAGAATCGCAAGCTTTCTCGTTGTTGATTGTCTATATCCTTAGCAGTTTATCATTGAAATCAATCGATAAAACCGTAACTTTGTGGAACTCCATCATAGGTGAGGAGAAAAATAACTAAGTAAAAATTCCACAATAGGTTTTTTAGTAATTTTGGCGACCGGTTTCAAACTATAAGTTCACCATCAGGCCTGATGATGAACTTATAGTTTGAAACCGGTCGCCAAAATTATTAAAAAACCTATTGTGGAATTTTTACTTAGTTATTTTTCTCCTCACCAGTTTATCATTGTTTCGCAACATAACGTTTTATCTTAATATTTCCTACACTATTGCATTCATTGAATCTAGTTCATCTTTTATAAAATACCGCACTAATCTCTTCATGAGGTAGGAATCAAAAGAAAGAGCGCCTTGGTATGATCCGCTTAGTAATAGATATTTGCATACAGTACTCTATTAACTCGATCTATCTCCGTAGTATGGGCCTTTCGCATTTCACGCACATAGACTATGACGTTGGCAATCCACATGCATATAAGGTTTACAGTTCCAACTTGCTTCAAGAAATTTTAAATGCAGAAATCTACCTTAAAGTAAAAAAACTATTTCGTGTCACATCAGATCGGTTTTTTTCCGCAAAATGTAAGAAAGATAAGAAAGAACACGTTACGAAACTCGATATGTCAGGCCATTTGAAGGGCACATCGTGGTGGAATCAGTCGTCATTCTGCGTTGCGGAAACTACAGAGAAAGGGATTTGCCTAGCAGCATCAGTTCCGCGCGTAGTCGCTCTGGGGGAGGCAATAGTGATGGACATGCGTGAGAACAACTTACGATGCGGGAAGGGTTAGGTGACGGATATGGCGAGAATTCGCTATGAAATAGGCCAAGGGACCAAAGAATAGTCTGCTATAGCGGGGGTTTCGTACCATCCGTATCATAATTAATACCTGCGACTATAGGAAAGCCCAAGAGATCAAAGAGTGTAGTGTATACATATGTCAAAATAAAACGTGATGAGTAACTCGAATGTAAGAGGTTGAAAATAAATGGCGGGAAAATAAGTTATTTGTAAGGAAATGGGAGAAAATCTTTTCTTACATAGAAAATGTAACGAACTACGGGGTAATGCGAGCGCGTGTTGTGCGGATGTGTAACTCCGATTTCAGATGAAAATTTTTCGAAAACAAAGGGTTGCTGGTGTCAAATGTCAGTAATCTGTCTGTTATCGTATTTTACAGCAAGGAACATACACTGAAAGTCTCAAGTGAATAAGTGTTACACACTTTTGGCGCTCTACTTATTAGTGAATTATGAAGGTTAGTGTTCTCGCACCCTCCACCTCACGCCATACGGCGGCTCTGAGGGAACAAATCTAAATGAATTTATGCACAAAGTTATACGGAAGGAGAGGAAAGGGAAGGTTTACAAACGGGGGAAAGCAAGCAGCGTGCAACTTATTTCCAGTCTGAGTCTCTGCGATAGGAATAAGTAAAACTTCTTTGTCTTTAAATAGAAATGCTATTATATAACTATCTTATTCTGAACGTGTGCGTAGGTAAATTTGATCAAAGTTTTGTATTCGTTCAAGATTTACATATATCCATTAAAAGGTATACAGTCAAGGAGGGACTCCAATGAAAATGAGATATTTGTCGCGCGGAGAAAATTTTACAGCAGTTCACCTTAATTTATTCCCTCTAGAGTAAGGATTAATTTGTGAAATCAATGAAATGGCAGATAAATGAAGGGTTGGAAGAAGTTTGAATAAGGAGAGCAGCGGAAAGTAGCATATGAGCAAATAATCGTTATCCGGAATATACCCACATGGCCAACGTAGAAGGATTCTTATTGTTTTCAGGACATTTTCGTCCTCCCTCACCGTCGTGAATCCAAATCGGTCAGAAACCTGCTTCTTTTTCAGGAGGCGTTCAGAAAAATCAGAGAAGTTAGTTTGAATGACACAGAATGAAGCATATAGAATAAGTTATGGGAATCCACAATATACAATTGTGCTTTAGTCTCGGTTTTTTTCTTTCCGTTACTTCTTCGGAGGTAACGAAAGAAAAGAGTCCGGAAGAGTCTATTGAAGAGTGCGGGAGTTGAAATTCGGTGAAATTGAGGCCTAAAATCACCCTTCAGAATAGGATTTGAAGTTGCTGGAATTGTTAAAATGAATGGAATTCGCTATAAATAAGCGACAAAATTCACACGAATACTTGGCTGTAAAATATAGCAAACGCCAACATCGAACGAAATATGCCAGATATTTTCGATGAATTCTACGAATGCAAACAGAAGTAAAATGATGTCAGACTACAGAATTTGCTCCAAAAATGAGATCGATTCTTAGCATTCCTGCTGAAGTTAACTACAGCCTCATTGCTTTGATGTATCATATTTTCGTGAATTTAGGAGCTATATTATTTGCAGTGCAGAAAATCAGAAAAAACAAAATACGTAGAATTTATAGATAATATCAATCGATTAATCCTTAAGGAGAATATTGTGCTTATAATCAGAGAATGTTATTTTTTTACAAGCAATTTTGGTAATAACAGCCAACTATCAATGTTGTAGAAAATTCTTTTTCCATTATAAAAGCTTATAAACAAATGAGATATGATGTCAATACATTCGCTGGAAAAATAATAGGATACGTTCAAGAGCGCGACTTGAAGGCATAACAAATCCCAATCGTCCAATTACCAAGCGAAACACATATTTTAAATGTTTACTTGGGGAAAATAATTTTTCGTTCCTTCACCTTCCTCACCACCTTTCACCCACCTTTATTTTATATGATATATGTGGTATATGACATATGTAGCATAGATAGTATATGGCATATAATATTAGTGACTCGGTTCATTGACTAATCATGAACTTTTATTGAAACATAGTGACAGTGAAAACTTTTTTGGGCATTATTATGAATTTATTTGTCATTTTAACCATGTTCTTATTTCCAGGCTACATTTCGTTTTCCAGCTTTCTGTTTCTAAATCTCTTAGTCATTACTCTCAATAGGTTTTTGCAGGTTTTTTACACCCCCTTCTATGTGGGCGTTTTCCTGCTGAGGATATTTTTTCCTATGCCTCACTTAGGTTTTTAAATCCACAACTAAATATTTCCAATTTTGTCTTAATTCGACCTAAGTTAACTTTTATAATTGATTTATTAACTATTTGATATTATTATTTATTTATTACCTTTTTAATATTGACGATGGGTTAAATGGAAGAGGAGACTTTAAAGACTCAATTTCGTACAAATTAAAGACGTTATTTATTTATTTTATTCTTTCACTAACATATGAGGTGGGACGATAAAAAATATATTTTTAAAGCGATACAATTGTACTCTATGTGTTTTATTCGGTCAAAACCTCAATACTGAATGAAAATACTTAAGTATTCCGATTTCGAAAACATTTTAGTACTCCAATGTAAACATGGGAGAACTTCATATCTCTATTCGAATTAGCTCTAAAACATTTACAAAGTACTCGTGAATACTTCACGCGCAAGAACACCCAGACGTCCGCAGCCATGCTGCTCTTTCTAAATAGACCGCGTATTTCCTTCTCGTTGTAATTTCCACTGCAAGTACGTGTTCATGCAGAACACATTCGTATTCCCATGTAATTATCATTTTGTGAGTGCTTTTCTGTGTAATCACAGAATTCGTCAATTTTTGGTACAATTTCGTTACAATAGCGTGAAACGGAAGTAACGAAGCAAGTGGCCATGTTCCGTGAATTGCCGTTAAGTGAAAAACCCGCAGCGTCTCAAATTATTATCCGAATTGTACCTCGAAAGTTTTCGGATTATTCCAAGTGTATCCCAATGCGACAGTCTGGGGAACATAAATTACTTCCAGCGCATGTTCCTCTTAGTTTCTCGTTCCCTGTTAACTCCTCTCCGTACATGTCCCTTTTGCTTGCTTAACTGCGGTTTTTTTCTCACGTTTTATGTCTCATGCGATGCTTAACTAATGAACTACAGTAGTAGGAATACAGTAAAAATCCATTAAGAGTGCAATCATGCTTGGAAACTTCGAAGACCCGAAATGGAAGCTTTCATTCGAACATTTGTGTTAGTTCCCTGTTAATTCAGGATAATATTTCTATTATATATATTTATGGAGGAGAAGACTTGAGCGAACAGTGAGAATGCAATCTCAATTTCATCCAATATAAAGACTTTCTTCATAATTGACACCTGAAATAATTCATAATTTTTCAGAATATTGATGAGATATCATAGCTTATTTGATTTTCCTATTTTTTAACCGCAGTTCATTATTTCCGAACATATTCACACTATTAGAAAATTATAATCTCGCATTTAAAATTATCATTTGAGGTTAATTCTATAATAATACTTACATTTTTATCTAATAACAAAACCTTAACACTTGTATGAAAGTAAAATATTAAAATATAATTTATTCATAATAAATAATTATATAAAATATCAATGTTTCCGAAGAACCTTTCTAATCATAGCTCGTAGATGACAAAAACTTTTCATTCAGTAAGTATGACTACGCATCTGATATTCAACAATCAGAAGTATGATTTTTTTAACGCTCTAATATTTTCCCACTTTTGAGTATTATTAATTGTCTTGAGTTTCTCTGTTGGTTCAACATTTAATTTATAATTTAAGATGTTAAATATGCACGTTAAATTAGTATGCAAAATAACGAGAAGAATGTATGTAAAACTAAGAAAGGAGTTAACATAGCAATCGGTGGTGTAAAATTAGGCTTGCGGTAGATTTTAATGAAATTTTAATAGACTATCCGAACCAATGTATACTGAAATGCATCGTGCACGTATTGATTTTCTACTACTTGGCACATAATTAATTCGGGTAGCTCAGAAGAACATTACAGTTACTTATTGGGGATTTATAATCGATGAATGTAGGCGCAACTGAGTGAAACTCCATAAAGTCGAAGAGAATGATAATTATTTTCAAGTGCCACGAAATATTTTCTGTAGAACTTGGACTTAATTATTTCTGTCTTCCACTTATTGGAAACTATTTTAACTTCAATTTCCGTTAATTATCATTTTCAATAACTTAAGAATCGTTGACGTTATATTTTTATATTCTAACCTTTCTTTTAGAGTTCTTGTACACTAATTTGCGAATGACGGAGAGGCTATTTCTCTCCTAGCAAATAATACGTGATGAAGTAGAGGATCGATGGTCTATGACGTTATTTCCTTGCGTGATAGTGGGACGAAGTTTCTCTTGAGGAAACGAGTTTATGCCAAATCTCATTATCTACAGCAGCAACAACCGAAGATGGGTCAAGTACGTTGTTATGAGTTGGAGGACTGCACTGAGGGACCAAAGTAATTAGACGTCCTGGAGGCAATACACGTAAGCATGCTTGAAAATACAGAATTATATGAAAAAAAATAAAGAGTTGATTTCATTTTATACATTATTCCAAGGATATTATTTTAATTTAAGAATTAAACTTTAACTTGTCCATTTCATCATCTATGGAGAAAGACTTTTTACTTTATTCCCATTCATATTGAAGTTATCGCATGCATCCCTAGAATTATGGCAAGCACTCTACTTAACTATCAGAGATGTACCTAACATACCACATATCGTGAAGGCAAGGTTATAGGGAGTGTTTATATCTACGAAATTATGTTTAGTAGAAATTTTATCTCTCTTGAACATGCTCAATATTATTTATCTCCCTCCAGAAGATTTCCAAGGTTAACTTTTTATGCAATTAACATATATATTCATTGTGCTATTCTATTACAGGTGAATCACGTACTTTACATCGCTTAATCGTAATACTCTTCCGAAAGTTCCTATCATTGCATTTATCTTTCGGCTTACCACACACCATAGGACTTACCAACGTCCAAATTAAATTTACCTTTTAAATTGGAATACGTTTCAAAAGTCTGAAATTTAGGTGATTGAAAACACGTAGACTTTCTACACCAACAATTTGAAAATTTTGCTTTTAAATAAATAATAAGTTTACTAACATGCTGAATAGAGGACATGAGTGTCAACTGATTTGACGTTGAGAATCTATTTTTCTGAAGCTTTCGTTAAAGTCATACTACCTTACAACAAATATTCTTATGTAAGTTTCATCTACTATTTTTTTCTTCGTTCTCCGTAGTTAAGATAACATTAGACATTTTCTACCATAAGTAGCAGGTAAGTTTATGCATTACCCTCTCTTCCATTACTTGTACATTTTGACATATAAGTTCTTAATGTCTGTTTATGACAGGCCAATAAAAAAACTACTTTTAACTGGAACCTCCATAGTGATGCCCGATTACGGAAGGTATTTATACTGTTTATACTCTGAGTTTTCTGCAGAAATGTAATATCAACATCCCTCAGACATGTTCATGTCCATCACAGGATTAAAACAGCGTCTGTACTCACAACGATAACCCACCAAAGAGGCATAAAAACTTTCCGTCTTCTTCATAAATTAAGGCATCCATTTAAATAATATCTAACTTTCACTGAGCTTTCTCCTTTTTAATCCTCGAAATTTAAATGAATCAACATAGCCTCTGGACTATAATATCATAATATTCCACTGAGAGATAGTACCCAACTAATTTAACGTGAGAACATTTTCAGCTACTGTCATTTCCGACGATAAAAGTTCTTCTCAGAGGTTGGAAGTTGGTGGAGGGAACGAAATGACTCATCGCGAAAGGTAAGATGCCGCACCTTGGAAATTTTCGAGAAAGGATTTTGCGTTATTTTGGGAAATAATTTCCGTACAGCACGGGGAGCGAGTCGGAATGCTTGAGTGTGAAAAACATTTCTGCACCACCTGGTTGAGACAGCGAAGAAAGAACCCTCTTAAACGAATGTGGCTTTATTTATCGCCTTAGGTAGTGCGAACTCTTTGCTTGGAACTCCGCGGTAATTCGAGAGTGACTGACTGGTAATGAGTTCTCTCTGAAGTCCGCCTTTCCATTCACTTCCTATGAACCGTGCTTCGCTTTTGAAAAAAGTAGCTCGAGCCTGCCAGCTGTAAAATATACGCTTGAGATTTGATTCACGTTAAGGTTTTTCATAGGATATTTCGGGGCTAAATTAGTTTTGCGCGGCTGAAACGTTATCGCTTTGACTTAAAAGAACTTGGGGACCTTAGGATGTGACGCCGGCGTAAAGAAGGCCCACAAATGGCTCAATTTCTGTGGTACACCTTCTCAGGAGACGAAAATAAAAAGCGACGTTTTCGCACTCATAAACTATAATTAACGTTTTATCGCTCTGGTAGAAGATATATTTTTATTTCGGTCACTAAATAAAAACAACGAGGGTAAAATATAAATTCTTGGGAAGATCAAGTCCTTCGTCAACAATGTAATCCCCCATTTTACATTTTCTCTTATTTCGAGCTTTTATCCCTTCGTCTCAGTATATTATTTGAGTTTTAAAAAAAGTTGCGTAAAACTTTCTGTAGTGTAAAAACCCACTTTTAATACAATAACCAAGATGTTTTAAGAATATGAATAATCAAACATTTGTATCAAATATCAAAAGTATAATAAATTAAAAATAAATTACTATGCTTAGATTTGATTAAAAAGAATAAAGTTAATTAGAGTTGAATACATTTTTAGGAATACCAGTTGAAAATAATTTACAGAAATTCTACTAGTAGTAGTTAGTTTACATTTAGTTTCCAAACTTTAAGGCATGTCCCTGGCAGAATTTTTTCTTTACTATTAACTGTGAATGAATTTAAATTTCATGCTGATTTCATAATGAGGATTTGACTAAGTTTGATTCTAAAAAAGATAAAGCTTCGTTGTTGTCTACTTTATTAATTGGTATAAATAAAAATAAAATAATAAATTCCCATACAAAGAATGACGCAGAAACATTGAAGTAGCTGTGCATATATGAAAGACCAATAGTTCCCAATGTATGTGATATTGCAGCATAGGGGCACTGAGTTAAACGAAATAAGCGATGAAGATCAAGGGTGAAACTAAAAAAAAGCAAAAATAATTAATTCTGGTAAATAGACAGCCATAAAACCTAGCTATTAATTTTTAGAGACATATAAAAGGTTTTTATCACTAAATTACCATGTTTTCTTATTAAAATTGTCTATTTTAACTTTATCATTTATAATCGGCATAACTTTCGTGAATTACAAAGTTTTCAAAAACCTTGGAAATATTATGCTAACTGTAATTAGCTTTTTAAACATAGGAAAACCCATCTTTACCTTTCGATCGCTTACGGTAATACATTATTATTACACGAAACATAACGAAATGATTTTATAATTTTGGAGTGCCATACCTGGAGACCATGCAAGAAATTGTAAAGGTCCTCCTTATGGATAACATCAATATTTGAGGCTTCCTTCTATGACGGGAGCTGAGTGGCCCATCTGCTCCATTCTAATTTAATGACAAATTTTAATACATTTCAACTTATGTCTACTTTCCCATAATACCTTCTCGAAAAAATTCTCTTTGAATATGAATTATTTTACTTTTCGGTTCCTCAAACATCTTTCGGTTTTAATTGGTTGGAGATGCGGCAAGTCTCCGAGGAATTTCTTTCGTTACTCAATTTTCCGTCAAATTAGGAAAAAATTTGGAGAGCTTCGCCGAAATAAAACAGCGAGATAACTTTTTTTGTCGTCGACAAAGTGTCATCACATTCCTTACTATCACAAATTAAAAGCACTCTGCTGAGTTTCTTTCACACGCAATTTTTTAATTCCTCGAGGTACGGAAGTTTTACTTTCACTGACCTTCTTCCCCGCTGCGCACTTGAATGAGGGGCTGCGTAATCTCAAATTCAGGCGCAATAAATAAGGAAGATTATCTCCCCAACGCTTTTATTCCCAACAAAGCAACTTCCCCTCTACCGAACCTCCTCAACTTTTTTGGGCTGAATAACTTTCGGAGACGAATCTCAAACGTTCCTGCGTTCTTTCTCTCCGTCCAGACATTTAGAACCTACTCTTTTTCGCACGAAAGTTTCATGTAAGTGAACATGTCACACTGTACCGTTGCGTCGATCTGCATGGAAGATTTCCGTCGGGACTGAATCCTATGCTGGACGGTGGCGATCATCGGAGCGTATTTTGACTTACTTGAATGGAGATGAAGAATATTACATAATCTTACAAGAAGAGTATCACCAAAATTCACTACTTCGGCCTCGACTTTGTGGTAGATGATGAAAATCCTGGGGCTTCCCAAATGGCGAAGCATCTCTTGCAGGAAGACCACGGGAGTTCTTTTAAATGGAATTCCTCCATTTCGTGCACAAAGGGCGAGCGATAAACCACTACGAACAACTAGAAATACTTAAACGCTTGGAAATCCCTCGCCAACGATCATAAACGAGAACCTGCACCCCTTCACTTCCCCTATCCTTTCTTGTACAGTGAAAACTTTGTCGCATTTTTGTAACTCTGTCTAACCCAACCCCCCCCTCCCCCACCTACTCCCTTGCTTTCCCCTCATTGCTCCTCTTCCTATATATTGTGAATTTTCTCTGTTTCCTGTACCTGACGATGACGCGACGCGTCGAAGCCTAGGTCGTTTCATTAAATTATCCTGTGGTAACGTGTATAAGTGTTTCTTATTCTTTTCATCAAGAGTATCACCTCTGTGGTAAACGGATTTGCCCGATACTTTCAGAATATGTTCTTTGCTCAAAAATAATAGACATGTGTCCGAGAATTGACACAACTAGACATTTTTTAACTTAAAATTAGCAACCGAAAATCGGAGTTAGGCAACCACGCCAATATCTATTATTCTTGAGTAAGAAAAATATCCTGAAAGTGCGAATCCGTTTACCACAGAGGTGGTACTCCCCTTATTAGAATTGATTGGTAAAGAGGGAAAAACAAGCAAATATGTTCACAGTAATGATCTGGCAGCAGCAACATAATCACGGAATCTGTTTTGTGCTTACTCACGTAAAAACAGAACGCGAACTCCTCATACGAACACTTGAGGTGCAGAGAATATCTTAAAATTGCTTCATACGTCGATACAAATACACACCTCTTGATCACTAAAATAGTCGATGGGTTACATCATTCTCGCCGTAGAGCTTTTAAGAACGGCAACTTTTTGTTTCTAAGTAAAGTAATTTCTATGGAAATTTTTAACAAAGAATCATACTTTTTCATCACTGTGCTGAGAGACTCGCAACGTAATGGGTAAAAGTGAAACTGACATTTTCATTCATACCACACAAATGTGGTTATCGAAAGAAATATGCCGAATTAAAAATTTAAAGATGATGCTAAAACTACAAACTGTTACAAAATGATGATATATTTTTCCTCAAAAATCACGCTATTTTCGAGGAGGTGATTGAGAGAAAAGGGTTCTGAAAAATTTTCCTGTAAATAAATGACAACGGTAGAGTGGAATTAGCCAATGATGGTTACGTTAATTAATATTGCAAAAACAATCAACACTCTCATACGACCCAATGCGCATTTTGCCAGTCATGAAGACATCATCAGGGGTAAAAACAGAGTGAGAGGAAAGTAGCAAACTTCCACAAGCGGGATGAAAGAGTTACGAAACGAAATTCATTAATCTGTACGAATTCTCGTTAATATCCGAATTCATAAGGTACCTATTCCGTATTTCTATAAACGTGTAACTTTTCTAAGGCATTAAGACCGCGATTGGAATTACATAGCAGCAGAAGGTTAACAACGGAAATGTTGTGTAAAAATTCTCCTATGTATCTAGAACGCGAAAGAAAAAGTTGCCTCTTGGAACTCCAAGAGGAATTGGAATTCGTGTGCTTTCCAAACAATGGCATTTTAACTAATGAGCACGTTTTTCCAAACATCTCACTCATTATTTCCATTCCTATTAAACTCTTTTCACCCTGACCCTTCGTCTTATCAAAATAGCTGTCCCTATTCCCCCTTTTTCTGCATATATCAAAGAATCGCAAAACAACTGTGCCTGATGATGCCAGCTCGCCATCGAAATATATCGCATTAATAAAAACTGTGGAGGTGTATGAAATATTTCTTTTCCATTATTATGACCTTTCCCGAAGTAAAGTCTTCGCATATTATTAT
>KZ308535.1:725739-771043 GCA_000376725.2 Ladona fulva
ATCCCAAGGAAGAATGGACTTGAAAAAAGTCTGACGGGACCGGGAATCGAACCTGGGTCTCCCAATTGCCGGACGGGTGCTCTGTCCGTTGAGCTATCCCGGCAGAACATTTCTCCATTCGGGAGATTTTCTGGGCAAGGACTTACAGAGCACCCGACCGGCAACTGGGAGACCCGGGTTCGATTCCCGGTCCCGTCAGACTTTTTTTTCAAGTCCATTCTTCCTTGGGATTTTTCCTGGGTGCGCACCATCTTGCGCAAAGTCACCCTTACCCGTTTCCTCTACTTATCGTTTAGGAAGGACATGTCTTGCAGCTTCCCAAGCTATGACGAGCCTGCAATCCTAATTTTACAACTAATGGCTTGTATGACCAACGACTAAACCAACAAGAAAAATAGTAATCTTCCTTTATTAGAACACGTGGGAATCTTTTAAAAAATCAGTTAAGCGTTAATATTTCACGTAGACCGTCTGCGACTCAAAAGATGAATTATGCTTGAACGAAATCCGCCTGAACCCACCGTGGGTGCAAAATGCAACGTCTACAAGGGGTCGTATATCATGGGAGGGGCTGAGGAATTGATAGTTTTATGCGACTTCCGGGCTTAAACGCGGGAAGAGCAGGCCGTGAGAAATAGAGTGGGAGGATGGAGTGTGGCAGAGTCTGAGGAAAGAGAGAGAGGGAGGGAAATAGCATCTTGAAGGTCGCGAATGAGTTTTTCGCTGGGTCATACGTCATCCGCTCCATCAACACACGAGCTGTGATTCTCCATCTGAGGTAAACAGATTTTTAACGCAGTGGGGCCATCTCATATAATGATCTTGCGGACTTTATTTTCAATTTTCGAGCGGAAAATGGGAATTTTCTTCGTCGCGAAAATGTGCCGCCTAATATTCCGTGACCCCTTTTGCAGCGATGGCTTTTATTAAAATACCACAACCGTTTTCATCAAATGAAAGCGAATTTAAATTTGAAAAGGGCCGTTTAAAGTGTTCCTTATGCAATTTTATGTTTAATCATTTGATTTTAATTGTGTTTTCTTAAAACTGTTTTAGAACTACTTTATCTTTGAATGTTTAGAATTTTGTCTCCAATTACTTTGTGTTGTATCTCTCTTGTTCATTTATTTAATAGGAGTTTCTGGGTCTCGAGATTGGATAACGCGAATAGTTAACAATGTTATTCTTATGAGAGTACTAAGAATAATTTATTCACGGAATTCAACAACCGATAGATATAAAAATAGTTTTTTTTTTACCTTGATGGATAGATCGACTTGTTCTGTGTTTTCAGATAAATTTGTAACAATTTTTTAAAAAGATTAATTGACAACTGAATATGGTTAGAACTAAATTACACGTAATTGTTTTTTGACACAATGTATGTGTTCAACGGAAACACAACCTTTGAGATTAAAATCAGTAGAGATTAAGAGATGAATGTTTATAGCTATACCAAATATCAATAAATTTTGTATTAAATTAAGATATTAGCCACGAAAAGATTACAGCATGTGCATGTATAAATATATTATTCGTCTTTGTATAGAAGCGCTAAACGATAACGAAGAGTTCACAGTTAAGCTAAAATTGCAAAAGACATTTTATGCGTATTTATTTAACATACTTCCAACGCTATTTAAATTTTTAAGGTACCCATGAGCCCCTAGATCTAAATAGTTTTACCCTATCTATGTTAATTGGTTTAAAAAATTATATTTGCAATTTATTATGTACATCAATTTATCACCAATACAACATTACGTATCGCCTTAAATACTGTTATTTTTGTTTGTTGAAAGATTAATGAAAAAATATCTAGAGAGTGTATAAAGAGATTAATTCTTTTCCAACTGCAAATAGAAATTTTGGTGACTTGAGTCATAAAAATGCTAAACCCAATCCATACCTAACACTGTAAAAATTCTGTAATATGAACAATCAAACGATTTAGTCGTTCCGCCTTTTACCATAATAATCGAAACGCTGCCAATAATACATTACAGAAAATTTCTCTTTTGGGAAAATTTAAGCCTAATTTTTATCCCACACAAATGTTCGTGTCCAATTTTATTTCACGACTCCCGCTTTTGATTATCTGCATATACCAAAGTTCATTTCAGATTTTCACCGTGCTTTCCTCGTGGAAAATTGAACAAAATTCATGGTTTACGAGGGATTTCGCATATATAACGTGTTTGTGCACAAAGGCATGCATCTATTCATCAGAATTGAATAATTAAAAGCCTCAGATATTTTGTTTATGAATGAGATTGCATGCTTTCACTTCTTTCCTGAGGATTGAGAATATATATCTACACCACTTTGTTTCTGTCATCAAAGCCTTTCCCAAGGGAAATGCGTTGAACTGTAATTATTCTGTGTAGGTCAAAATGCACAAAGAAGAATCAGTCATATCGTAGCCGATATGATCATCAAAAAGCAATTCTATTTCATCAGTTAATCGCAAGTCCAGCCACAGAGTTCCAGATTCGAATTCCGATTAATCAGTTTTTTTCTGGTTAGAAAATGATAGTTTGTGTTCGTCAATAATAATTATCATTAAAGTAAATATAATTTGGATGATCATCCTGTTTCCATTTAAGAATCATCATTACCTGTTATATTTTCATAAAACTATCCTCAATTTTCTGCTAATTCACCCCCACTTATTTTTTCACACATGGAAAGCACAAAATCCATTTTTCGCCCTTTCTTATAATGGCAAAAATTTTAGGGGAACTTACGTACTTCTATTTTCTTCTATAAGACACACCCCACCTTTTTTACTTATGTGACTAAATACGACTTAGGTGTGGGCGTATACGGTATTGTTATTATTGAGACTGTTAGTCAGATTAAAAGAATTCACTTCTCAGTGAAAATTCGTGTCGGAAGAATATATTCACTATAACTTTATTAAATAATAAATTAGTGAACTATTTCGTTGCTATTAAGGCTTTTTTAGGTTTTGATGCTTGAATAAATAGAGATTTTAATACATGAGAATATAAGACATCAAAATTACCTAATTTATCTTTTGCAGCAAAATTAATGCAGCATTTAGTACGAAATGGCATTCAACAGAATATAAATCGCTATCTAGTGGCATAACGTATAAAATTGCTAAATTTTCAAGTTATTAGAGCAAGTAAACCACTTCTTTTGAAGCCCAAGGCAATTATTCTCTCTTCAGTTTCAATATCATAGCAATTCTAGTTGAATTCGATAATCTTCATTGAATTATGAGACAAACAAGAAGAGAATGCGACCAATAGAATATATGTATATTTCTAATCTCATTTACGAAGAAACAAAGAAATCCTTAAGTACCTTAAGCTCCAGTCCCTCTTCTCTTTTCATCGTAGACCGTCCTTTTCTTTTGCAGGATTTAAGACACCATTCAGGCTTGTACAATGACGATCAATTCGGCTGAAGTGTATGTTCGAATTTCATAAGCCAGGCCAATTTTCACGCACGGTCGGTAGTATGTAACGTACATACTACTACTGAAAGAAAACAGAGCATAAAAGATGTATAGGGAACTCGGTACCACAGAATGGAAAGACAATACTTTATCTGAGAAAATTTTGTGTTGGAAAGTTAACGACTGAATAGGTTATCACCAATCTTTGACCGAGATCCATTTTACTAGTTCCTTTAATATAGAGTATGTACCTTTATTGCAGAAATAAAACGTAAGAAATGTAAGAAAAATATTCACATCGATCCGATTTAAAAGTACATCGTTCATAGATAGTTGATAATATACGATTCCTACCCAGTAGTTTCCATTACTCATCAGCTAATTTCTAAGCCTATTCTAAAATTGAAAAAATCGATGGCATTTTGTCTGAATTCCTCGTGGAAGCGTGGATGCACATCTCGTAATGGTTAAAGTTGATGGAGTTCCAAAAAGAGAGAGGTCTCATTGCCAATATGTATTGACTTTAGGAGCGGCCGATAAAACTCGAACTTCACATAGCGTTGGTTGTTTAGCGCTGAGTTGTTTGCCTGGAATTTCAGGTCAGAGCCCGCAACTCAAACTGTATAACATCATTAAGTTTCCAATGGCATTCTCTTTCTATCTTTAGTGAAACAACCTTCCAAGAACCGTTAGTCTAAATGTAATTAAAAACGTGTCATCCTTGCTAATTTCTTTCTTCATGAAATTATTGCAATTTTTTCTCTCTGGATCCAGTTAATTTCTTGGCAACCATTATTTGGAATTTAACAAATAAAATCTACAAGACATTCGTTAAATTTTGATTAATTAAAAGTTCTCTAAAGTATTCTTGAAAATTACTTTAGAGTAGAAAAATAGCCGAAATGATGTTTCGAGAGTAATTT
Organism: Ladona fulva; assembly: GCA_000376725.2. Classification (NCBI taxonomy): domain Eukaryota; kingdom Metazoa; phylum Arthropoda; class Insecta; order Odonata; family Libellulidae; genus Ladona; species Ladona fulva. The sequence goes on from KZ308535.1 coordinate 730,090, forward strand.
AACGTATTTCATTGAAACAGTTCCTTTCCGACAAACAGTATTATCTTAGTTAAGAACTGGGTCCTTGGTCGACGCTTACATTGGATAAGCCGCTTAATAAGATAGTGTGGCTGCAAATAATATCAGGGAAAGGCTTAGTAAAGAACTACTGATTTAAAAATGCTCATGCGGCGAAGATACACTCAGAAAAAGAATTTAGCATTTAATCCAGTTTTTGACCCATTTGTCCTGAAAGATTATTCGAAATCTTCCATTCTTCTCTTCCATATGAGGTCTCCTATATTTGTATGTCATTATAAAATCTCGATTTTTTGAAAATCAAACAGTTTCCAAATGCAATGAAAAAATGGTAAAATAAACAAATAGATTGCCCTTCTTTATTTTCTATGGTTAGCCTTAATTCGTGTTATTCTATATCATAAAGGAGTGTGTGGATATGTATGTACCTGCGTGGATATCTATGTTCGCCTAAAACTCGATAATCAATAGTTCAGAAGACCAACTAGCAGAAAATAGATAAGCTCTCAAAAAAAGCAATTGAATAAAGAAAGTTATCTTTGTCCTAGGTTATCGATTTAATTCCTGAATTGGGAGAATATTGTCAAAATTATGCAAATCTTGTCAAATTTTACGCAAAACTTTTCTAAAATTTGTCAGCTACTACAACGGCCAATGCGATTGTTGAATCCGCTCTCATGTATTATCCTTTAAGAAAACATAGAAATTATATTAATGTAAAAATTATAATGAGAATTAATGAGCTTTAAAACTAATGAATCATTCATATAACTGAATGAATCGTTTAATAACATATACTGCCAGTATATGTGCGCAGAACATTTGAAAATTAGCTAAAAGATACCCATGTTTAATCTTGAAGTAAAAGTGACCAGATCTGAGAAAATATATTTTATCATACAAAGAAAATTAACATAACAGAAAATATTCTAGAAATAGTAAAGAATCTTTAATGAAAGCTTATATAAATGCAGAGATTCTGAACGTGTCGCATTAATCTTGGATTGAATTCAAACATGTTTCTTGCTTTCTAATAAAAAAATCAACAAAATTACAATTTATCCTATGGTAAACACGCAAAACTTTGCAGGCTACATTATTATTACCTTATCTTATTTATTCACAATGATTTTCGAGAATGCTGAGGAAATTCTGTCCAATGTATATTGCTCGACTATTCATTTCAGATGGGCTCGAATACTGCCCAAAACCATTTTAAATAGACGCACAGAAAAAAAACTTAAATGAATAATACCGAAAGTGATACTTCTCTCAAGTTCATCTAGTTTCCCGATAAAAGTCAATTTGGAGCGGGGCTTTAAAAATGTATTATTTTCTGTTGTATGGTTTCTAACTGGAAATCGAGAAACTGACAGTTAAGATTGGTGACCTCAATTGGTCAGAAACAAAGAGCCCTATCCTATTTACTGTATTAATAACGATGTAACGTCTAGCGATGCCTTGATATCTGTTAGTTTTGATAAAATAAACCTTTGAGGTTTTCCTTGCTGCCTGAGAAGGCATACATTCTATAAGGCTGCTATGAATTTTGCTGCCACTAGCAAAAAGGCCTCAAAACATTTCTTTTCGTTTGTTAACCTCATTCATATTGCTAATAAATATTTCGTGAATTCATTACCTCAAAGGGGTTACAGGGGGCCCGCGGAGCTACGGAACTGCAAAAATTGTTCGTCTCGCAGCTAATTATTTCCTGAAAGTTTGAAGCAATTCTCTCTGAAGTTTGATAACTCAAGCGGGTTACGAATATTTGCTTTAGAAACTACCGTAGAGAGTGAAACATTAACTCGCTTTCATCGTCATTGAGTTAAAACAATTAACAAACTACTACGTAACTATTAACTTAAAGCTGTCTAGTTAATATCATGCATTAGTATTTGAAAATAAAGCGGAATATAATATATGTGAACGCAAAGTCGTTTATGAGAGCCGAGATGAGCCAGCGGAGTCTAAAGGTTGGACACCTTTGTCGAAAAGAAAGCTCAAATGGCTCAAAATTCCCTCGCAAAAATTTACCGAAAAAGAACTTTCCCTTCCAAAAGTAAGTAATTTCGCCTTGATAGTAACGTCTTTTTTCATATAGTTTCAAATGCTGTTTTCCCAGAAATGAATGTCTCCGATGCTCAGCAGCTTTAAACCTCTCTTATTAGCTCTTTCGCCAGAACTTCGTTCCTTCATTATCCTTCATTTCTTCTCCCTTTCTATTCCCTTTATTTTTCTACACCATTCCTCATCCTTTCCCCTATCCTCTCTCTCTCTCTAAAACAAACAGTCGTAACCTTTACGCCGAGTCGAGCAGGCACATGCTTTCAGTCCGCCCGCAAATAAAATATCCTTTCCGGAAACTGGTACGATATGGCTCTGCCATAGAAACTCCACTTTAATTCCCCTTCTCGCCGCTTCCTCGGCGCTGCAAATACTTAGCCTCTGCTATTTGATGAAACCCTTTTCGTGCAAACGCCACTGCCAGTGGCGGATTTCCGCGAGGAAAATGTTTCCTAAAAATCTCCGAATGTATCATTCGGTTGATTCCTTCCTCGCCTTACTTCGTCCGCATGAATGTTTTCGTGCACGCATGCGCGGTTTCACCGAGACCACGTTCCTCTTTCCCCCACTTTAAAGCGGAATTCCTGTTTTTTCAAACCGTGGTGAAATTAAAAGATTTTTTATCGTACCTTTGTCGAAATTTTCTCTTTCGTGCCTTTTAACCTAAAAATTAAGTTCTCTTAGCGCATCGTGATGAAAAAGGAGAACTTTCCTCGCCATCTCGGAAACTGTTTGCTAAATAATGTGCTCATTTATTAACTTTTTTGTTTCTTTCTGGCGAAATTCACCTCCGAATCTAACCCTAGGAAAATACCTTAAATCAATGCGTCACCAAGGAGAGAGAGAGCGTAAACCTTTTGTGCAGAGCAAAGTTTTGTGATAGTAAGTTGATATTATCTTTAGCAGCTACTTCCATTTACAGGGTTTTATTTCCTTTTCTATAAGAGGAAGCAAGAAATTAAATAATATAAATGTAACATTTAGTACGAGGGTAATCCCAGAGGTAAGAGACCTGAAGTGTATATGGCGGTTGTTGTTTGAAAAAGATTACTATGGTCGAAAGTACCATCAATTGAAAAGCTTAACTTTGAAGTCTCAAGACGCTAAATTGTTTAGCATTTCATTGACAGCCATAAATATTGAACACTCTTTGTGAATTCTTAAGTATGGAAATAGCTGGTCATCGTTTTGTGATACAATACTTTCATTTGAGAGGTCTCAGTCCAACCAATATCAAAGCCTAGCTACATTCTACTCTGGGGGAGTCTGCTCCTTAGTTTATAACGATAAAATATTGGATGGTAGAGTTTAAACGAGGCCATACGAGCTGCCAAGGCGAACATCGCAGTGGTTGACCAAATGATGTGACCACACTAGAAATGGCGAAGAAAGTTCACGAACTGGTATTGGATGATCGAAGACTGATAATGCGCGGGATAGCTACATGATAGACTTTGAAAATGCTGTACATTGCATATTGATTGAAAATTTGGACATGGGAAAGCTGTGCGTGAAATGGGTGCCACGTTTGCTCGCAATTAAAAAAAAAAAAAAACCAGCGTCGTGAGGATGTTTCAATCGAGTGTTAGGCGATGTTTCACAGCAATAAAGCCGAATTTTGCGACTATTAATAACTATAGATGAAACATGAGTCTATCACTTCAGACCTGAGACGAAGAAACAGTTATAACAATGGATTGCAAGGGGGAGAATCGGTTCCAAAGAAGGCGAAGACAGTTCCACCCGCTGGCAAGGTTATGGCGTCAGTTTTCTGAGATACGCATGGGATAATTTTCATTAAATATCTTCAAAAAGGAAAAACAATGAACGGCGAGTTATTCTAACTTATTACAGCGTTTGAGAGGATAAAATCAAGAAAAAATGGCTGCAGTTGGCGAAAAAGAAGGTGTTGTTTCATCAAGACCATGCACAAATTCACACACCCGTGATCGCGATGGCCAAAATGAATGAGTTAAAGTGCAAATTCACGCACACTATTCGCCAGATTTAGCCCCCATGAATTGTTTTCTCTTGCCTCACTGGAAAAAATGGCACAATGGTAAAGGATTTGCCAACAATGAAGAGGTGGAGTCGCGGTTAATGGCTATTTTGAGAACTTTGACGGTTCTCACTACCATATAAAAAGGGCATCGAAGTTATTGAACATCATTGGGAAAATGTTCTAAAGCTAAATGAAACTATGTTGAGGAATAAAGATATTGTTTTCCAATTTTTTTGTTTTTTTTTTGTTAGGTCGGGTACTTCTGGGACCTTCCTCGCAATCCGATTAACCTGAATCTTTAAAAGAAGTTATAGTAAGGTAATTGAACACTGGAAGGTTTTCAGTTCAGGACTTAACATGGGAGTTAACAATTTACCAGTATTAAAAGTATACTCGTTACAAGTGGATAATTTTCCGGTGGCAACGTCGCATATATATAAAAGAAAAAGAAGAAGAAGAAACACCTGCACACATCCAATACGTACACAAAAGTCAACAGCACCCATTATGTACAACAATACTATACACCTTATAATACAGAAGTCTTAAGGCAAAAACTAAACACAATAAGATTAAAACAAATCGCATAAAATCTAAAATTCCTCTGCTCTACCCTATATTAACAACCAATTAGTTATACATTTACAAAAGAAATTATCGTGAAAATCGTGAAGTTATTAATATATTGGTAACATCATTGGAACCTATTAAGGTTTTGTCCCTCGATTCCTCGTGGAAATTTTTTGTTTGTACTTGAGAAGGGGTTAAGAATATCTTCAAGTAATTCATTCCATTCTTTTACAGTTCTTTTCACGAAAGAATACTTCCTCAAGTCCTTTTTAGATGGTTCGATATACATCTTGCAGGAATGATCATGTTTACCAATAAATCTTGGGATTATAACCTATTCTGATATTGCATTTATTTCCATGGATACATTACAGTTCACTTATTTATTCTCCACTAAAACAGTGAACCGTTGCTAGACTAAACGTGGTAAAATAAAATTATGTCATTAAAAGATTCTTGAAATAGAATTCGTCGGAGAATGCCACGTACACTTTTGGGTTGAGAAAATAGAGCTATGTTAAAACAAGGGATACTTTAAAAAAAGTTCACGACCCTGAACTCATAAAAATAGATAGTTAGGAAGGAGCAGCAATACAGGGGATTCACTTGTCTTCGTAAGGTTTTCGATTCATTGCTCGCAATTCCCATTTCCCCACGATAATACGTTATTTCACCTCCCCATAATATGCTGTCATTTAAGTGCTAAACGAAATTTAAAATTTCATTTTCCGATTCATCTCTTCAATTTTGGACGGTTTATCTCTTTCCATGCTGTTTCATAACGATATCCTTTTTTTTACGAACGACGTCCTTTACATTATATAAAACTTGGAAGACCAATCAATTGGGTGATAATAAAGTAATAACACGAAACAATAAAATCTCCAAACAGTGATAAAATTTAGAATTTAGCATAGGTAAACCACTGTTTGAATTCATGAGCCTAATCGTGTTCACAGAAACTGTGTCATGTAGTTAAGGATTCTGATATACTTTTTTTTAATTATTTTTTATCAACTATAATCTCTAATTATAGCAAGGAAGAATAAACTTGAAAAAAGTCTGACGGGACCGGGAATCGAACCTGGGTCTCCCAATTGCCGGACGGGTGCTCTGTCCGTTGAGCTATCCCGGCAGAACATTTCTCCATTCGGGAGATTTTCTGGGCAAGGACTTACAGAGCACCCGACCGGCAACTGGGAGACCCGGGTTCGATTCCCGGTCCCGTCAGACTTTTTTTTCAAGTCCATTCTTCCTTGGGATTTTTCCTGGGTGCGCACCATCTTGCGCAAAGTCACCCTTACCCGTTTCCTCTACTTATCGTTTAGGAAGGACATGTCTTGCAGCTTCCCAAGCTATGACGAGCCTGCAATCCTAATTTTACAACTAATGGCTTGTATGACCAACGACTAAACCAACAAGAAAAATAGTAATCTTCCTTTATTAGAACACGTGGGAATCTTTTAAAAAATCAGTTAAGCGTTAATATTTCACGTAGACCGTCTGCGACTCAAAAGATGAATTATGCTTGAACGAAATCCGCCTGAACCCACCGTGGGTGCAAAATGCAACGTCTACAAGGGGTCGTATATCATGGGAGGGGCTGAGGAATTGATAGTTTTATGCGACTTCCGGGCTTAAACGCGGGAAGAGCAGGCCGTGAGAAATAGAGTGGGAGGATGGAGTGTGGCAGAGTCTGAGGAAAGAGAGAGAGGGAGGGAAATAGCATCTTGAAGGTCGCGAATGAGTTTTTCGCTGGGTCATACGTCATCCGCTCCATCAACACACGAGCTGTGATTCTCCATCTGAGGTAAACAGATTTTTAACGCAGTGGGGCCATCTCATATAATGATCTTGCGGACTTTATTTTCAATTTTCGAGCGGAAAATGGGAATTTTCTTCGTCGCGAAAATGTGCCGCCTAATATTCCGTGACCCCTTTTGCAGCGATGGCTTTTATTAAAATACCACAACCGTTTTCATCAAATGAAAGCGAATTTAAATTTGAAAAGGGCCGTTTAAAGTGTTCCTTATGCAATTTTATGTTTAATCATTTGATTTTAATTGTGTTTTCTTAAAACTGTTTTAGAACTACTTTATCTTTGAATGTTTAGAATTTTGTCTCCAATTACTTTGTGTTGTATCTCTCTTGTTCATTTATTTAATAGGAGTTTCTGGGTCTCGAGATTGGATAACGCGAATAGTTAACAATGTTATTCTTATGAGAGTACTAAGAATAATTTATTCACGGAATTCAACAACCGATAGATATAAAAATAGTTTTTTTTTTACCTTGATGGATAGATCGACTTGTTCTGTGTTTTCAGATAAATTTGTAACAATTTTTTAAAAAGATTAATTGACNTTGAACGATTGTAAGCTTGAAAAATATACCTTTACATTTCGTGAATTGGATGTTCTGCTGACTGTGATAGTTAAGGAAAGCATGTTGTTTTCAATGATATTTCATGCATTTCCGTCACTATCACTTACCTGTAATAACTCATTCAACATTTAAACAATTTTTTTTCCATCATAATTTTAGACTTTATGATCCGAAGTTACGTAGCGTATGATTAAATTATCCTGTCTCATTCAGTGCCGTGGTCTGGCTGACAGTATCGTCATTCTGATTCCACAACAAAATAGCATATCAAGGCAAGAGTGCCATCATGGTACACGAAATACACAGCTTTTCAATGTATAACTTCATTATCCTACACGTGCCACTTTATATACGTGAAAAATCAAAGAGTAACAGTAACATATTCTTCCTGCATTTTCCATTTAGCGTAATGCATTAAATGATAAAATTAAATCGAAAATACTCCACCAAACACATTAAACCAATTTAGATGCACCACCCTAAAGTGATTGGTTTCTGCAATAATCGTGCTACAGGAAGAAAAAAAGATTTGCAATCCGGCCAAATTCAATATCTCTCTGCGAACGGAAATTTAATGTCCCTTATTTTGTACTAGGAGCAACATTTCCACCATTAGCTCCCTTTATCGAAGGTTCATAGGGATTAGAAGCGGAAATTTCATTTCAGGAGTTCTCTAGTGCGCAATTTCTTTTAGAGCCATCCATCTCTACCTAATGAAACTTCAAAACTTTTATGGAGCTGACCTCGGTAGCAAAGTCGTTCCGATGAACAGGATGACAGATTAAAGCATCTATATGTTTTTAATCTCCTTCATTTATTACAAACTTCCGAGTTTTTTAGCGGTCCCGAGAAGTTTTACTTCAATTCGACGTGCGTCTGAAGATTGGGAAACAGATTAACGCGCGAATGCCAAATCTCTCCGAGAGCATCCAAGCGTCATTTTTCCAACAGAGGGTAACTTGCAAATGAAGGGTATGTTCTCATCGGAAACTTGAGGACGGACAAGTGCTGCGATGATGACTTCCTCAGCGCTTCGAGAGCGAGAATCATGAGCGTATGGTCGAGAGAGGAACACATGCAGTCATACTTCCCCGAAACGTGCAATGCGACAGAACGGAGTTTATGTCTGAGTTCGCTTTGACAAACATTCCGCTAGTGCATACTGCTCACGAACAGAATGAATAGATAATGCGTATGGAACTTACTGAATTCGGTTCGGGCTTCAAGTAATTTTCCAGAAAAACCTTCACCCTTACATGTACCCTGTGTAGAGGCTTAGCCAAGGGGGTGGTTCAACCCTCCCCCTCATAAGGGGTGGTTTGAACCATAAGCCAACGATAAACAAAGGCATGCACAAGTATGCCATAAAAACGCCGCAGGAGATTCGCATGGAATATATATGTAAATATAAATCTGGTTCCATCTTTATTACGTTTATGGCAGAAGTTTACCCGCTCCTGGATTGTATGCAATGGTTCAGGGGCAGTTGGTCGAAGGACAACCGGTCGATGGGACAACCCGTCGCTAGACATTTCGTCGTGTCTTTCGACCAAATGTCTCAGCGACGAAATGTCTAGCGACGGGTTGTCCCATCGACCGGTTGTCCTTCAACCAACTGCCCCTGAACCGTATGCAATGCATTGTTTACTCCCCGGATCTGAAACTCCCCACATAGACAAATCATGGCTACTCCCCTAACCCTGTGAGCCAACTTTTGGCACGTGTATGAGATGTGCATGCAAGCATAGTTTTATTTCTCCAATTTGTTTCCGTCGGACATCGACCGTGGATAAAATAACCCTTTGAATTGGCAAGTTATAGCACCCATTTAGCTGATTCATCTTCAGTATTTGATTGGCCCATGTGGCAGGATAGGAGCATAATAGCTAATACGTTTTTCTAAAACGTGTAAAATCTGATTTTATAGAATATGTTATGTTAATAAAGAGGTAAAACTTTAAAGCAAAATTGCAACTCAATTTAGGAACTGATTTAGAATTTTTATGAAAGTAAAATAGTGGTAGTTAAAAGAGGAAACGAGCAACGAGGAAAATTAATAATATATAGGCAAGACAAGACTGTGCTCTCTCCCCAATATCTTTTGATGTTTATATCCAAGACCCATTGAATAAGGTTAGGGAAGACATGATTTAGAGATAAAATAAAAGGAAGGGAGGTAAATATGACTCGATTTGCAGATGATACTGTAGTGGCGGCAAGATGCGAGGGGAAACATAAAACCATGTAAAAAATGACGGAAGAAATTATGGGAAGGAATATTATATGAATCTTAACAAAACTGAAACTTAGCCGCTGGCATATGACGAACAAGATAATAATAAAATTATGGTCAAAATGGATGATGTGACATTGAAGAAATACAATGCATTCACGTATCAAGGGAGAAAAATATGTAAAGATGAGAGAGGAAAGATGGAAATAAGGAGGAGAACACGACAGACAAAGATGGCACGTGGCTAAGAAACGCCTTTTTATAACAAACAACACCAGCCTGTGTAGAAGGAGTTAATTGGTAAAACATACCTAAGAAGTGTTGACTGTATATATGTAAAACGTTGACGATGAGGCAGGAAATGAAAAGGAGGCTACATTCCTTTTAAAAATGGTGTTATAGAAAGGATGCTTATATTATATGCTAAGGATAAGCTGGAAGGATAAAGTGACGAATGAAGAAGTTTATGGGAGAGTTAGGGATAGCAATACTATCTGGAAAAGGTTAAAACAGAAGAGGACAGGGCTAAAAGGAGATATTTTACGTTGCGAGAGCTTGGTGAAAACAATATTAGAGGGAATCATGGAGGGAAAGAGGTGTAGAAGAGGACCAAGTGTTAGATGTATACAACTGATAATGGGAGATGTTGACTGAACCAACTACACTGAATTGAAAAGAAAATCAGATTTCAGCAGACCAAGCCAAGGATTGATCACTTATGAAGCCATTGGACTATTTAACACTTAGTTATGACTGGAATTCAAGATCGGTTTACAAATAACTTAAAAACACATATCACGGAAAACTTTTTTCTGCCAAACGAAGCGTTGGAAACAGGCTGTTGATCAATTGAGCTTCGATCGAACGAGGAATTCCCATTCGACTCAATGCTTGATGAAGAGTTCGCTTTTTCAATATCTAATGTAACCGATGTAATGCAAGCGAGCAAAAGAATTTAATTCATGTGTACGACGGCGCATAAAATTGGAATTCCATTACAATACAAATAGGATTTTCAATTCTATCTCCATTGAATATTATTCATGTAGATAAGTCATTATCTCTGTTCATGGAACACCGATTCCTATTCAAATGGGAAGCATTCAAAACACGATAATACCCTTTTAGCGTCGAATTAATTGTATTAACTACGGGTCATAATAAGCTTGTCGACATTTGAAGAGTTCGTTTTTAACATGCTTGCGTGTATTTAGCAGCGAAATTCATTCTGCGGTTACCGAGATTGAAGTGATCGGCGATAGCTTTTCCATCAATGTGGACTGAGCCAAAATTTCTTTTACATTTAATTTGATGAACTGCACTGAAAATTCATTATTAACGGGTACAATTGATTTACCAAGGCAACGAAGCTCTTTAACAGTAATAACTATCGAAGTTATTAATTAAATTAGTATGACTTAGATTTAGATCGCACGAAAGATAAATTAGAAGTAGTCATTAAACCTTAGGTCATTTTGATTGACTTTGAAGAACGCCTCTTAATCACGAAAAAGCAATGCTTTGTATTTTTCACGGAATCCCTATTAAATATGACTTTTTTCCACCTTACTGGTATACTATAACTATAAATATTGGTATTATTATTTCTTTAACGTAAACAGGAGCCCCTAATTGTATCCGTTTTTAATAAGCTAAGCCATCACAGACATAAACACAAAAAGCCATGCCCTAGCCTGTAAAACCCAATTAGCCGGGACTTGATCCCCGACAGTGTTAAAAAGCAAGCACGCTAACCATCGAGGTCAGCAGATATTAATCAGGTACACCATATCGGAAAAAGACACAGCTTGTGCGTGTCACTTAAGTATTGCTGAGAAGTTATAATAATAATTGTAATAAACTGTCTCTATAAGGGCGAGATTGGTATTGATGTCTCTTCCTAAATGCAGCATATTCTTCGTCTTATAAGGATGCCTCTTGAGAAAGTGCTAAGAAAAAATACTTTGTGGATCTAAAAGCCTAACTATAAAACAGTTTTGAAAATAAGAAAGAAGCAGGAAAACACCCGTTAGAAAGTAGGTGTGAAAAAGCTGAGAAACCTACTAATAGTTCAACTAAAATATAAGGAGAAGGGAATTCAAGGAAGAACTAAAAATCAAGCAAAAACAATCAAGAAACAATCATTCCTTGGTAAAAGATATATAAATAAGTTTACATAAAACAATATAGAGAAAAAGAACAACATGGAAAACAAATACGTTGTCAGAGAAACCCATTAGGTGCGAATGAGGAAAGGATAAGGGAGAGGTCAAGTCAACTCAGGGAATATATGATATGCAAATTATTTGAAGTTAACATTCGTTACAAAATTAACACGTCAGATTAAAAGTATCGATGTTTTCACGAAGGGATTGTTTTATTTAAAAGCCCGAGAATTTATAACTAGTTTTTTATTTATCGGGAGCTATAACTTAGCAGTCTTCACTAAGATTCGAGAGTAGATGACTGCTTCGAATGTGATCAGAAACCCTGGAAGAGAGAGGGAAAAAGGTTGAGAATCGTACTTTCAATTTTCGACGGAGAGCGCGCTTTATATCTAGCTAATGTATCCTCAAAAGATATATGAGCTCGTATATACCCTGCCGAGGCGAGCGCGCACTCAAAATTGAAAGAAAAATCCGTAACATCACGCTGGGGAAATGTACATGTTGAGTGTATTTAGCTTGTCGCCGTAAGTTAGAAGATTGCACCTTAGATGGGGCGGTGGAGGAATAAGGGAACAATTTTTGGGATGGGGATGGCGAGGAGTAAGTAAGAGTGAAGCGTATAAGAATGAGGGAGAAAAGCAAAGACCTGAGCTGGGAGGATTACGCGCTTATGAGACTATCGTAGTGTAGCAAAGAGAGCCAAGAGGATATTAGAGGAGTAAGTGTTAGCATGGTGGATTTTCCGGGATAAACAAGACGTGAAAACGGACACCACGTTGCGGTGGAAACTCGGGGTCTATCTGAATAACAACGTGAAAATCCTATAGCGAGTCAAAGGTTCCGGTCGCTTATACAGAGACTGCATGGAAATGCCGAATTATGCAGTTTCCTTGTGTTTACATGCTTCAATGCGAAATTGCAAACTTTAAAATTCGTAATTCTTTGACGCCTGTCATCATCAATTAATCCTTTGATTTGACGATAGATTTAATTAAAAGCATTTCAACAGAAAAAGTACAAGAATTACGCTATTCTCAAAGAAAGGAGTGGCTGTTAGCATGGAATCTCATGTACATTTTTCTACGAGTTCAAAATCAATCGAGTTGCAAGAATTCCCTTTCTTTTAGAGTAAAATTTCTTGACATTCCGATGATAGTGCAAGAAGTACGTCATCCTCTAAAGAACTAGGATTATTCTCAAGGAGAAACGATCATATAGAAATCTGGTAGCACCGGGGCTCGATTCTGGAACTCCCGACTGCCATGAAAGGTAGACTGCATTTCATTTCCATTTTTCCTTGGGATTCACAATTAATTTGTTGAGGGAAAATAAATCTGATGTTTACTGCAGAATCACCCATGATATTTCTCTATCATTACAGTAATACGTCGACACTAGACGCCCTCTCAAGAATTTTCCTTTATTCTTTTTCATGTGTCATGTAAAAATATTACAGTAGGGTCTCAGATAACGGTTCTGCGCCATGACTGCTGAGGTTACATACAAATTATATTTTGATTGTAATGAAAGGAGGTACATTCGCTGATTTGTTAGATGACTGATTTAATCTAATTAAAGCATTTATTGTTGGTATTATGATGAAGCAACTTACAAAAACTAGTACTGAAGTCTTTGAAATTTTTCGATAACTTTAAAGATAGAAAAATCGGTTGGTTGCAGTTAAGAAATATTGAGCGGTCGCCCATGCACTCAGCTAAGAGGTTGCCTTGGTCTTAATGTATCGGTGGAAATTGCTTGGCAGTTTTTCTTCCGTATTTAAGCATTTTATTCTTTTAATTTTGAGTTTATCGTTTCATTTTTTGACCCTCTATATTAGTTTTCATTCCATTATTTTAGTTTTTTTATTAATACTTTCATTGCGGATACCTCCATTTCCTATGCATATATCATACCAACGGTGGAGTGATCCGCAGTGAACATGTTATTATCCTTTTTTATTCCGCATTCGGGAAATAAGAACAACTAACTACTTTCATCCCATTCTACTAGGTTCGTTGTTCCACAATGCAGGGTCCCAATGCCATAGTAAGCAGTTAATCGACAGGTTCGCTCGAAGATTTCTGCTGGAATAGAGAAACAGGCTGACAAGAAAGCAGAATCCAGCCAAAGTGCGGACGTCGAGTCGCCCTAGAAAGGACGAATGTCTTCAAGTCAATAAGCACGTCGCGCAGAGCCGCAACGAGGGAGATAGCTCAGAACGTTAGAATCATAGTGTACGTGGCGTTTGAGTGGGCAAAGAGTGAGGAATGTGGAATTGCAGCCTTAGATTTTGGGTATGGTACTCGAAGCCGTAAGGGAATTGAGGTGGCGAGGAGAATTGGTGAGGGCAAATGTGTGACAGACGACGAAACAGAAGGGAAGGAGACGAAAGAGGAGGCACTCTTGGGAAGGAAAAGATAGAGGTATGTGTAAAGATTGAACTGGATGAGACGAGAAGGTGTGGGGTTTATGCAGAGGGGATATGAGACTGCGAAACGAGAAATCTGATTGAAGCTCATCGTCGTCTCCTAGCCGAAGCAATTGAGGAGTGCCACATGCAGTAAGCCCTTGTTTCTTAGGAAATATGTTCTCTCTAATTAAATACGGAGCCTCGTTGTCGATTTGAGCAGACATTCCCTCAGATCTCTCTGTATCCGCGTCTCACTTTTGGCGACGCTATACATACTAGAACGCTTCTGAGCAAAGTGAATGGAATACCATTGTCGCTCCCGTTTCGCTTCAGAGTGTGGGGATTCCTAGCGGTAAGACGTTTGTATCGGAACGTTGCCCATGAAAAACTGTCTTCGAGTTAGCTCATCCAAAGGGATCGAGTAAACGATCATTCGTATGGGAGATGAGGCTGGTTTCGGTCTGCTCTTAAAGGTACTCCCAAGAGAGAAAAATGAGCGATTTTAACGCGTTTGCGCTGTGCCCATGGGGCGTTTTGCGGAATATCGACTCTAATTACGCGGAGTGAGTGCACGTCGCTTTTTCGTTAAATGATGAAATCGTAATTTCAAAGAGTAATATTCGGAAACAAAGTTTTTTCATGGCTTCAAGACGGACTTTTGTTAGGAAAAGACTATAGCATACCTTGAAAGAACGGATACCTCTCAACAAATCACTAAACTCGGCATCCTTTGACGAACAATTCGACCGTTTCGGTAGCACGTAAAAATATAGAAAAATAATGAAAATTTAGTACTCGATATCAAAGGAAATTTTTAAGTGGAGTAACGCATTCGAAGTATCTGTAAAACCTCAAGTAAAATTGACTTATTTTCTCGTCAACTTCTAAGGACAGCGTTTACCAAACCTTGTTCTGCAAAACGGCTGCATTCCGTGAAAATATAGCAAGTGCTTCGCGAAAAATGATGAAAATTGATGTCTCGCATTATTTAAAACGCTTAATGAAATTGAAAGAAGTTTATAAATCAGTCAATCACAGTCAATTCGTAAGGCGAGTCAGAGTAAATCCCTGGTCCGCATTTTAAGTACAGATTTTGATACCACTGAACTCCTGACTTTTGCTTGTTCTTTCTTCTTGTATTATTTATAACTGATATCTACCTGCTCCACAAGGTAACATGAGTGATTCGTTAAAATCTAAGAACTGGTGGAGTGTCCCGTCAAAAGAAGTTTGAGAAGCGATGTATTAGGAGATTCTTTGGGTTTTGAAAACTTCAGAAACATATTTAAAAATCCCATTATCATGTATTCTAAAATGCGCTTTATCCATCTAAGAATCACGGAAACGGAATTTTTATTGCGAATTATCTTGCAAAAGTACACGTACTAAACGAGAAAATGCTCCGTAACACATCTTCACTCGGTGAAAGAGATAAAAATTTCCCTTTCATTTCCTCTCGCATTGTTTAAAATTTCATTAAGGATGCGGACTATTTCGTAATTATAAATAACAAAATTCCATTTAACCCGAGGAATATTCGGCCTGGTATCCAAATTCCACAGAAATTAATCTCGAAAAATATTTTCTTTTTCTTTTGATAAAAACATAACCGCTACAACTTTTAAAACGTTGGAACGTTATAATCCAAAGGGTCGATTCCTGGATGCGAGAGTTGCCACTTTTTCACCATGGTTTAAATATTTCATGACAGAAAAAAAAGCACAGCTCTGAGAATTCACTCGCTCCCTTTCCTTTGAGTATCAAAATAAAATTGAAATTTCATTAATAAAAAATCGAGAAATGAAAATTAATTCCGAATATTAAGCGAAAAGACCGAGAGATTTTAAAAATCTCATAATCAACATAGATATGTCTAAGAAGCTTTTAAACGACTAAAATGATACCTCAATACAGGGCGATAGAAAACTGTTGTTAAGCCAAACTATCATAACAAACAGGATCCAGCTTTTTTATCCAGCTGCTACACGGTCTAAATCACTAATATCGAAAATAACTTCATTACTTGGCGTTGAATATGCTTTTCATCCCTAGCCCAACAACTAGCCTTATTTATCACATATTAGGTGAGGCAAAATGAAATTGGTAACTAGCAAAAGAAGCATTCTGTGGAATTAAAATTCTTCTCGACTTCTTTAAGTTTGATTTCCAATGTTAAAACACGTGGAAAATGAAACACTTTAAATTTACAATAAAACTCTTTGAAGCATTAACGTGAATTTGTGAAAAATATTCAGTTCTGATTCATTCTGTCAGAATGAAACGAATTTCTAGGGTATTAGGATGGCTCCTGTCGACTTCGCGGTTTTAGCAGCTTGTAAATTCTATTTATCATGGTCATACTTAAGTGAGTGTTCATATTTACTCAATTTAACCTAATAAAATAAAAAAAAATAATAAAATCTAACCTGATAAAACCTAACCAAATAATTCTTAAGTCCAAATACTTAAGAAATATTTGGACGAGATTCAGAAGAGGATAGGATACAGCAACTATGTGACATTGAAGCGATCGGCAAGTAACAGAGAGGAATGGTTGCATCGACAAGGCACCAGCCTTTAGATATATGATGATGATACTTAAGTGATACAATATTATTAAATATTTTTGCCTCTCAGCTGCTTAATATATAGTGATAGCTGAGTTTCTAGCTTTTAGCATGCAATTGAACACTATTCCCTTCTCATTTTCAATTGCCACTCTTTCTGATCATGTTAATCTTGGATGGATTACATCATCAACCATTCACATTCTTAAATACTACTAATCGATTGAAAGAAAGGTAACAAAAGTTTAGGTAGAGAAAATATCCCTCAAAGAAATTAATCTCTCAATAAGAACAGTAAAAGTTATTTTCAGGATGCTGGAAAAAGTTTTATTGGGGATGTTGCTATTTCTCTAATGAAAATTCATTCTTTATAGTTGCGATATTTTTATTTAAAACCTTATCGAAGAGTGATAATAGGTGGTAGTCTTAAACGACATTTTTGTTTAACCAAGACTACTTATACTTTTTTAAAGTAATTATGACATCAGCTTATAAACATTACTCTGTCTTGAATTCGTATGATCTATTTGCTGCCTATTATGCACTTTAGGTCTCATACACAAAGTACAATATCAACTGCTGTCTCTTATGACTTATTCAACCATCTACCCTATCATAAGATCATCCATTTAATAAAAATTGAATAAGACAGAAAAAATATGCCAAATCGATGTCCTGTAAGGTATATTCTCTAGCGGAATGATCATTTCTCTTGGAAATTTCATCTTTTCAAAAGTTAAGGTATGCTTGATTGAACACGCCAAAATTCTTGGATATAAGTGCACGGTAAAATTCTTTCTAGGGCAGGTGACTTCCGGCGTTAATCGAAGAAAGTTAGCCTACAGAAAACTTAAGAGCCCACGATACTCGATTTATATTAGAATATCCAGCCGCTGTAGATCGGAAAAGACGAGAGAGAAGGATGCAAGTCCGGAAGCGCCTTGAATATTAATGCCCGTCAAGGTAAAAATATGTGATATCGCCATCCGAACTTCACTTCCGGACTTTGATTGGCAACAGAGAATTCCATTACCCGAAAGATGTATGCAAATTCAAAAATTCCTTCGGAATCGGGATCGCAGACTTCGGAACCGTCAATTTATTTCTGAGTTTGGGGGACGTTAATCCGGAGCGCATTTTTATTTCACGCGAAAATGCCATTTGCATCCGAGGAGACGCTTTTGTTTCTCCTGCAATATAATGCCCGAAACTCCACCATCAAGGAGGCATACCGAGCAATTTATTCACGGGAAAAAATACGGTGAATTATTAACCGCAGATAACGTTCCTCCTAGAAAACTTTTGGTCCGCTCTTATCGAGAAAAAAGATGAATCCGCGGAAGCGCATTTCATTCCGCTTCCTAAGAACTTGCTTCACTTTTATGGATGCCGGCGGCGAAATGACATCATAATGGCGTCCCAAAATTGGCTCCGCGATCGTAAAATTCGGAGGAAAATGAGTTTTTCCTTCTTGCTCTTAGACCCGTACGTAAGAGTGGGAGGAGAGTCCGTGATTGATGGAGAGGTCGAGTAGCAGCCACGGCCCTATATAAAATGGACTAATAGTAGGAAAAGATGGAGGGAATACATCTATCTGATTAGGACCAGACTCGAGACGTCCGAGAGGCGGTATTAATAAACGAAAAGCTTTCTGAAGAAGTGGAGAGAGATAGATTCAAAGAGGTACTACAAATTACGGAGTGCTGAGTAATGGGGAAGACGGATTTTCGTCGGAAAAATTTACAGCTAGACGAGGGTGCGTCAAGATGATTAAACGAACTGGTAGAGATAAAATTTTCCGAGCCGGGTGGAATTTTCGTACTATTGAAATCTGACGACCTTTTCCGACGGCGCGAAATTTATAATGGGCTACGCGCTCTGATTTAGAGACCTAGAATTTTTGCATATCATTGAGAGGGATTGTTGCTAGCACTGCGAGGCTCGTAAGGTGAGGAATATTTTGAGATATCATCCTCACATAACGTTCCATTGTGAAAGTACGCTCGGCACTATTTCTTTGCTGCGAGAAATCTCTTCCTAACCATTTCTACGTACGAACTCAAGGTGATGAAGACTTATGGGATGAGAACGCGTAGGCAAGCGGCAAACGCTGAAGACAGCCATCCTAGTTCTATCACCCTATTTAAGTATTCCACCATCTGAAATCATTCTCAGATTGATAGCTTTATTTTGTAGCAATACACACCCCGGACGATATAAAACAGATGAAAGTTGAGCTGAGCTGCTTTTTATTAATCTTCAATTGAAGTGGAACTAGCAAATCTTTTAAACGTGGTCAGAATTCATATAACATTCAATCACCTGAAAATGGTTATAGTTATTATTAACCAAAAGCCTGATTTCCTCGCAGGTCTTTTATCAGGTCAGGCTGGTCCTCGTATTTTGTTTGATCTAATCATTTGGTGTCTAGGATTAATTACTCATTATTATTCCCAAAAGGTCTAATAACTAATAATTATTCTGAATAAGTAGAGTGCCGCTGGTGGAAAAATGTAACAAAGGGTCACACAATCCGAAAGCCACCAAAAACCGTGAGCGTCAAACCTTACGCGCGTTTCACACTCAAGGAGTGCATCCTCAGAGGCGAGAAGGAGTGCATCCTCGCCTCTGAGGATGCACTCCTTGAGTGTGAAACGCGCGTAAGGTTTGACGCTCCCGGTTTTTGGTGGTTTTCGGATTGTGTGACCCTTTGTTAATAATTATTCTGTCAAATTGAAACATTACTAGCGTGTGCGGTTCAACAAAAATCCATTTCCAATATCCATATAGTTACAATAATGGAAGGAAATATTTTGATTGAAGCACCATTTTGTTAAGGTTAATCATATTTTTTTCCAAGCAAGTCTACCTGGGTTTACGAACGTATGCATTTCAATTTTGTAGATAAAAAACTTGCAGATAAATTCCACTGGACCGAATAAACTTACTTCTGCATCCTTTTCAAGACTCGATTTTACCCGACTATAAGTTATTTTGATGAAGTTATATTTTCATGATAATGTAATTTGATGTCTTGCCTTTCTAAACTGAAGCAAAGGCAGGCTGATACCATAAATTGCACATAAAACACTTTGCATTATTTCTTTGAAGAATAAAACTGTAAATGCTTATTGCATTTCAGTAAATTATCCTTATATTGTTGATCTAATATTCGTGAATTTATCAACGAATTGATGTATAATTCTTAGCAGGTTAAAATAACCTGAAAGTTTTAGGTGAAATAATTTTTTTTTTAACACTGACATGATATCTTTACGGGAGTAAAAATGGAAAGTTGAGATAGATATATATTCTAGCAACGTTCGGAAAGGGTGTTAGATATCAGACACTATTGTATGTTTAAAAAAGACGAAGTCGTAATCTAAAACGGCAAAAGAATGAGTCTCTGTGTTAGTATAAAAATGAAAGTAGTATTTGTCGGCAAAGACAGATGGATTTAGTCTGATAGATGAAAAATACCATATTAAGTCACGAAAAAATACATTTATCTTCGAGTTACACCCTCTGGCCTCCGACAAGATAGGAAATATTACTGTTCTGTGTATCGAGCACTTAAGAACTTCTGGGATAGGGGAAATAGGAACATATTGCAGAAGGCCGTTTAAGGATTGTAGTAATAATTGTACAAACTTTAGTAATTATTACAAGAGGCTTCCCAGAAGGAAGATAATTTAACACGAGTCACCTTTATGGACATCTGTTTAAAATCTAATCAGTTTCGTCATGTTTACAACGATGAAGTAATAGAGTTGGATTGAATGTAAAGAATGTAACATACTAGGGTTTTCAACTACCCAAGTGATCGCTTATGAAATATTCGGGTGGATACACTTGGTAAATTTTCCACACAGTATTTATTGGCTAATATCATCTTACCCATTTCCTTGTCGATTTTATTAAATATTCGGGTACCCAGTTACTCGAGTTCTTTAAAATATACCTTATAAAATTGAACAACTTCTAAAAGTTTGTAATTATTTACATCTTACGAGACAAAATATGAGTTATATAGCTATATACATCAGCTACTTACGTTAAATAAAAATATTTTAAAATTTTAAGGCCTTTGTAAATCAAATGAATTAATTCGTATCACGGTAATAAAGTTGGAATGAAATGAAAATACTCTTTTGCTGTAAATAATGTCGATAACCGATAATAAGATTTGGTATTAACAATTCAAAACTATCTACAGTGAATTTATTTTTTAAAGATTTTAATAGAAAATAGCGCATTCAGTCTTTATCTTCATCTACTACTAAATATTATATTTATTATCTGCTTTTAAAACGCCTTTATCGAAATGCTGAAATTTTTTCATTATGCTCCAATTAAAATATAAAGAAACTAGCTGAAGTGCCCGTTGATTCTCAACGGGAAAAATAGATGTCGGATCAAATATAGCATACTATTTGTACATCAGAGAAAATAATATCTTGCATCTTTGTTTAGTCCAATGGAACAGGTTATTGAAAACAAAAATTTACTAATCAAAGTTCGAAGCCGAAATCTACAATCAACAATAAGAATGTGAATCATTATGGAATTTTCCTCTTATTATTAACATTTCTCAAAGTAATGGTTAAGTTTGCAAGATTTTCAACTTCCGATTCTGGTAACTTTAATCGTCAAGAGTACGAAATGATAAATAAAAAGTTACTCCTCCATCTCCACTAATTTATTACTGTGCTACGCATGTTTGTTGCCCCTGTAATTCATCACTACAAATTGTTCGTAACTGATATAATTAAAATCTCTGAAATTTTTCATCCTCTTCATGTCGTAATTTGCTTCTAAACGGGCCAAAATACAAATGCATTCTTATGGGAAAATGCATGAACTCGGAATCAACAATCGCATTGGTCGTCAGGGGGACGGGTTGTTTACAACCTCAAAATTTCACAAAATATTTGCATATTTATCTAAATTCTCGCAATTTCGAAACGAAAGCTTTATTCTACGACAATGATAAGAATCTGTATTCAATTTCCCTTTTTTTTGGTACTTATCTCGATCTTATGCGACTATTCCTTCTAATTTAATTTTGCAAAAGAAATAAAGTCTGTACCCGATAAAATCGAACTTTACATGTATTTCTTATGGAAATCTATCTGAACGATCTTGGTTCAAACCCAGCAAATTTTGCGAATGAAAAGTTGACAGTGCTTCCTTTCGGCTCACGGAGAACACGTACGCAAAGTTTGATACTTCTAAATGGGCCAAAATATAAATGCATTCTTATGGGAAAATGCCTGAACTCGGAATCAACAATCGCATTGGTCGTCAGGGGGACGGGTTGTTTACAACCTCAAAATTTCACAAAATATTAGCATATTTTATCTAAATTCTTGCAATACCGAAACTAAAGCTTAATTCTACGACAATAATAAGAATCTGTATTCAATTTCCCTTCTTTTGGTATTTATTTTGATTTTATACGAATATTCCTTCTAATTTAATTTTGCAAAAGAAATAAAGTCTGTACCCGATAAAATCGAACTTTACATGTATTTCTTATGGAAATCTATCTGAACGATCTTGGTTCAAACCCAGCAAATTTTGCGAATGAAAAGTTGACAGTGCTTCCTTCCGGCTCACGGAGAACACGTATGCCAAGTTTGATGCAAATCGGACAAAGGGTGTGGACTCCAATCATGAACAAACAAACACACAAACCCACAGAATTTCTGCTTTACATATATAGATTGTTCAAACGTTCCATCAAAGTCTCAAAGAGATGAGAGAAGTCCTATCGAGACCTCAGCTCATAACAGCGCAAGACCATATTCCACTCCCGGAACGTAAAGAAATTATTAACTAGAGCATATACAACTCGACTATCGGTACTCGATTCCCCAATAATATTTCCCGATTAGTCGAAAACTGATGATAACTATCAATTTCCCGATTAGATAATACTAGAACATAAATTCCCTAGTTGCGAAGAACATTATAGCATTGTAATTCGAAAAGCCAATTGAATTTAGTTTGCCATATTTTCTAGACTCATCGTCTCTTCCCGTTCCACCATAAGAGACCGAGTTTTTTGGTATGGGATGTATGGTATCCCATACGTCTGCAGCAAAGTGAATCGTACCGGGTAACACTACTGAGCTAATTTCATAAATAAATCGCCGATTGTCAGCATTAAAAGGATAGCCACTAAAGGCATTGTCGACGGCATTCTGAGGAACGAAAAAGGGGAAAATTTCGTTAGTCAGTGCAAGACAAAAATCTAATGAAACCCTTTTATTCTCGTAAAGCCGAATTGGAGAATATTATTGCAACGCGACAGAAATCAGCGATAAAAATATATCCGAGGAAATCCCTTCAGAGCGCCGAATTATATGAGGAACTGTTAATGAGGAAGGGAATAATGAAAAAAAAATCTCGAAATAAAGGAAGAGGGGCGGCGGGGAGGTTCTCTCGACAGCTGGAGAACTGCAAAAATAATAAAGATTCCGACGGCGTCTGAGAGGAGGAAGTCTCGTAATCAAAGGGAACTTTTTAAAAACAATATTTCTTAGGAGAAGAAATCTTTCTTTATCCCCGCGAAAGGAAAAAAACGACGAGGAGGCGAATGGAAAAGCGAGGGTGTCCCAGGCGAAGGGCTTCCATTCTCGGTCCCAGAAACCAACACCCCCGCGCCCTTCCCTTACCCCATCGACTTTTATCCATCTGTCAACTGTGCTTTGGACCCTTGTAGCCTCTTCTACTCCTCTCCCATCCTCCGCTACAACTCTCTCTTTCCATTCTACTGTGCATCTCACAATATGGCTCGGGAGAGGAAATCCCACCCGATTCCCCTTAGACACCTCTTTCCCACAATTCGTTCGATTGAGAGACGGGAAAAGTTCGAATTGATGCGCTGACGCCTCCCACGCCACCCCCCGTTCTGCCTCGATTCCCGCCCGCCGACTAACGGCGCAAGGAGTAATCATTTTAAGGCTATGAGTGTCTCTGTTTTTCCAAAATAGCAAACCATTAAAAAGGGGAGGGGTTGGGGAGGGCGGAAATGAAAGATAACAAGGGAAGGAGAAGGGGGGCGATAAAATGAGGGATTCGGAGGGTTTGATGGAAGAGAGGATGGATGAGAGGGGGGGAACGAAGGAAGACGAGAGAAATTAGAAAGTGGGAGGGAAAGAATACAAGATTAAAGAACGAGAGGCCGATGTGAATACATGAAGGGGATGATGTCAAGGAATGATAAGGACTATAAAAGGAAACGAACGAGGAGGGGGTTCAATGTGACGGATTAAAGAGAAGGGACGACGTAGCGCAAAATTGCATGCGTCTATTACGGAAGGAACAAGAAGCGGGATATTGTGAGACGTGAGGAAAAGTTAAATGAACGAAATGACCGTTCCCTGATACAATGTGAGGGTGAAAGACCTTTGTTAGCTTTCGGTAAATTCTTAATCATTACACTCTACGGGGCATAAGCGAGAAAAGATGTAGGTTATAACATTTTAACTGAATGTACAAACAGATTCCAGAACATCGAAAAAATACAGATGTAAAACACCGACGAATAATGAAAAAGTCGAGATTTATCGATAGTCTCTGTCACATCTCTAGCATAGGAACTGTTTTACGAGATTCTATAGATATATCAGCTGGTTTCAAGATGAGCCTTCATTTTATCTTTATAACTTAGAGATCACAACTGCATTTATGACGTACACTTCTTGCCTTCTCGCTCAAATTTTGCGAAGTGATATTGAAAGCCAGAATAATTTCGGAAAATATAAACAATTTAAAAATTTCTTATTAGAACAGATAGAATAAGAATGCAAAGAATAAGCGGATAATAGAATTGAATTGAAGACAACAGACATTAGATATAAGGATCTTAAATCTATAAGTATCGAAATCTTGGCGTTGTCCCCTGATCGGGTTACATGGACATTAAATATGTTATCCTGAAGGAGCTAAAAAATCGTCGTTACGGGTGAAAGATACATTGATTGAAATCCGATGTGATTAATAGACAGAAATCATTAAAGTTAGTATTTGATCCGCGACATCGATTGAACAAGGAGTCCCGGAACCGTGTAGCATCTTCAGGCACAAGGAATAGTTTGATTAAATATAAAAGACTAGGGAAGGGAAGATAGGGAGTGGCGGTGGGTGTTAGATTAGGGAAAACGTTTCTGGGAGATGAGGTAAGAATCTTGGGATAGAGTAGATTAATTATTTAAGAAACTCTTAGCATCTGTAAAAAGCGATTTCCGGAATCGCAAAGTCTAAACGAAGTTCTTTCGTTTCCTTGTAAAGGCGATTGTGATGAAGCTAATATTTAGTCCGGTGTCCGGTAGCGGGTGAAGAAAGAAGCATACTATATAGTGTAAATCTTTTCTATCGCATCTCTTCAATTGACAATATGGGAGAAAAGAAGCTTACTCATTCCTGTATACGTTTTATCATTCTACAGATTGAATTCGGCTATTTCGATCAAGCGTTATTCATAGTTGTTACATCAAGATTAATCAAAGAATCAAGCGATCAAGCAATATATCAAGCAATGTGAATATCTTAACTCTAAAGGGGTTTATTTTAAGTTCAAAAGAGTGGGAATTTGTAATCAAAACGGATTGCCTTACCTATGATCCACTAAAAATATTAGAATGGATAATAAAAGGCAGGCACTTAATTAAGAAAACCATGCAAGTAATGTATGTACATACTAATCCGGAAGATATTTGTAAATATATAGCATGGAGAAATGAGAAAATTAAATTATCTTCAAATATTCCTTAAAACAGTAGAAGAAGAGAAGCAATGAAGTTTTAACCAAACAGAAGAAAGTTATCAAATGCAAACAGTTTCAGCCTAAACTTGGTGGTACGTCTAACTAATAGAAAGTTTACCAATACACTAATGCTGTATTTTCGGCAAAATACCACATTATTACGATTTATTATTGAAAATATTTTTACAAATCGACTTTGCGAAAAGATGATTTAAGCTTACGGAGGCAAACAGTCGTAAATAACGAATGAAAAACAAGAGTAGATAAAGAGAAGGAAAAAATCGAATGCATCGAAAAAGGGACTTTGAAGAAGATGAGAAAACATCCACTATGGAGATGTCAAAGGTGTTAAGGAATTCAGAATGGGGAAAACGGGGAGTAAAAAGACGAGGGAACAGAAATCTTTACAGGAAGTGAATATCAGCGAGGAAGAGAGAGAGGGAAAAGTAACAGGAAAAATAAAATTAGCCGAAAGAAGGGACAGAGAGAAGTTCAAGTGGGTTTCAGACGAAGACGGAGAATCAGAGGAAATAAGGGAGGCGGTCAGAGCGAGAAAGATCTTCGCAAGGGTGGGAAAAAAGGAATTGGTTAAGGAAAGATCCCTTGATCTCTTATCCTCTTCACAACGACGCTTCGTTCCCAAGTCGCCTCTTCCCTTGCGAAACCTCCCGATTTATAACAACCACTCCCGAAACCTTCCTTTAAGTCCTTTTTCCCTTTGGTCTCTTCACACCCACCCTTCACGCAGCTCCCTTTTCTTACGCTGTCCATTGCTTTTCCCAAACCTTTAACCAACTCTTATCCTCCCCTCTCGAGTCAACCCTTCCCTTTCTTTTAATCTGCTTTTCTTCCAACGTCCTATCAACCAACTCTCCTAACCTCCTGCTAAAAACCTCGGATGTCTTTCTTACTTTTCCCCTTTTCTTGGCAGACGATCTTCCTCTAACTCAGCAGACTCCAAACAACTGCTTGCGATCCAAATCCGGCCCGTAAAAGGCTTTCGTGCGGCCCGTGAACACGTTGAATTTATACGCTGATGTGCCAAGATGTATCCTATTTCACGAAAATCTCAAAAAATAGTAAAGGAAAGGAAATAGCTTTGCACGTGCGATACTCATGCAAGCCGTGCGTCATAAAGCCCAAAGAAAAATAGAAGTGAGAAACGCGTGTCACCATCATGTTGATATTTCCCAAGCCTGTTTATCCTTTGGTATAGTCTGAAATAGTTTAAATACCTACATTTTATTATTTCCATTATAAAAATTAAGTATTTCTATTATTTTTCTTTCTTTTCTGCTCATAATTTAACGCGATGCAACATTTGTTCAACTCTTGCCCACCAAAAATGTTTCATTGTAGTCAATGGGCCCTTCCCTGAAAGTGTTTGGAATCCACCGTTTACCAATAAATTTTTGCTCACTCTCAATACAGTTGATTGGTATTTCTCAACATTTCGAAAGGAAGCGAAAGTATTAGCATCGTGAATTTTGTAATGCCCGAGCAAGCACATCACCTTAACTGTATAGCTGATATTTTGTATTTGATACTAATAATATTAAGAGTTAAACAGCAAAACTAAGCTAAACAGTACAGACAGTATAAAAATCCAAAATAAACTCAACTTAAAACAAATGATGTTCGTATAAACGAGCTACACCTGTATAACTAGTAAATGATTAACGTACTAATCCAGAAATTCTGACATGATGATGATGGTGATAGTAATAATAATAATATTTATATTTTATTATGAGTTTGGGGCTTCAACGTTTCCTCTTCCGCCTAGCTTAAAGTGTCGGTTTGAGGCAAGCATTTTAGCATTAGCTTGTTTTGTTGCATGATGAAGATATAAGGTTAAGCTCCAACACTATCTTGCAAAAGGCATCGATAAGTGGCCAAATAGATTAGTAAAACATCAACAAATGTAAATATAAGTTGGAAGTAACTCGTGCATAAAAAGAAAGCTACATTAATATATTAACCGGTGATATACCATATGAAAGATAAACACTATTCGCATATAAATCAGAATTAGCTCACAAAAATACGCAATACGTAAACATTCAATGACGATTTTGTCCGCTTAATAGGTACAAAATATCTGCGAATGAACATTCAAAATGTATAAAGAGACCAAAAGCTTATAGAATGCACACAATTTGCTTATATTGGAAAATAACATTATATTTGGACTGTTGCTACATCCACTGCTTTGAGGGAATTAGTATTCGGAGAACGAGTGCGATCGAGGATTTTTGTACACAAATAGATTATGTAAATATTAAATACACATTTTGAAGGTTCGACGAATATGAAATTGAAAATGCCCAAATTCTCCGAACGGTACTAAAATCGCGGACATTGAGAGACCGATGCGCTTTAAAGGTTAAATACGTTCTTTTATCACCTTTCCTGGTTCCCTCGGCCGGAGATTAATCCATGCATGCTAACGAAGCGCATAATTTTCCCATTATACGTTGGTCTGAATCGTTACTCTAAACGTTGGGTCATGGAAGGATGAGATATTGCCTTCTCCAAGTTGTGTGCCAAAAACAGAAACCTGGTGCCGCCGATTGTGTCATTGTAAAACAATCGGGAATAACTATTGCATTATCATGAAACTTTTAGCGCTCCAACATCTCCCAATCTATTTTGTCTAAATTAACTTTATTCTTCTTTTTCTTTACTGCTTCTTTTAATTTACTTGAAGTAGTTTTCGTCATAAGAGCAGTGCTCCGTTCCGTAAGACGTTAGAAAAAGTTACA
The DNA here is from genome assembly GCA_000376725.2 of Ladona fulva. Taxonomy (NCBI): domain Eukaryota; kingdom Metazoa; phylum Arthropoda; class Insecta; order Odonata; family Libellulidae; genus Ladona; species Ladona fulva. Next base: position 758,045 of record KZ308535.1, read on the forward strand.
TACGGTACGTTACCAAACCCCGAGAATTGATATATGTCACCTACCTGTAGCGGAACAAGGAGAATATAAGAAAATATGGAGGCTTTCAATACATATGTCACGCGTTGCCTGATATACCCATGTCATAAGAATAAGATAATAGTAATAACAACATCATTTCATGGTTGAAACTAGTTAGTCTCAACTTACATTCAACCGTATGTCGTTAAATATTTTAATAAAGAACTTTTGAGTTTCAATCAAGAGAAAAGCAATATAGAGAAGGAGATATTTTGTGTAAATAACCTTAAGTATCGTATAAGGAAAAGTTTAAACTCAGCAGGGAAACGCCCACGTAAAGTTGGGCGTGAAAAACCAGCGAAAACAACTGACAGTCGCAACTAAATTTTATGAAAAATAGAGACAAGGCGAAAATAAGAAATAGGATAGTGTCATCAACAGGCCTAAAAAATTTATGCATTAAATTATAATGATGAAAAATGCACTGGAGATGGCGGTAGAGGTATGTTTTCAATTAAATAAATAAAATAGGGGAGAGAAATGAGGTGGTTCTGATGTTGATATGAGTGTCCAAACCAGAAAAGTAATTGAAAGAAAGGCCATGCCAAGGAAATAGTAAAATTGAAGGCTGACTAATCATCTGATAAATGATGTTTTGCGAGCAATTCATAATCAGAGCGTGAAGTGATGGCGTAAATACACAATGGCGTGGTTCTTCTTTTGCTGATCAATATTGTAATAATTTAAAGCTACTTATTTCTTTCAGATGTGCCCGACTTTTGGCGAAGAATGAGTTTAAGCTCTTTCAGTATACGATAAAGGGCGTAAAAAAATCATTCGATAGCAATACCGGCATATTTGCATTAATAGTGAATATCTTCCTAAAATAATGGCGAATATCTCATTCCGCTGAGCCAATTAGACACATCAGGTAACTGGTATGATTTTAGTTCTCTCCATTTCAATGAATGAATGTTCTCCAAAGTTTATTTTTGAACTACGCTTGCTTACTGCACTTGGTTTACTTCACGCCATTTATTCAGGTCAACGCCTTAGAATTCCAATTATTTTATCTTTCAGCTATGCCACACTGATGAATTCATATCGGCACGTCGTCATTTTCGGAATCACGAGAAGGGGAAATGTAAAGATCAAATGGAATGTATAGAGCCAAAACGATAGAGAGACAAAAGGCGTCATTGCATCTCCCATCCATTGCGACCTATTCACCCGAATAGAAAACACGTCTGTCTTTGCGTGAGTCTGGCGTTCTGAAGCCATTTTAAAATATGCAGCAGGACTTTTGGCATTTGGCCGATTGTAGAAGCCCTGAGAGGCCTTTTTTAATCCCAGCTAAAGTTCCACCTAGTCTCCCATTTGTATTCAAAAGAACTGTCCGGTGCAAGCATCAACGTCTGAATCACAATTTTCAGTGGAATATGGTAAGAGAGAAATGTTGAGAAAATACATTACATCTGCTAAGTCGCCGTGCGTCAAGAATTCGAAATACGGTTCGATGCCGGTGGCATGGATATTGCAGACGTGAGCGTACGTAAGCTACGACAGGGTTTTGGACTCGAAGGCTGAAAGACACATTACAGAGTGGGAGAGAAAGAGGCTCGCAAAACTGAGGATCAAATAGACGTGAAAAAAGACGCTAACTACTTTGCGAGAGCCACGTCTATCCCAACTCCGTCTCTTTAATTTTAGCCGGTAATTCACTTCCCGTCTCTAAAGCCTTCATCTGGTGAGAAAGGAAATACTTTTACGACCCGAGATTCTTTCCGAGTGCAGCCTTAAGGACACCTCTAACTTTAGGGATTACTCGATTCTGAAATTACGGGCTTTATTACTTTTATATCGCGTTTTCTGCGTCCGATTACTCCAAAGATTTTTCGCCTTTCACCGGAGAGGAAAAAAACCAGCCGTTGGCTCCCGGCGATCGAGCGACGTGAGGCACTCCATTCGCCAGTTGCTTTTGTTTTCTCTGAAATCGAAAGCATTAACAAAAATCCTAGGATAAAAGCGCCGCGTCCTTTCCACGACTATGCTCGAGATCGTTTCATCCTCAGGTTTATTTAAGAGGAGTCCTTTATCTATTGTTCCTCAGTATTACGCCTAACTGCAGTTTGATTCTCCTTGATTATTATTTCGGCTATCTTTACGAAGGTTATTCTTCTGTTATTTCACACGCACACATTGGCTTATCAATGAAGACCAGTGTATGTTAGTTTGGAAAGGAAAACCGTATGAGATATATTTATAGTGCAAAATATAGTAAAGACTCATATTGCAGTGTACATTCACTACTGCTAAGAGATGCCTTTCTTTCCAAATACAACTTCCCAAAAAGTTGCCAAATCCTGTAATAGACGTAAACACGGCCGAGAAATAGGTAGTAGTATTTTTTAAAGAAAAGATACCCGGTACTTTTTTCCAAAGGATTTTAATATCGTGTCAAGAGTAAAAACAGGATCGTGTCTATATCTATCTATAATACATATCCTATATCCTATCCGTATCTATAAGTCCTGTGGAAAAAATACAAAGTCTCTTTTTCTTCAAACGTGAAGTATTTCTACAAAAAGTCGCCTAAGCTTTTGAATTTTAAGGTAGTAGTGTTGTTAAAAGTACTTCAACAGCTTGGGTCATTTTGCACTTGGGCCCATACCAAGGATCAAACCCGGTACTGCTTCCACCGAAGTCGAACGCGTTACCCACATGGCAATCTGGAGGTCCAAGGCCCGAGAATGAATCGATTTCTTTTGTTAGCAAGCGAGAATCTGAAGGTACTATCGATAAGACGAAAATTCGTTATTAGGGTCACGGTCAGCCAAAGTGTCACTCCAATTTTTACTCGGAGTTGATCAAATATAAATATTCCGATCATGACATAATGTAAAATAATGACAGTCTGTGTTGGATATCCTTAACATCCTGCAAGGGAATAAGGTTAAATTTATGATGCAAATCCGTCCACTTATCTTATTTCGACTATTCTGCCGTAGCCGGGACACTACCTTTCTACTTTTATTTCTCTAAATTCAAGCATGTGAACCTTACGTTTCTCATCGCTTTTTTCTATCATATGCTGATAGTCTCATTCTTTTCTTTGTTTCATGAGTTTTCCCAAATATTTTCTTTCTCTTACACTCCGCCCAGTTATATTTGGTCAAGTATTCTCTTTAGTCCTATTCTCTTAGCCTTTTCCATAAGCGTAACATAGCGTATGGCTATGTTTGTATTCCATTACTTATTGTTTCTATCCGTTTGAAATGAGCATTTTTTCGATATCTGTTAGCATTAAAGATAAAGAACGTCCTTTTGTTGCACCACGTCAGCTCCATTAAATCCTATCTCTCGAAAGCGAGATACATACATACATAAGTGCTCTACCTTTCGGTAGGTCCATGTGCCCTAATATTCCCTATTCATAGCCCTTTCTTTCGCTACGTGGTAACTAACCCCATCCTTTATGTCATCTAACATCTTTTGCCTTTGCCTTCCCCTCTGTCTCTTCCCTTGCATTCTACCCTCTATTACATTCTTCAGCAATCCCTCTCCTCTCAATATCTGACCCACCCATTTCTTTTGTCGACGCTTAATTACTTCAATTAAAACCCTTTCCTCCCCAACCATTTCTAGCACCTCTATGTTTGTTTTTCTATCCACCCAGCTTACCTTCTCCATTCTACGCCACACCCACATCTCAAATGCCTCCAATCTTTTGATGTCCTCTTTTCGTAAGGTCCACGTTTCACACCCATATAGCAAAACACTCCATATCAAGGATTTTACCAATCTTTTCCTGATTCCTTTATCGAGACCCTTTGTCATTAATTCCCTTCGCTTCATAAAAGCTTCCTTGGCCAATGCTACTCTTTTTCGAACCTCATCTCCACACCTCCCATCCCAAGATAGAACACTACCCAAGTACGAGAATTTGTCCACCTGCTCTAGTTTTTCCCCATCGACCCTGATCGTTAATTTAGCCTTCTTTCCCTTAGTGAATCTCATTACCTTAGTTTTACTTACGTTAATTTTCATTCCATATTCCCTTGCCTTATCGTTTAGTGCATTTACTAGTATTTGTAAACCCCTTTCGGAATCGCACACAATAGCTTTATCGTCTGCATATCTTACTGACTTTACTACTTTCCCTCCAACTATCACTCCCTTGCTTATTTCTTCCCAAGCTTCATTCACCATTTCCTCTGCATATATATTAAAAAGCGATGGTGATAATGGGCATCCTTGTCTTACCCCTCTCCCTAACTCTGCCCATTCCGACTCTCCTTCAGTTATTCTAACTCGCGCTGTTTGATTTAAGTACAAATTTTGCACCAAACGCCTATCTTTCCAGTCCAACCCAATTTTCTTTAAAATTCCCATTAATTTTGGCCATTGAACTCTATCGAAAGCCTTTTCAAAATCGACAAAACATGCACATATATCCTTTTTAAATTCCAGGCTTCGTTCTACTAGCACCCTCATTACCCCGATTGCATCCCTCGTTCCTTTCCCTTTCTGAAATCCGAACTGGTCTTCTCCTATTTGTTCCTTAATTTTTCCTTCAATTCTTCTATTCAATACTCTTAGAATAACCTTTGCCGCGTGAGATATTAAACTGATTGTACGATAATCCCTACACTCAGAAGCATTATTCTTTTTCTGCAAAGGAATCAGGATTGTCTTAGTAAAATCCTCTGGCCATTCCCCTTCATCATAAATTTTTCTACATAAATTATAGAATTTCCTCTTACCCTTTCCCCTCAGGTTTTTAAGTAGCTCAACTGGTATCTCGTCAATGCCCGTTGCTTTGTTTCCTTTCATATCACGCAAGGCCCTATCAATTTCACTATCTAATATCCCAGGTCCAACATCATCATCCTCCACTTCTTGTTCACTTTCTAACATTATGTTTGTTGGCTTCATGTCCTTCCCATATAGTTCCTCGACATATTCTTTCCACCTTTCCCTTATGCTGGCTGGATCTCGTATAACTTTACCATTATTATCTTTTATTGTGGTTGTTCTGTTTCGTGTTTTATTTCCCGTTAACTGTTTCACCTTTCTATACATTAAATCGACCCTCCCACTTTCGTCCAGCTTTTCTATTTCGTTACATTGTCCCTTCCACCACTGTTCCCTCGCCCTATTTGTTTCCCTTCTCAGTTCGTTGTTGAGAGCCCTATACATTCTACGTCCTTGTTCTGTGTTAACCCTTTTCCATTTCCTTCTTTCCTCCATTTTATTTATCATTTCTACCGTCACCCATGGTTTCCTAATTTTGTTTTGTTTGACCCTTCCAATAGTTACTTGCGCACTATCCTTGATACTGTTTTTAATCTTTTCCCATTCTCCGTCTATAGTAAGTTCCCTCCCATTATCCTCTAAGGCCTTACTGACTGACTCTTGGAACTCTCTCGCTTTCCCATTTTTAAGGGCTTCAAGGTTCCATTTTGGTGTAATTTTTGCTCGAAATATCTTTTTAAACTTTAGCTCGGTTTTCATCATGACCAGGTTATGGTCTGAGTCAACATCAGCACCAGGGTAACTCTTTGAATTTTTAACACTATTTCTAAACCTTTTTCTTACCAAAATGTAATCAATTTGGTACCTATCCGTATCTCCTGGCTTTTTCCATGTGTACCTCCTTCTATTATGGTGCTGAAAAAGTGTGTTTGTGATACAGAGGTTATTCCTCTTACAAAAGTCTACTAATTTCTGTCCCCTTTCGTTTCTATTTCCTAGTCCGAACCCTCCCACTTCTTCTCCATCTTTGCCTTGCCCAACTACTGCATTCCAGTCCCCCATTACAATTAGGTTTTTATTGCCTCTAACCCTTCCCATTACTTCTTCTATTTGTTCATAAACAAGTTCTACTTCATCATCACTATGTTCGCTAGTGGGCAAGTACACCTGAACTATCACCGTGTTTACTGGCTCAGCCTTTATTTCTACTGACATAACCCGGTCGCTTATTAGCTCTGTAGCTATCACGGCTTTTCCCGCTTTCTTGTCTAGCACTACCGCAACTCCCCTCTGGCTAGAATTTCCCCCACTGAAAATTACTCTGACATCATCACTCCAGAAATCACCCCCATCCTTCCATCGCACTTCACATAGCCCTAGTATGTTAATGTTGGACCTCTTCATTTCTACCTTTACATTTTCCAACTTTCCTTTCCTAAGCATTGTCCTAACATTCCAGGTTCCCACCCTTGTTTCCTTGGCCATCTTCTCTCTTCTTTTCTTGTCGTTTCCTGGGTAAGGGTTTCGTGGAATGACGACCGAGATAGCCTTACTACTATCACTGCCGGGCACGACACTCCCCGTAGAGGGTTGAGTCCCGCTTACGCCACTTACAATATTCTTATATTGGCACATCATGATTGCTTGGGATAAGTGTGGTAGTCGAGGTGGTTTCCCATTGCCTTCCTCAACCTTTCTCTTAACGTGACACCACCATCACCCATAATGGCCGCCCCACTGGGGTACAGACGCCTTTGCAGCCGCCTCACTGAGGTACAGACACTGCGTGGACTACCTTTCGTCAGGCCCCTACCTATTGACCATCCTGGCATGGGTGACCCTACCAGGAACATAGTTCCCGCCAGTTACGCTCTCTAGGTCATAGGAACACGCAAGCCCTTCCACCACGACAAGGTTGTAGTCCAGAGAAGGGCGAAAGCGAGATATCAAACTTTAGTACTCACAAGCATGTTTTTGCATTAAAAAAATTAAACGACGCTCTTGGACTTTTATGAGGTATGTCAGTTTCTGCAAACGAATGCAAAAAGCTATTGCATTATTATCGAAATAAAATGAACCATATCTATATGAATAAGCTCATAATGTGGACCAAAATCCTCATGATAGCAGATGAGTACTTAACCTCAGTAATAGCATTAATATAGATCAATCTGCATATTACTTTATTTCATTACTTTGTTTAAAATTAATAATCACTCCATGCAATTCGATTTAAGACGCCGTAATTTTAGTTGGTGCTGAAATGAAGGTACTAACAAGCATTGGGCATGATCTTACTTCAGGCTTGCTCCCTTAAATTTAAGTCTAAGTATATACAACAGTTATGATCAGAGTAAAATAGACAGTTAAAATGAAACTCAGCTGACAAATTATGCTCAATTCTATTGAGGTTTATAAACTATATGTTCATTATTATAAAATACGAATATTAAATAAAATAACTTCAATTTTATTTACACAGTAATACGATATTTCTAAGAGTCTTATATTAATAAAAAGATAGGGAAAAACTAAGGGAATTTACCATAAAAGATTTTGATGATACCTAAGATAGAGGAAACATTTAAATTCAAGAGTATACCACGGAGATATAATACGGTTTCATTCATGCAGTTTACTAGAGCAAAATGAGGAGAAGAACTAAATCATGGAATTCAGTGAAAGAATTTTTAATTTCAAGTGCCGGCAGGGATGCTTTATTCTCCGTTTCCGTGAGGCCTTTACGGAAATCTTTTTTAATGGAAAGACCGAGTGCGTACGTAACTTAGAAAATTAGTACGCGCCCGCACAGCATACGAATGTAACATTCAAAATGAAATATTTACCAGGAAAGGGATATAACAACATACATAATGAAACACGTAATCAACATGTATTTTTTCGTTTAATTGAAACCAGAAACTACTTATGAAAGAGTCTCACTAAATTGTAAAGAGTGTAGAGGTTGTTGACCGCTTTCGCGATACAAATGCTCGCTGTGTACCGCCCCTGATTTGCGATAATAACGTAGAGAGCAATACAACATACAGACTATAGCTAAGCTGTACTTCATGAATTTTGATATCTAAATATTGATACATTTCAAGGGAATCAAGATACTCTCTGACAGAAGCAGAAAGGCGACTTGCAGGGTATGAATATAGTTTGAGATGTAAATAAATGATCAATGGAACAGAACAAGAAAATCTCAATTTTTCTTCAAATGAAACGGACCAGCTAATGAACCGATCCCTGCTTCATAAATAATGTTTGTTCATGCCTTTTCCTTTACTTTAGGGACCAGAGTCAGATATTTGCAATAGTAGCCCATAGTAGTATATAGTAGAATTGTAAATAGTAGAATTGTAAATAGTAGAATTGTAAATAGTAGTACATAGTAGAATTTACAAGCATGTCTAACTATCGAATCTCTGACCACGTACGGAACGCTTCAAGGAATGAAATAATCACATATTACGATGATTATAATTTCAAATGCAATTCATAACTTTTCGAGAAGTAAAAGGATTACATATTACAATAATTATAATTTCAAATGAAATTCAGAAAGCCCTTGAGCGATTCATTTTAGCGTTCTAATTTCATGGAAAGGAAAATTGAGTAATTCCATATCTGAGGAATGATACAGCTTCAATCCACAATACGTATACCTTTTATGGGAAATGTTATGGTCTGTAACATTTTATCGAGAGATAATACGAAATCCTTTATCGAGAATTCCCTGGTGAAGCCGAAATAATGACCGACATGCATGGAGGGGTTGCCGGGGAAGTTCGTTGCTCGAGGCCCGCGATCGATTTTTTAGCGTCAGTCATTTTGGGAGCAGTCATGCATGATTATCTTTGCGGATCAATCCCAATTTTCTCTGCGATCGACAGCTCGTATTGTGGCACCATCTCACCATCACATCAGTCTATCTTCGCTCCGCCTCCTAAACCATATTTCCCTTTCATGCGCACACTTATTTACTCAATCCGAGTTCCTCCGAAATTATTAACCTTAGAATATGAAGACTGTTACCCATTTAAAACCACTTTGCTATTTTTGCCATCAATGATTTCCTTTATAAAAAATCTACTGATGTTGTATTTGTATTACTTTCTTTCGAATGAACTTTCTGCTTTCGTTTGCAAATCATAATAGGTCGAAGTTGCAATACGGAGGTAACAATAAGCATAAAAACTCTAAAAATATAATTAAACCAATTTCAAATACAATATTGTGGCGGATGCTTACGTCATTTTATCAAATCTCCAGCTCTTCACTTTGCGCACCATAGCCGTTTACATTCTTCTAGAGCATACTTAATCCTTGTCCTTAATCATATACCAACACCCCCATGATTCTAGATTATCTTACAAATGGTCCAAAAAAAACAAGGATAGTTTTGTTTAACCTCCTTTTTCAACAATTCGCCTTTTCTTAATCGAATAGGATATAGATAATATTTTATAAAATATTGATGTTAAATTTAATGAAAAGGATAAATGGTCGTTTTAGACTTCGTTCTCTTTTCCTTGATAATAATGGAGATAAAATAAAACTATGATAATGATTCCCCCGAGTCATTCACCAAATCTCACATGAAAGAGCCTTTTCAGTTTACAGCTGTAATTGTTTTGTAAACTGTTATTCATGTAATTTCATATTTTATTTTCTTATTTATGAATGCCATGAGTAGCTAGTATAAAAGATATTATACGTTGTAGGTAATTTTCAATATAACTTTACTAGGGTTTTGATCGGAGTCTTTCCTAATCTGCAAATAGCATAATAATTTGTGAGTTTAACAGACAGTTCCGGAAACTGTTGCTGCTAAGGTAATGATAATCAAAAGTAATGTGAACTATTAATGTGAACTCATAATGAACATTCACAATGTCAGCATATGGAATATGCGTAAGTAATTATTTTTGGTGTTCTGTGACTTATGTAAGCCGGGGAACGAAGTCAAAAATAATGATTTTTCAAAGTCGTACAGAATAATTTTTAGCTGCAAATCAGGATGTCTTGTTCTGATATATAATTCTTACGAGCGGCAGATTACCGCCACACCCGGGCGGCAGATAGGCTGGGCGCGGCTCTGATCCACGGCACTTAGATATTTTAAATATTTATATTTTTGTCAGGTGAAACCTACTGCGAGGTGACGAAAACACGTCACACCACCAAACAACTGGAATGAACGCAGTACGCGAATATGGCTTCTCAATGACATTCAATTATCTGTGTAACTTGCACTCCTGGTTCGTGCCTCTGGGGGTACGCCTAGATGAATTGCTAATTCTTACTATGGGTATAAGTATAATTCTTACTATGGGTACGCATATATATATAATATATATATGCGTACCTCACCCTCGCTCGCTTTATATACCTTGAACAGATTAATCTACCAAGTCGAACCCACTTTAGTAAATTTATAAAAACTTTTAAAAAACTATTATTTTAAATAGTTATGTTGCGTTTCATAATATGAAACTGGGATGGAATTTTTGCAAATGGCGCATTTTTGCAGTGCAGTGTAGAGAAAACAATGGCTATATGGTCGCATTTACCAATCCTTCATCCCATTGCCCATTCCAAATATTCATGTCGTTCTATATAATTATAGGAATATATTTTTCCATTCCGGAATTTCGAGGAAATTGTGGTTAGTCTCGCAAATTTCAACAAATTACTCGAATTTATATTAGACAATCTATGTACTTTCGTTTATCAGCGTTCCGTTTTTTACGAAATATTTCTTGGACAATGAGTAATAAGTCTTAGCAAATACAAAAATATTTTCATTGGAAATTCCTATTTCCATTTCTGTTTCGTTTATCTTTGTATAATTTCAAACCCAAGGACGAATTTTGAATGCATCACCATTTTTTTACTATTTACCACATATACGCGTACGCTGAAAAAGGTTTCTAGAGGGAATTTATTATATTACGTCTTTTATTTACTATACATTACTTTGGATATTATTCGAAAGTAATTAGTTAACCCCTGTTTGAGTCCGAAAGGATGGACATCGAAAAATATTACAGACTTTTGTTTTAAGAGTACATCCTTTGCGGCCGTAAAGTGACCTAGAAAATTAACGTATGATTCTATTTGTATCGCTATGTGACGTTAAAACTACTATAATGCAGCCAGTTAGAGCCCCTTACCACCAATTAAAATTAGCGAGTATTGACTGAGAAGTAATTTCCTGGATCTAGAATATTCTCTTCGACAGGGATTAACAAGTAGCGCTTGATGGTGTTAGTTCAAACTCAGGAAGAGCTATCTCGGGCGATCTATATAAGCATATTGCGGATGAATCGGTAATATATAGTGAAATATCTAAGAGGAAAACCGTATTTATCCAGCAAAAACATTTTGTTCTTATTCAAAGGTGGTGCAATAAAGGTAGAATGAGCTTAAAATATGAAAATAATCCGCAGTTAATTTCGTTGAAAGAAACTAATTCGTCAGAATTACATGAACAAAAAATCAGGAGACAAACACCATCGTAGTCGATACAGTTGAATATCTTGCAAATTACTAAAACCCGAGTAAGTATATTTAAAAAATCAATGGTAAATCAATTAAAAGGTCGGCGTTATAAAGCGAATTGTATATACATGCGATGAAAAGGTTAGAGAGCGATAATATTTTATCTTTTTGGTAAAAGTATTTCACCTCGTTGACTCCATCTGGAATATGCGGCAAGTATATGGGATCCGGATGATGAAACGTATATTTTTCGTTAAAAATGCTACCATAAGAAAAGCAAGTGTTATGAAAATGCTCTCAGGCGAAGGTTGGAAATCCTCGAAAGAAAGGAGATCAGAAGCTAGGCTGCGATTGCTTGATACATTCAGAGAAAGTACGTTTGCGGGATCGCTGTTATGTAACCCCCTAAGCTACTTTGACCGACGCGAAAAAGACCGCATGATAAGAGTAGTAGATACTAGGACAAGTCGTTTTAAGCACTCATTCTTTCCGTAAACGATAAGGGATAACAATAAGCCAAAGAAGTATTTGAAATGCTCGGTGTTTACATCCCCTACTACAGCCCGAAAAGCGGCTTCCAGGGTAATACTGTAGATGTGGATACAGTCATTTCAGTGCCCGCAACCAAAGGCAATATCCACCCGCACCATATTGCAATACCGTATATTTTCGAACAGTGAATGGTTCGCAGTTACCTAGCCCGCAGAAATTCACGATATTTATCCTCCTGTAAACACGCGGCTCAGAAAGGAACATTTCCCCCGCACAATCGGATCTCGTCGAATTCCCATTTCCCACTCGATCGCTTCAACCTTTAACTTTTCCCTCGCCTACCATAGAATGAATGCCTCCGCGCGGGAGACGTAGGCGTGCATGAGTACGCCCTAGGGAAACTGTTTACACGTACACGCGTGTATGAACTCCTGCGTGAGTTTTCGGCCTATGTGTGCTCCTCTCGCTTCGAATAAATCATGCAGGAGGGCTTCGTCCCGTGATTAACGGCTCGGTATTCTCCCCTTGTCAATAAGGCGGAGGAGGAGGGGCTGTAGCATTTGCACGCCACCCCCGCACGCCTACGCACGTAACTTTGCTCGTTTCATAAGCGATGCAGTTTCAGTGGCGGGGGAGGGTTTCTTGGAACGGGCGACAATTTATCTCTCTCGGACGATTATTTGCGCATGTGCTCACGCACGATGCTCGGCGACAAATTGGTCCACGGCGTATGAATTAAGCCGCTCCTTTTTTGTCATTTCTCGAGTATAGTTGAGGCGGGCGGACGTTGATGGATGATCCGCAGCGCGGGGTCGACTTGGGAAAGTGCTTCGAGGGGCCGAATTTGTTGACCGCAAACAACGAGAGTCGGCAAATGTGTGGAAACTAAGTTTTTGTTTGTCTACGTCTTCACTTGCGTTCATTATGCCCGGACCCAATGCCTCTTCCACGACGAAAATTCGGTTTGTGTGCGGAGGTATTCTTGTGGATGTACCTCCGAGCGACATAGGTTAGGCTCTGCTAGGTGTATCGCTATTTTTTCCGGGAAAAGTCTGCGATTAATATCAGGAGTGTGCATAGATATACAACTTCTTTCTAGTTATTCTTTGAAGAAAATTTATAGTTCATACGGTAAATTGTTCTTATTTTTGAGAATTTTAAGGGTAACTAAGTAACGAAGAAAATAAATAATAAAGACATAAAGGTGTAAAAAAAATTAGGCTGAGCGGAGAATATATATAT
>KZ308535.1:771147-842550 GCA_000376725.2 Ladona fulva
TGTGTGTGTGTGTGTGTCATCACATCGAATTCATGATGTGAAGAATTCAAGTGAAATTTCCATTCTAGTTCGTTAATATTAAATTTATTTCTCACGTATGTTTCTGACACCAGTAATATATGCACCGCTCGAGCTAACAGTGGTCAAGAGGTCTTCTACTTAGTAGATGCGGCCTTCAGTTTGAAAAAAAAATGCTTCTGTGTTAGGCTTACAGATTTCAACCACCGCGCTGAAAATGCCCTAGATTAGAATAATTTATAGTCTAATTAAAAAAAGCACAGAATCAGAAATGGCCTTAGTGTTCGCGACCTCATGCACAACACGAGTATGACTAAATACATCAGATTATAAATTTAGATTCCTGCAAATGACGCTGCACTTAAAATTGGATTTAAAATTCATGAATCGTTTACGGATGAATTATTTCGCTATTCCATCTATTTTCTCCTTAGACAAAATCCATTTCTAATTTGCGACGCAAATTTTTAAAGTGTGTTTTATTTAATGGTAGGGTGATAGCATTTTTGGATTTATCCCTTTCTAAATGTTTTATGTGCCTGACGGAAACTAATTACAGCCAGGTATAGTTGAGTATGTAAATTTCAATACAAATTACATGCAAAGCAGTATTTTGTCCCAGAGGCGACAGCATAATTTGGACTTAATTACATACATAGTAATCATGACTTAGTTTGAACGTTGGTAACTAAGACCCTGAATCGAATTGAATGAAAATATTTACTCAGAGAAATAGAAAATTGCGGCGTAGTTTCCGCATTATTCTTCAGCAAATTGATTCTCCGATGATTGTCTTAGGAGAATAGAAAAAGTAGGAATAACTTTCATCAAGTCTACCTAAATTAATATGAATTCCTTTTACTTGAATAAAATTTACTCGAGGCAAAACATTTTCCATTTTTCACCATTAAGTAATTTAACGAGAAGAAAGAAGAAACGAATATAAAAATTCCTTTCCTGATGTTTTCCTCGAGGCAATAGCGTAATTTTAATCATCAAAGTTTTGGAAGAGAATTCACCTAATCTAAGAACTCACCTAATTATTTTATAAAGGATATACCCATTCGCCACAGTTCATTTTCTAAATCATTCATCATTGCTTGGTTGTGTGTATAAGTGATTCGGCTGTACTTCTGAAGTTACAGAAAGTGAGGATATTGGTCTCCACTGTTCTGTAGATGAATAGATTGCACTAATTCTTCTCGTTAAACATTCCGAACGAAGTTCCTTCGCAATATTTTTCATCAACCAGATATGAAAGGGACTTGCTGAAAATGGGCAAGAACGTGTAGGACAAATCATAGCCTATTTTTAAGTACTTCGCGCAACTTCATGACATGCTGAGGGCCTTCGTAAACCTCAAAACGGCCGAATTTCGAGTCTAGATGTTGTTGAGATGTTGTTCCCCTGAAACTATGATAGATGAGAGGGAAAGAGCGACTGTATGCTTGATTAAGCGTTGCATACTGCAGGAACGAGGACGCCCCCGGCGGGATTCGAGCGACGTACCCTTCGCTCAGCTGCCACGTTTAATTTGGAAGAGTCATGGAAACGGGGTCACGCTCCCCTTTTTGAGGCAACTTCCGGGAGTAGATCCAACGCCCCCTCGCAGTCAAAGCCATTTTGGGTGGGAGGGGAATGGGAAGTGAAATGAAGACAATGAGAAGGGAAGGTGAAATGGAAAACAGAATGGCTGGGAGGGGGAGGAAACGACAGGAATGCGAACTGGAAAAAAGATTTACGCCCTTTTCCAGTCTATTTTGACGATGGCTCCCCTTGTTTTGACAATGACACATTTCATTCTGACATTGGTCTATTCTATTTTGACAACGCCTCATTTAATTTCCGACTATATTCAGCTTTAGTATGACACACGCTCATTTACCTTCCTCAACGTTATATCTTTCATTGAGTTTGATTGCGAACTCCGTCTGTCGAAGGAACTGATTATTTGCTAGAGATGATGGTCTCGTTTGCTAACGAGTTTAATGAGAAAAACGATAATCACTTGTATGTAATAAATTACGCCCGGTTTTTTGTTTGGTTATGTTGGATTTAATAAAAATACAGTTAAAATTATGTTTAAAATGATTTGTGTTCGTTCTCTATACAAATATTTGCGCTGTATACTTCTTTCAATATGTAAGTTTACATTAACTTCAATAATATTTCTTCTATGAAATATAGAATGCCATAGATATATATACATATAGATGCTTTTATCAAATTAAGGAAGTCAAAATATTCACGTAATGGAAACGGTATTTTTTATGATGATTCATGATTATAAATCCTAAACTGTATTATCCCTATGCTAAATGTCTGAACTTAATAATCTACTATGCGTAAATTTACAATATACTGAACATTAACGGAATCATCTTGGGGGGACATCATATATTTGGTTAATCCTACGTAGAATCGTACATGAAAAAGTATGTATGCAATTTGCCTTTCATGAAATCTGCCAGTAGACTTTCGGATGGAAAAAAGGCTATGAGCACCATTTTTTCTCGAAGTCTTTTTTCCCTATGTCTTGCTCAATAAAACCCATAATCAAGTCTTAAAGGAGCAACTAGAACTTTTATAGTTAATTTAGCATATTATTTGCCTGCACTGAATATTCATTTTCCGCGCTTCGTGAATATGGAAATAAAATAGAATAATGTTTGGTAAAAGTGTACCCTCTAGAACTGTTACATGAAAACTTTCCACTAACTGATGAAGATACCGTAGGTACCTGGAGATTACTTATTCTGATAGGCAACTAATAATAATAATCGCTTATTGTACCAAAATGGTGATTTTTTGTCGAGAATTCATCTTTTATACAATATCGTATGACTTTAAAATATTATAAATCGAATAATTTACTTATAACATTTTAGAGGGTATTAAATAAGTTAGATCGAGTCCATTTCTATTTGTGATAATTGACTTTGACAAACCTTTGGAGTCTAACATTACGATAAAAAAGATTTCATCATCACCACCGCCAAAGAAATAATTTTTACTTTATTTAACCGCCATAAGGCACTTTTCCAACCTAAATGACCCTTATAAGAAAAGTGACCCATCGCGGTTTAGTTAAAACTGAAACAAAATTCTGCTTGTTGCTCGAAATTGAAAATAAAACTGAAATTTAAGCCGACAAATGCAGCCGAGATATTTTCAAACTCTTATTGAGGAGCATCCTGCAAGTCCCTACATTCAAATTTCAATATGAAAAAAGATATCAGAGGGAAATGGAAACGGATGGAAGATTAAAATAAAAAACGACGCAGCTTGTTAGGGGAGCGGGAAAAGACAAACAAGTCACAAGGCGAGGGACGAGAGAGAGAAACATAAAGGCGGGGCTCGGGATGAGGAATGGGAAGCAAACCACCGACTGTTAGCGACTCGATTAAAGGAAATAAATAAGCAAACAAGGCGTCGCCTAGGAGAAATAAGGGATTGTAGGCATTCTTCGGAAGGTGAGAAAATGTAGACAATAGACGGATGCGTCTTTTTTTTCCTTTTGGACTATATATATCTTCATCTCTTGACTCAAACGCGTACCTGCGTACCCATTCGTCGAGATGAGCTCTAGACCGAATCTTGGCCTTTTCACGTATTATTCCTCCTTTTCCAGCCCATTCTTCCTTCTCTACCTCCACTTCCCGGAACCGAGGAGCACTTTCGAAAAATTCGGCATAATGCTTCAATTTGGACGCTTGTATCGTAGACCTCCGCGCGCACGAGTAGTCATTTTAACTCGAATCGCTTTCTGGATGAGCTCTTAGCGCTGATGAAATACCACGAAATCTTTTGCCCTCCCTCCCTTGACTTGACTCCTCGAGTTTAACCCCGCTATCTTCGCATCTCTCCTACGAAATCGCTTATTCATCAACTCTTTGCTACTTCCCATACCTCCGGCGTTTCCTCCATAGACTCTACGGTTAAAAGCTTACGGTCCCTGCGTGGAAGTTGGTTTTCGGTCCGGGCGAGTCCACCTTCCAAGGAGTGTATTGGAATGGGGTTTGGGTGCTCAATGAGCCAATACACAAATGGCTTAAGCGTAAAGTTTCCCCTATTTCTTTCCATCCCCGTGGGACTTTTCCCTCCGTTCCGCGCAGTCGGCGGCCGCAAGCGAGTACAACACAGAACATCTTTCTCCTTCTAACTTCGCCCCCGAATTTTTTCCATCCATTGAAATCCACCCCACCTTTTCCGCGGATCGTTGCCGTAAGTGCTTGTTCCTTAAGAAATTAGATCTCGTAATGCGCAACTCCTTTATTATTATTTCCCTTTTTCGTCAAAATTCTTTCGTACGTCACGGAAAACGCTTTTGAACGCAATCAGATAAAGTACCCCGTGGATTTTCATTTATTTATCTTCCGCCTTCTGGCTTCGCATTTATCCACATCGGCGGGAAAATATCGGGAAGGATGACATTAATTTGGCGACGGCCGCCGGCCGACTTATTGGCAGCCGCGACTGTTCGCAACAGAAGAGGGTCTCTTGGTGCTCTTTTTTACAGTTTCATTTTAGAGATCGGCTCGAGTCGCCGCAAATGTTTGCGATGGAGTTTTTAGGAAGCGCTCCGCGACCCTAAATTGGTTTTTCTAATTGAGGGGGAAACAGAGTGAGTACGTGTCGGAGTGAAACGGAGGCGACGCGGAATGGTGGAGTATAAAAACTTTAACACTTACCTATATACAGGAGATATGGACGCACGAAGCTAATTGAGTAACTGCAGCTTCGAGTTGCTACTTCTGCTGTCGGTGTCCGGTCCAAAATGTATGGATCCCTGGATCTAATTCTGAAAATGAGAATACGGCTTTTTTAGCTAAATGTGAAATTAGGACGGGATAAACTAATTTGCGATACAAATTGATAATTATCTTTCTATTGCCAATATCTTTTTGCAATTCTTATGACTTGATGATAGGACTGCTCTTACAGTACAGTTACAGATGTATTCTTTCGTAATGTACAGGATTCTCCGATGTAATTATGAAGATACAAGAATATGGAGGAAGTAATAATGGGGAGGCATGAATAGCATCTTTCAAGGAAAGGATGCTTTCCATGTATGAAGATATTTATTTATTATAAAAATCCACAGCAATTAGACGCTGGTTCAGGTGATGACACTGCATTACACTCATTCAATAAACTAACTAAAACAACATTACAAAATTCTGCTTACACAACTACCAAACATTAATTCACAACCCCCTCCACTTACTACAATAGTTTACAAAATACACTAGTTTACAACTTAAACAGTTATAATTTAAATATTAATCTACTACTAGTACAAACAGTATGTACATTTAACAATCAACTCAACCATTTCCTCAAAAGCCTTACACGTTTTATACAGCGTATCAGTACATAAAAATTTCCACCAAAATAACTGTTTAATAGCTATATGAATTTACTATTACCTTGAATTAGCATTCAGACCACCATAAGTTTTTCCAAAAGTTATTTTTGATCACAGCAAAATAGTTCTGACTTAATTATGGAAATGCTTTTCTTAATCTATTCTTTCAGTTTATTACAAACTTAGAAACAATAATCTCTTATGGGCTGAAATAAATTTTCAACTAAATTTAAGCACCCAGTTAAATGTTAAAATTTGCCAAAGCCATGTAAAAAAGTTAGATCCATTGGAAACAGAAACTCTGCTCCATCAGATGCTATGAAATAAGAGTTTATATGGCTAAAAAATTCAAATGAATTGCAAATTCACCCTTTGCTATGAAATATGGCAGAACTACTTCTTTGCACCGATACTTCCGTACTTAAAGGAATTATAAGGACCTACTTCGCAGATATGGCATTTCATAGGTTTTGTAATTCAGGATTAGTAGCAATAATTAAAACAAATTGTAGAACTGCAAGTTATGAATTCGTTATAGTTGATATGGAAAAGTTGTCCAAATTTATTTTCAATAGTTTTAAGTTGTGTTTTTGTATTTTTAATAATAATTAAAATGAATTTTGTTGTTAGAGTTGAGTCCATTGCAGAAACACAGAGAGCACGTAAGATATATTTATACTTTATATTGATCTTATACTCCAATTACTGCAGACTAAATTTCCCCTCCATTCCATTCCATCTGATGCAGTATAAAAATCACCCAACACTCACCGAGCTTCGGGTGGAGCAGATTCCAGATATTCCAACTCGAATAAGTGTTTTTTTTCGTTTCATCTCTAAACAAACACATATATAATGACTTTTACTGAAAGATAATATTGGGGAAGCTTACCGATTTGAAAACAGAAAAAGGCAGCCCTCGATTCTGCGGAGGTAAACAGACGTAATGACGAATCGATTTCTTCATGCTAAAGCGAAAAATGAAAAAGTTCCCCTTCGGATCATATAATAAGAAGAGAGCGTATTCAACCATCATCCATCTCTATTTTGCCCTGTTTGATATAAGAAGTAGGCGACCGGACGAAACACGAGCGATTTTATTAGATAAACACAAAAATGGAGGGAAGTCAGCGGGGAGGAAAAAGAGTGGAAAAAGAAGCCAAGTGAGGCTGCCAAGGTTAGATAAAATTCAAAAGGTTAGAGGGAAAGGTGGAGGCAGCGAGAGAGAAGATTTGAAATGGAGAAAGGAGTCGTGAGGGAAGGGAATAAAGGTTGGGTGGAAGATACAGAGTGAGAGCGAGAGAAGTTTTTGCAACAAGAGATTTTGCACGGGAGAGCGCTCTTTCAAAGTGAAGCCTTAACATTCCGGTGAAAACGTCCAACGGACCAAGGCAAACGTGTCTATCTCACCGTGCGCTGTATCTTGGCGACGGTGTCCCCGGCAGATGGGCACGTTTCTCTAATTTTTGCGGGAGTTTTTCTCTCTTTTACTGCAGGATGAGTAACCGGTGGCTGATGGCCATTTTCGCCAGTTCGCGGAAAGAGCATCGTGCTCCGACGGTCAAGCGGTAATACGAAATAAGAAATTGAGGAGTATACGACTCCCATTAATAGCGTTGGGCACGTCTTAGTATCCTCATTAAACAACTGGCTCCGTTTCTTTGGTATTTTTTCTCATTGTCTCGCTGCCTACTTCTAAATTTATTGCCTTCATCGCGACGATACCGTGGATAATTGCTCCTCCCTTGTATAATGTAGATAGGTACTTATTTATCTGCGAACATGTGCAAGTTTTTGTATCTCTGGGCTAGCAATGGATACCTGTGGTGTTCAGAATTCTCACCCCTTGTTTTCTGCCAGCGTCTTCCAGTTTAATTTCAATAAATTCCATTTTTACTACATGTTAACTTCAGTTATTAATTCTTTATATATTAAAATTTATTCTCGACATCAATGTTAATCAGAGATACTTCGCACAGAAACGGAAATGCATACATTTGCGATTTCTGTAATATTTAGCGGAGGAAAGAGAGATTGTTTGCTTCCTAGATGTTTTTTTTTTGGTCCTCGAAATTGTGGAAAACTCCCTATTATACAAATGGTTCAAATGTATGAACCAGTCACTCATTTTCCATTTCCCACGAACCCCGTAGTTGCGAAGATACAATTTAACAGGAAATAAATATATAATCATTTTCATCACAAATATTAACGTGATTAAATACTTAAGGAAGAATACATTAGTTAAAAGAGCAAAAAAAAAGAAAATATATTTCCATGGTAAGTGCTTCTCTCACAATATGCGCCTCCATTCCTACTGAGGATTGAATGCAAATGAAACTAAACAACAAGAATGCCAATTTTTAATGTTGAAATAACTTATATGACCATTAAAAGAATATTACTTTAACCTAGAATACGTCCGTTTGATAAGAAATGAACTACTCACAGAAAATCGCTGAAAAAAGGTAAAAACCTCTTGCATGAATTTCTAGGGTGGTTTCACCGGTTATTTCTCAGAATAGGAGTATTCAGTAAATTATATGCGATACACCTCCTGTCTTCACCATATACAATTCTAAAATGGTATTCAGTGAGTATTCAAATGCAAATAAGGAATTTTGAGCACTCCATAGAGTATTAGTCAAGGGAAAAGAAAACATTTAAATATTAACATTAACCTGTATGAGTCAGTCATCAGATATATATAAAGAAAGATTAGATCAAGTGGAATTGTAAAAGTTGACTTGTCTACATAGATTGATGAAACAATTTTCAAAATGGGTCCTGGGCATTAAGGCAGTAAATGAGAAGAAATGATAATGGAGACGGTTGTTAGTTTTAATAAAACAACTGTGAAGTTATGAAGGACGTGGCTCATTTTCATCATGTACAAAAAATATCTTTCCATTGGCTGGCCATTTCATTGTTCGGAATGGGTTGGGTGCCCCGTAATTGGGATCAGACGTCCCTTCAGGCCGCTCTCAACCCGGAGATGAGGCGCTCCAGATTGCGGACTAATGTTTGTCTCCACCGTTCCCTTCCCACATTAGCTGCTTAGATGGTTACATCAGGAGAGGATGCTACGTCTCACCCTTCATTATCCTGCGCCTACTTATGACGGTTCCGTCTAAAAGCGGGAATTCTCCCATTACTTAAGGTCCCTCGGTTAGGAAATAAATGTGCGAAGATGCATCATTACTTCTGAAGCGAATGTTCCAATTTTTAATATGGTGATGAATGGCGATGAAAAATTCTTCTTTGCTCTTAATAGCCAATTGAAGCTTTTTAAAAACCCGTGTCCAATTCTTCTTTAATTAAAGTTCCGAGTTTGTAAAAAAATAGTCGGAAATGTAAAAAGAGTTCGTTTATGGACGAACCAGAAGAGTTTCCTCTAGAAAGATATACGAAGCGATTTTCACCATTCACAATCACCTCTTTCAAAAATTTTAACTGAATAACGATCGGAGAGCTATATAGTAACATATAGTGCGCAAAAAATGCTTATTCTTGTTTAAAGATAACATTTTTAATTATATATGCGAAAATAAAAATCCCTTGAACGATGATCTGGAGATAGGTATGAAAAAAGTTATATCTAAGTTTTGAAGCTTTTAATTAACAAAATTCGGTACGATGTGACTATTAGATTAATTATCGTTGCATACAGAGGTGCCTGGGCAAACAAAGATAATTCCGGAATCATACTGGCAAGCTGCCACCGTCTATATCTAAAATTGAATTTCCATATTAATCAAATCCTTAAATACATACAATGACTATCGAAAAACTATCAGTGCTATATTTTGTAATCAAGAGTGTGCAGTCAGGCCAAATAAGATCTGAGCTTAGTAATACCATTTAGTTTGGGTAATTTCCAATTCATCCACCCTTAAATACGTGAGAAAATATTTTTTTGTAATTCATTATCTAAATCTGGAAAACATTCAATGCCAAAAATCGTTAACAGAGTTACTCACTATCATAAGAATTACTGTAGAAATAACTTTGCAATAATATTTTCATGTTTACGTACAAGTAGATGGTAAAATAATTTACGACTTTATCCATGTTGAGAAGATGAATGGATTTACTGAGTTATGAACTGATAACGAGTTAAGTAAATAAATCAGGATTCGATTATGTATTCTGGTTTGCATCCTAATTAATAGAAACTGATTTATTTTTTATCTCAAATTTCAGTCGCTCCCCTATGATATCATCAGTTTTTCAATTTCAAAAGGTAACCGTCTTTCCTATTCAGCCACCTTTCTTCGCCCACTGCAATCAAATAAAGGCAGACACCAAAACTTCTCGTAAACGTACGAACCTCTATCATGTCTCGGATGGCACCTTATCTGCAGCCAACCACGCTTCTGTTTTCTCTCCAGCACCACCATAACGCTCTTTGCCTTAATTTTATAACGCGCCAAATTTTTCCCGCCGCTGATTGCGCGCCTCTAAACAAATGGATTGAGGCCATCTTAGCGAAGGAATGAAACAGATGGAATCTCAAAATGATTACAAATGGTCGTGAGTCGGCATAGGAACACGGTCTGTGAGTTTCATAAGACGGGAGACACTTCAAGCAAGCCGCGCCAATATAGAGCATGCCTGTTTTATTGCCGCCGCTGAGAGAACCCTTTTTTTGACAGCGCCGTTTTACGTGTGAGGACTAGAAATTTTTTTCTCTGACACCAAATCTCACGTTTTCCATCACTTTTTACGGCGTTTTTATATTAAAATCGCGGATTTTTATCTAGGGCGAAAGCAAAGAGGTTTCCTAAGGTAATTCTTATGTGGCGTTGATGTTTTAAATAAATCGAGATTATCACCTGATACTGGTGATGTGGAAACAACTGTGTTGTGTTTCAAGAAAGAATACGTGGAGAGCATACCGAATTTATGAGACCGTTCAGCTATTCGATGTAGAAAACTAGCTTGATTCACGAGGGAACTAACAATTCATTACGAGGAACTGTTAAACGTACTACAAACTCTCATTGTGATGCACTGCATGAATTCATCTCTCTAAGGTACAGATTCGTTTAGTTTGATCTAATTACATTGCGAGTTTTTCTTAGTATGAAAGAGTCACAAGTGAATTCTGTGGACCATATCTTAATGTAGCAGGTAGTAGCCGTAGTAGAGTTTTGCTTTTTTACTGTGATAATTGAATGGAAGATTAATTAAAGTTAAGAGGAAACGAAACCTTAATTAATGCAATTTAAAGT
The DNA here is from genome assembly GCA_000376725.2 of Ladona fulva. Lineage (NCBI taxonomy): Eukaryota > Metazoa > Arthropoda > Insecta > Odonata > Libellulidae > Ladona > Ladona fulva. Next base: position 781,771 of record KZ308535.1, read on the forward strand.
TCAAACGATATTATACAACTAGAGAAAATTTGAGTGAGAAACTAGCTCCAAATGCTGACAAAAGTACAGAATCGGCATTTTTGTTCATATACGGAGATGGAAAAACTACAGTGATAAAAATATATAATATTAAGGTCCACTTAAAAATGGTAGCTTTATCGAATTCGCGACAAAATTTAGGGCACACCGCCACAAATTCTTAAGTAGATCATAGCGGTTAGCTGACCAGCGTTCCAAACTTAAGGTCATGGATTTGAGTCCCGGCTAATCGGATTTTTCAGGCTAGGGTATGAATGCGTATGTTAGTCGATAATAATAATTACTGAAATAGATATGATTGAGGTTATCTTCCATCCATTAAAAAGTTATTATAAATATTTTTATTAATATTAGATAAGAATAAACGAGATAAATCAATTAGATAAACCAGAAGTCAGTTAAAACTCAAATGCGCATTTGATTGCAATCCCTTATATAAGAAGCTTAGAAGTCAATTAAAGCTCCGAGTTATATGATGATATACTCAGCAAGATATCATCACTAGAAAGTGGGTTAAATTAATTTCATTATTCAACTATAAATTTGTTAGAAAATACGTTTTTTTTCTGCAAAAGAGTGCACAATGGAAAAGTCGGGAAGCATCTTTCCCCTTCCACCAACATTGCCTTATCTTCTTCATTTCTGACAAGCTGTCTCTATTTCCAGATACCCGATGGCATTAGCTGAAATCCTAACTGACAGGGATATATTTGAGGGAGTAGTCTCGTTATTTATTTTCGATTGCTGGGATTTAGTACTCCCCCTACTTCATGAATAAAATGGAATTCCCTCACGGTGCAGTCAATCACTGGAACGATGCCTTTACAGCTTTCCGCATTTTTGCGTAATAAACGCTCGTCTAAGAATCGACTAATATTGAATGAGAAACGATTGGATCGCGTGACCGTATCCTTACCTCGGAGACTATTTTAGATTTTTTTCGAGCATAGCTAACCACTTTCCCGCCATATATCAGTAGATATCGCAACCCCATCGTCCCCCATAATGCGGACCAAAAAGGCATAAATAAGGGATCTGCGGACCTTATCGGCCCTCGAGGAAAATGAAAGAAAAGGAAACTTCCTGTGTATTTCGAAACTTCGTGTTTATTTTATTTTCTGAACCTCTTACATATTCGATAGCCCGCACGTGTATCCGTGTTTAATGGATTGAAACAGGACCCTCTGAGAGAGATAATTTTAGGAAAAAAGGTCACATCTTTAGGAGATATTTATTTAGAATAAATAGCCCAACAGATTACTGTTTTAGATAATGTTGCAGAGCACGTTCTTCTTTAGTTGCCTGGAGGAACATGGAAGCATAATTTACGAAACACAAAGCTTATACCACAACACCCAAATAACCTAACAGTTAAGGTTTGTACAAATTTCTATCAGCCTCTTCTTTAAAAAGTTCATCTTATGTATGGATGTTTACGAGAGTAGTTTTCATTGATTGAGGCGTAGATCTATGTTATTTCATTATTACAAAAGAAAGTAAGTTTTCATGAGTGGTTGCCAAAGCGTTTCTCAATGACCCCATTTGATGATGCCATGAAACCTTAGGGAGCTCAAAAGTTTTGATATAAAATATTCTTGATTAATGTTGATATATTTTGCTTAGAATGATTCATGATTTTGGTTTGGGCATATTGGGAGATTTGGTTTGGGCATACCTTAATGGAAGCAATGTTTTCACAAATCTTTAAACGCTGAATTCTATGCCACAAAGAAAAATAGACAATAGTTAAAAATTTGGTAAGGCAGAAAAAGTTTTAATTAGCACTCAATTTTCATATCTCTCTTAAAATAAGTATTCTTCTCCACATGCTATAACCGAGTGGGTGGAGAGTACATGCATCTATCCTGATACTTCATTTCTTTGCAAATCTTAGTTGTTCTTCGTTATAACTCCCCATAGTTTTATAATGGCGCGGGCATTAGAGATGTGATTTGGTAGGTAAAAGTAAAAATAATCCTCTGTGAAATAGACAGCTCCAGCATTAACACTGCATTAATCCAGATTAAATCCCTTCTGCCGACTTAATTGCGACAATTCCAGCATCAAGATGAATATCTGGCCATTTTCTTCCTCCATAAAAAAGGTTTTATTTTTCGAATGCATTGTTGAAGAAAATGATGGAAAGTATTAAGTCTCGCTAATAATGTCAACGTATTTTAGGCATTTCCTCTAAGAGTTTTCTTAGCTAATGAACGATTCACTAAGCCTAGGGAATTTTTATACGGATTTCCGGAAACAAATGAATGGTGATTCGATCCAAAAATAGAGAAGTCTGCTCGAGATTAAGTGAATCCCTGGAATTATCAAAATGTCTGTAAGTGAAAAATGGTAGTATTGAAAATTGAAAAAGTTTTAGATTCTTTGGGTAATTAAAATGGCTTCGCTCTTACCTAGAAGTTCGTTTTATCATCGGAGTAAGCCGTAGTAACAAAGTTTTGCCTAAGTGAGATATTAATGTTAACGTAAAATATTCTTTTTTAAACGAAAGAAAAAGAATTTCAGTTCTTCGAAGATAAAAGCTTCATTTAAAACCTTCAGATGGAGAAAGGATTAAGTATGTACGTAAAATAAAAATTTCGAGAAAGGTACGGAGGGACGCAGAAGTAGACTGCATCCTAAAAAGCTGACAGAGTATCCTCTGATTTCACGAAAAAAATTGAATTTGCGAACAGGATTGGGCTCAGAATAAGGGCCGAAAGACCTAGAGAAGACAAGAATGTATTAGTTAAACCAATATTTAACGTTCTCGCATTCAGTGAGTTCTAGAATTTCGTGAATATTCTTTCTGGTCCAAACTATCTATTTATAGGTCTCCGTATCCATGATCTACTACGGTAGCCATCTATTCTTTGAACAGTTTTTGTTCGTGAAATTGTGTGATGCTCTACAAGGTTATTCAAGAACAAGCGGTATTGAACTAGTTGTCTACCTCTGTTAGTGCCATTCGACGTAACGGTGCACTCAAGTCGGCAGTGTAGGTGGTGTTCTCTACACCTCATGAATAATCTGACTCGTTGGCCTCTTTCTTTCTCGATACTTCAGCCCGTCTCGCTAAAAGAGAAGAAGAAATAACTGTACCTTTCTATGTTGGCAATTTAAATTCTATATTTACTACTGCGATTTTCTAAGACTCGCAAATCAAGTAAAATTTTTAATCCTCATGTAAACACTACGATAGTCATATTTACTATTCTTCCATTAATTATGGTTTATCATAAGTTTGATGGTATTAAAATGCCAAAAAATTGTTATTATTTACCGGTGTTTCGAGAAGGCGATCTTTTGTGTACAACTGCACGCAATGTAGATTTGTTTTATTCATAAAAATGCTTCACAATTTCGAGGGGTCTCTTAATAGTCGTTAGATTATATTTGCATTCACATAAGTTAAGAAAATATTCATTTTTTGTAATATTGACTTTCAATAGTCAAAATATTTCCAAAGTGGATTACTTTTGAAAAAACATTGAAAATTCAATCTTACAATAACCTCGTTCTGATCACTTTTTAACTGGAAACGTATTGTTAAGGATGATTATGAGACATTAATACGTCGGAAGTTACAATGAAGGATTTCGATAAAAATAATACTGTAAATAATCTAATTATTTATCAAAGCTAAACGCACTTACTTTTAAAGAAAGCTTGATTTTAAGACGAAACGGGAATCCTTTTGGTCCAGCGCCAATGACGTTAAGTTTTACGGAATGAGAGGGGGCTTTCTTCTAGCTGACAAATTAACGTTACTCCTTCACAATTAAAACGAAATTCGAGGATCGACGTATTTGCGGATATTCCCTTGGGGCGGTTATGCTTTCTCAGGAAGAGCAGCTGCGTGGCACAAAGCATTCGGCGGTCGATTTTTTCTCCATTCTCACATAAGGATAAAGCTCAACATGGCGATTATGCCTCACGCCAGAGTAACTTAACGAGGTTGGCAAACAGAAATAACTTCGAAATTAGCGTAACTTCCTCGTTACACGCTGTAGCGAGAGGATGAACGTTTTCTGGCTAATTGGAACTTATTATGTCTCATTAAGCTTTCCCTCTCTTTCCAACCTCTATACCACTCCTTTCCTTCTTTTCCTCTTTCGCAATACATCTCTCGGATATTTTCTCCAATTTTTCTGGCTTATTTACTTTTCATTCTTTGTGATCTATCATCCTTAATCTTAATTGGCTTTATCTAATGCGGAGGTGATATTTTTCAGTTCCATTCCTCTCATACAATAATTTATTTTATAGTATGCTAATTTAATAATATATTATTATTATTACACATTTCCGCCGCAGGATGACAATAGGTCAGGTGGCGACGTTACATTACTCCCATTCTGCAACTTACATACATTACATTACTACAATTAAATTACATTACTACAATTACATTGCATTACTACAATTACATTACGTTACTACAATTACATTACGTTACCACATTCTACTATTTTTTAACTTATATCCACTAAATACAATATTTTACAAGACTTACAATTGATATTTTAAAGAAATGCATAATTCAGTATATTGAGCGTGAGTCTTCTATCTCTCGATAGAATCGGATTGGATTAAATCCCAAATTCAACTCTTCATCCTTTACCTCTTTACAGCCAACTCCGCCATTTATATCATTCGACAACATTGAGCTTTTCTTTTCCTCCACTTTTTCCCGAATTCAGCATTTAATTATTCTCTTTACAATTGCAGCCATTTCAATTTCCTACTCACCCATTCGCTCTGCGTTTATTATTCAGTTAAGATCCTTTCTTCTTCCGTCGTTTTGTGCACTGAAAGATCTGTCTCTCATTAAACCGAATTAAACATGATTTTTCCATTCTTCACCCTTTACAATTCGAAGATCTTCAAACTTCCTTAGATTCCTTACTACGCACCTTAACACTACTCTTTTTAGATTTTCGGAAGGCATTTGATAAGGTTCCTCATCATAAATTATTGTACAAATTAAAAGTTGCAGGAATCAATGCGGAGGTAATAAATTGGATAAAGGACTTTCTCTCCAATAGAGAGCAACGCTTAGTGCTGGACGGTATTAGTTCTAACGTGGTAAAGGTGACCTCGGGCGTCCCGCTGGGTAGCGTAATCGGACCGTTACTATTGTTAGTATACATTAACGACCTCAGCAATCTTATTGATAGTAAAGTTAGGATATTTGCAGACGATACGGTAATTTACAGGGAAATAGAGAGTAAAGAGGATAGACTAACCCTGTCGAAAGATTTAGATAACATTATAAATGGTGCGATGATTGGCAATTAGAGCTAAATGTAGACAAATGTTCAGTAGCTAACTTCTTTGAAAGAAAATCTATTATTAAAGATTATCCGTACAGTCTCCGTGGGATAAACTTATTAACAGTAGAGTCAGTGAAATATCTTGGAGTAACTCTCACGAATAACTTAACAAGGAGTACTCACATCCATAATATATGCGGAAAAGCACTTAAAAAACTCGGCTTCGTAAAGAGAATAGTCGGTCGGAGCGACGAAAACGTTCGCGAGCGATGTTATCTTGCGTCAGTCAGACCTCATCCTGAGTATGCGTGTAGTTATGGGACCCTTCCGATAAATGTTGTATTAAAGAATTAGAAAAGGTGCAGCGAAAGGCGATACGTTTTGTGAAGAATTGCTACTATAAATCAGTGAGCGTCACTCAGATGCTACAGGACGCAAAATGGGAATCATTGGAAGTTATAAGATTTCAACAAAGGATCAATTTACTGAATAAATTCAGAGAAAGCACGTTTAGAGATGATGTAGCAGATATAATGCGTTCACCATGCTACATAGGCCGTTCCGATAATGCGAGAAAGATCAGAGAAATAGATTCCAGAAGAAATAGATTCAAGAACTCATTTTCCGCGAACGATACGCGAAAATAATCGATTAAGGAAATAGAGTGCATGCACCCCCTGCCACACGCCGAAAGGGTGCTTGCAGTGTACAAACATAGACATGGACTACAGAATACAGATTTCTTGATCCCATCTAGACACCCTGACTACTATATTCTAAGCTCACTTCTATTCCCATTTACCAGGCATTCTTTTACTGTTTCTTCTGTGTTCTTCGAAACCCAAAGAGGAGCACTGCCTTAGTCTGGGGATTAAGGCTTATGCTCTTTCGCCTTTTTCGTCTATCTTGATTGTCAACTCGACTATTTATCCTTTGCAAACCTCGTAGCTTTTATTGAAAAATAAATCGAACCCTAATTTTGAAAAGTGATTGAGGAATAATATAAATTTTATAAAATGCATGGCGAATAAAAAATGCAAGAAACAGAGACAAATGGGCTCCCCGATAGCCAAGTGGGCAACAGGTTCAACTTCGGTGAAAGCGGTCCCGGGTACGATTTCCGGGGGAGGCCTACTTGGAAAATGCCCTAAGCTGTAGAAGCGCTTTTAACAGTACCAATTCTAATACTAATACGAAGACAAATACTGTCTAATGAATTTCCTTACTTAAGGAGCCTAGTTTAATGATAACACATTGATCTCATCACGGAAATTGCATTAAGTTTCTTTTATATGGCATAGTGGTAATTAGAATTGGATGTAAGCTTTCGATGGCGCACTGAAGATTATTTAGTCATGACGTTGAAGTATATCTTCTGCCTTTTTACATAGTTAGCTAGTTAGATTATGCTGAAGCCTATGGTTTGTTCAGAGCCATGAAAGAAAGGACGCCACCCAGAGGCGTTGCCAAGGGGCCAACAACAAACGAAACCATGCGAGAGGATGGCCTCTCCCAATTACGCCAAACAAACACCTCTGGAAATTTGCTTGGTATACGTCTTAAGTAAATCAGTTTATATTTTCATTAGATTTTGCGCGGATGTATTTATGCCCCTGAATTTTAGGCAACGCAGTATTTACTGTATGGCTCTAAACCCCCCATGGACAAATCCTGGGTACGCCCCTGACGACACCCTTTAACCTAGTTTGGGTATTAATGTGTATGTTCTTCTGGGAAAGGAACAAAAGGAGGAAAATACGTATATAGATAGCTGGTCGAAAACTCCATATCGAATAACTCCATTTGCAAGACTGAACGCGGTGCGGTGAGGAAAATTTTTTCATCCGTTAACAATCGCGTTATGATGAAGTCCAAGTCCAGCCGCCGCGAAATGGGATATTTCGGATCACCTTCGCATTCGAATATATCTCTTATCCAACACCGAGGAAGCAAAACTTCCTGTTTTCCATATTCCACCTCTTCGGCTGATTCGGTTACGAAAATCCTTTCCATTCCTTATGCTTCTGTTAATGGGGATCTTTTCCCCGCCCACTTTTCACTCACCTATATTATTTACCTTCACCTACCCCTCAACCTGCGACCGTTTCGCCTCCAACCTCATCATCTTTAATTCACTCATTTCCATATCTTCATTCGCATCTCCTTCGAGAAAACTTATCCCTTACTTTCCCGAAGGAAAGCAAACAGGAATGCGGAGTAGATTACGGCCACTAAATTCCACAGGTCTAGTAAATTAATTTAATGCTGATTCTTTCTCTTTCTGCGTGGGTGCGTTTTTACTTCCCACGTCGCTTCGCCACCCACACCTTTTTCCTTTCCTCGACACTTGTTTACCTTCCGCCCTCTCAATTCCTTTTACTTTCACGTCCCCCGAAAACCGCGTCTTAGACCTCTCGGGCTCTGAGTGTATATGGGTCTCGGATCAAAATGTTTAACATGGATGACGTGCTTAAGGCGATATGGTTCACGGATGAGCACACCTCCGGTATTGCCAGTCCAAGCGGCACTTACTACGGCACCACCGCGAGGAGCCATTCCCGCGAAGGAGCTAAAGGACACCACCGAAGGAGGACTTTTATAGCCTGCTTAAGTGCCTTCTCCGATTTTATCTTTGTCACAGATATCTGCATTAACAATTTTCTCTATCAACTCACCAACCAACCTCTTTACGGTATAAACTCAAAATCTAATGTGGGGCAACAATGTCCGAAAACAATGGATAAAAATCGACTAGTTCTAAACGGTGCGCATCGAAAGTGGTTCCAAAATTTTAGTTTCGTAACTATTTTGGTGTAATTTATCAGACTTGACTTCAATTAATTATTAATATTTGATTAATGGATTAGAAGGTTCAGTTAGGTGGTCAAATACAAAGAATTATCGTGCTCCACAGGCTAATGGTCCTGAGGAAAGAGGATGGTTCTTCTAATATTTCATGATCATGGAAACAAATTAAATTGATATCCTGAATTTTCGTAGAATCGAGATTTGTTTCTCTTAATTTCAGCAGTGTCCATTTTAACCTTAATTAATCTACTCTGTATTTTACAACGATAATATTATATATATTATTCGTCAATATTATATATGATAATGAGTGATATGTGGTTTTCTCTGTAACCTGATATAAACTTATCGTTCTGATTAGTGCAAGTAGTAGAAGTCTTTCGGTTGTCAATAAAGTTTAGAAATTAGAGGTCAAAAATATTGAAAGGTTCTGTATATTGTCGAATCCTTGGCACACCAAATTTAAGGTGTTTCCAAGTTTTGCAAGTCATTTAGGGGGAATAACAACATTCTTATTTAACCATATACTATGTGGCAGGACTTAAACTATTTGCTGTAGTTCGTGTCCTGACGAATCCAAACAGACTTAAGATGGCATGGAAAAAAGTTCGGGTGGTGGGGTAACGGGAAAAACCGAATCTTTAAACGTTAAAGTAACTTTTTCCTGCGATACCTGATTTATAACAACGTATTTCAGATTACAAATCTAAGGTGCACTCGAATATAACAAGATTGTAAGACGCGTCCGATTTTGGGAACTCAAAAAGGTGCACCCGATTTTGGAGACGTAAAAAGGTGCGTCTTAGATTAAAATATTCTGTATTTCACTTTATCATTCACACATCATTTTCTCTCTATAATATGTAAGCGCATAAAACCGTATCACTGTATATCATAAACAGCGGAAGACATTTTTGCAATAGAGACAACCTAAACAAAATGATATGACTTCACACAATCAGGAGAAGCATTGTGGAAATCCATGATGACCACCATATGACGACGATGACGACCGATTCCACGAAAATTCGTTGGAATCGGTCGTTTTTTTGTTTTTCGTTAAATAAACAAATATGAAAATGTACAATTTTCTGAGTATCTTTCCAAAATGATATGAGTAATTGATGTCTTGGAGTAGCATATTTGTATATATGATGACATAAAGCAGTAAAGCACGGACTTACAGATAACTTTAACCAAGGGAAACCACTCCAAGAAGGGCACTTCCATAGGGTGGTAGGCCGTCAAAGGACCATTGATTTTGGATGAAGGCCTTAAACATCCGTTTTATAGCCATCCTTCCTCGTCCCAGCAATATCCCGTAGAGGGTGCGAACCTCGCCAAAAATCCTTGACTTTATAAGAAGGAGAAGGAACAAGATCTCCAATCGCAGAGAGGGCTGTTGTTACTTTAGGAAGAGGGTCCCGAAAAGAATTTTTCCTTTCTCTCCACTACTTTCCTCATTCCCGCCATTGCTTGTAAGTAAAATTTTGAGATGGGTTAATACAAGCGAGGAGTATGCTCATCAGGAGCAGCATATTATAATACACTTCTGCGCTCATTAGCTTTCAAGTTTAAACTGAATCCCAATGGCCCAATCTTCTATATATATAAAGCTGAAATTCTGTGGGTTTGTGTGTTTGTTTGTTCGAGATTGGAGTCCACACCGTTTGTCCGATTTGTGTCAAATTTTGCATACGTGTTCTCTGAGACCCAGAAGGAACCACTGCCATATTTTTATTTGATAACTTTGCTGGGTTTGATCCAAGATCGTTCAGATAGATTTCCATAAGAAATACACGTAAAGTTCGATTTTATCGGTTACAGACTTTATTTCTTTTGCAAAATTAAATTAGAAGGAATAGTCGTATAAAATTAAAATAAGTACCAAAAGAAAGGAAATTAAATACAGATTCTTATTATGGCCGTGGAATATCGCTTTCGATTCGAAGTTGCGAGAATTTAGATATAATATACGAATATTTTGCAACATTTTGAGGTTTTAGACAACCCGTCCCCCTGACGACCAATGCGATTGTTGATTCCGAGTTCATGCATTTTCCCATAAAAATACATGTGTGTTTAGGCCCATTTAAAAGAAATTGACGATATGAAAAGGAGGAAATTATTCAGAGATTTTAACTATTATAGTCACGAACAACTTGTAGTGATGAATCGCAGGGGCAAAAAACATGCATAGCACCGCAATGAATGAATGGTGATGAATGAGTAACTTTTTGTCTATTAATTCGAACTCTTGAAATATTTTACGATTAGACCCAGATGTTGAAAATTTTGCTAACTTCCACATTAACTCGAGACAAGTTTAATACGTACGAAATTCCATAAAGATTCAGATTCCTATCCTTGAATGTAGATTTCGGCTTCGAACTTTGATTAGAAATTTTTGTACTCGATAACCATTCCCATTGGACTAAACTAAGTTGCTAGATGTTATTTTCCTTTATGTACAAGTATGTATACTGTATTTAATTCGACTTCTATTCTCCCCGTTGAGAATCAACGGGCACTTCAGCTAGTACTCTATAAAGTAAACTATGATGAGATAAGATCAATATTGAATGTCCAAAGTCTGGAATCACGAAGAACTCAGGCTGGATTGATTTTCTTTCAAAACGTTTTGAATAACAAGGTTAACTGTGGTGATGTACTAGAGCTGGTGGGCTTCCACGTTCTAGCAAGAGCACCTAGAAATGATAAGTCCTTCTCAGTTCCTAAGTTAAGTAAAAATTATAATTCTTTCCTCTCATTTAATAGAATACTGAGGAACGGCAATACACTCTGCAGAGAAATTGATCTACACAACACCTCCACAGAAGCCTTTTAAAAATATATTCAAATCATTTATATATATTCAATATTTAATGTAATTGTGATATTTGGTTTATGTACCCATATCAATAGGTTTTTTCCTTGTGCAATGAATTATTAGCTTCAGCAATAATTCTTAATCATTCTATGACTGTTTTGTATACCATTTTATTTGCATTGTAAGTTCCTTCTGAGTAATTTTTCTCTTTATTATTTTATTGGTACATGTTCCTAAAACTTGAGTATAAATTAACCAAACTTGATTTAAAAAGTAGTTCATTTATCTATACTAACAAGACTTTTCCTGTAATTTCAATTTAATTGGAATTTATATAGCTTGTATTTTTTCTTATGAGCATAATTTACATATTTCTATTTTTCTGCTATTTATTGTTCTCAGTACTCTTTCATCTTTTTTACTCTTTATTGTCTAATTATGTATATGCACAAATTAATATTCATTACAGGTATTTTCATATTAGTGACATGACATTATTTTTTAAATATTTATGCACTGTTTATTACTTAGAATTACTTTAAGTTAGATTTTGAAATGCAGTGTAAGGAAGAAATTCGGCTTTCGTATAAACCGCCAAGCCAAGTAGAGAGCTCGACTTGGCTCGACTACTAAGTTCCGCTAAACAATCTCACGAAGAGGAAGCGCTCCTACCGCCGTTCACAACCGCTGCTTCCCACTCGGCTCTTCGCAACTGGGTCTAGTGGGCTGCATAAGATTAGGGATAGACAAACACTGTCTATTTGGGCCATTAACACGTCAGACGCACTATATGAGAGAGCATAACCTTGTACTCTACTCCGAGAGATACATTGTCAAAACATTTACCAATTTATCAAGTATACACTCAATTAGTTAAAAAAGGTTACTTTTCATTAATACACTCTGCCCTTTTTAGGGAAAACTTGTTTCTCTGGTTCAAATTTTCTCTTTGTATTGTTAAGTCCGAATTTGAGAGATTTAAGAGTTAAGAGTTCAGATCCATTAAACTATATCCATTCAAGTATTAACCGTCCAAAATTTATTTATTCGCAATTATGAAATATCTTTTACTTTCTATGACGATGTGTTTTCACAAATTTACTATAAAAAGGAGAAGTTTTTCTATGTATATAAATGGTAATTAATTGTATTTTCGATTCTTATTATTCACACTTTATCTGATCTCTCACTGTGTACTTATGGTTGTATGTTATGGTTAGTAATTGTAGTTCATGCATATATCTTTGCAATTGTAACTGTGCAATTGTATGTCGAACTGACTTAGGGAGTGTTGTGTGGTTTTTGGAGTGGTTTACCTCGCGACTAGGATGAATACCAGGTAGATTACTTTTACTCCTCACATACGTTGATCCTGTCTATGATTTCATAATTGTACCTTCATTGTATGTATTGTGTTATTTGGGGTTATAATTGTTCGCTTATGATCGATGAATGACGTATAAACATGTTTACGGTTGCCACCATGAAGTAAGTTTCATATTGCAACCTTTTCATTTATAATTGATAAGTTTGTTCTATTTTAAATTATTATATACTTCATATACTATTTATATATTCGTTGATGCGAAAGTATTTGAATTTTCCTGTACAAGCAATAACGTGTTGAGAAATGAAACGATAAATTTAGGTATTCATATTTTTGTAACGGTAAAATTTAGAAAAAGTATACCTTTTCTCTGGATTCTATAAACATGGAGAGTATGTGTTGTCTATCAGATCTATCACAAAAGTAATGATAAGCTAAGCTTTAAACCCCCAAAAGGCTCCTTTAGCAGGATGCAGTATCATATTGTTAGTTCTCGAAGGCTTCCGATTATAACAGATAAGCCGTGGATGAATGGACTCATATCGGAATCTAATGGATCCGAATTTTTAAGCGCCACGTCCAACAAAAAAGTCAGAATCCGCGAGCTCCTCATTGTTTCATCTCGGCCGAGAATCTAGATAACCGCGATCGCGTATCGTACCCTAGTCACCCCAAAGCCTAAACATCCAATCAATTTCCTTCTCCTATACAAGAGTCAACGATAGCGACATTCGTATTGCGCATGAATTAAGTCGTGCCTTTCTCTTCTTTTCGTGTCCCACTCCCGAATCTCATGTGACGCTATACTTTCGATATCGTCCATTGGCGATCTTGATTGATGCAAAGCGAGGGGACTTAATTTGTAAAGGCTCGATTGATGGAAAGCCCGTGTCTACTCCAAGCGCGTGAAAGCCAATAACGCAGCGTAGGTCTTTGCGCCATTCATCTTTTTGCATTCTGTGTTAGGCCAATCACGTCGTGCTGGATGGCGGGGATTAATCTGCGAGAAACGAAACAAAACGAAAGAAACTGTGTGTGTTATCGGCAAAAAGGAAGGTTTGATGTAGTCGAGAAACGTTCCCTGATATGAGCAGATTAATGATCGGTAAAATCTTCCATCTGCCTCCATTGTCTCGTTCACTCACCAATGCATGCGGAGAATTTCGCTGCATGCTGATAGGAAATTTAACTCGCTTTGTTGGTATGAAAACAATTCATCACTATGATGTGATGATTCCACCAAATTTGTACGTCCTTGTACTCACACGCATCATACCCCCGACGATATTAACGTTTACCGGTATTGTGCAGACTGAATTTATTGCATTTTTAATAAAAAGCAACTGCTGGATATGTACAATTTAAATATTTATAGCGATTAGAATAAGAGAAAGATATGCAGAATTAGGAAGGTTCTTCAAGCCTTTAATGTGTTTAATGATGTTGCATAATATAACGCATTTGCGCTTTTTTAGCGTTTTCAATGAAAATGTTATTAAATTAGTTTTGATTACCTCTTTCTCTGAATAACTGAACGAAGATGTAAACTTTGTTACTTAGATGCGGTTTCAAAGGTGTTTCAACGGATTTTCATTGCCAATGAAATCCTAATCTAAGTAATATCCTAATCCTAATGTCATTTTTATAAATCTTCATATTTTTTAGATAACGTGCTCCTTATCTAACTGTAAATATGGTACTAATTTTATCGCTCTCCTACCTACCCATAATGATATTTTCCCGCGATACAGAGGTATTTTATTCATCGTCATTTCATAAAAATATTTTGCTTGGTTTATTATATTTTCCTAATAATGCGTTCTGAAAACGTAAAAATTATGTAAAAGATTTCATAGAAGAGTGGCACTCTCGGTTGATTCTCGGTTGACCTATCCTCGATTGATAAAATGCCTATTATTAATGATTATATCTGATACCGATGTTTACTCCGTGAAAACGCTTGTACAGGTAATTTTTATCCATAAACTGTAATATCACAACATTTCTGATAAGAATCTTGTAGTAGCAACAGTTTTTCATATTAATTTGAATGTTTTGGCTCTGGATACCGAACACAACCACAAGCTTCCTACAAATGCTCTACATAAAGAAAGGCGTAAGGAATGAAAATCGAGGTCTTTTCTGGCAGAATATGAATAGACTATGTTTTAAGGTTAAAGGGGTGTAAAACATACTTAAGTTATTGGGGCTCGAACCTTCTCCCACTCTCCACTTTACTTCTTGGGAAGATGCTCCAACCACAACCAACATCACACCGGTTCGGTGTAACAGTTTAATGGTTAACATCTGTCCGGAAAATAGAAGACCTGTGTTTGAGTCCTGCTCAAGTCTATATTTTTTACTTTCCTTACTCTTGTTTTACTAGGATCACGTACAAACGTGCTACATAAATACTTCTACCTGATCCTTCCTATGCTTTATGCTTCAATTATTATCCAAGCAGTAAGCCGTAGATAATCCTTCTCATTCTCAGGAATCACTAAACTGTTTCCTAATAGACTATTTATTAGATTTTCAGAGCAATAATAAACATATATTATAACAGGTTTGATAATATTCTCGTAGTAGCTCTGTGCGTTACGAATAGTAGGACTGCTCATTTTGTAAAATTATTTTCAATATTTAACAAGATTAATTACTGATATTAAATAATTTAAAGATGAATGATAGTGACAATGACTGATTTTAAATTGCGCATGAATTTTCTCTACGACAAACGTTATCGCTGGATATTACGTGGGAGTAAATGTAAAGATCGCAAGTCAGGGTTTCCTTATTGATTCTAATCAGTAAAATTGCTTGGCTTTCATTTACGATTCTGAGGACGAAAATGTTATTGGTATACTATTTCAAACTTCCTCGAAGAAACAAAAAATAACGGATATAATTAATGAAATAGGTAGTAACGTCACATTAACCCAAAAATTACGAGTAGCTACGACTTCGAGAGTAAAATAAAATTTTATGTACAAATTTATGTAGAAAGGCTTTCAAGGAGAGTGAACGATTTCCCATTGGAACTAGAGACCATTAAACTTGTATGTAATGGTAACATCATTAGAGCCCGAGTCCGTCCGCCTTTGAAAATTTTCCTTTTCGGTGTAGAGCGAGGGTCTTTTAGAGATTCCATTTCGGACGCAGTGAAACCTATAGTCATGGGGAAATTCCCTTACGAGTTCTAGTTTGAGAATCCTTCATGTAGAAATTTGACGGGCTAATTTGAGTTGGTAGTGATGGCCAACTAAGGTGCCGTGAGACTCTGAACTGCCTTGAGTGTTTTGTAGGGGAGCTAAAATATTTAAACGGCAAACGGAACGGAGGAGGGTATCAACTATGGCTAAAAGTCGGCCAAGGGTTAAGCACTTAGTTTCTGAGATTATACCACACTCCTTGACCACACAAGAAGATTAAGCCAAGCAAGAAGGCCCACCCCGATAAAGACACCAGTAATTGGAGGGATAATATCACTTATTCACAACAAGAAGAGGAAGTTTCGCAAACGATTCAATTTTCCATCTCACTAATTAGCAAAGACAGAAGATATAAGGTTAAAATCGTGTGATTTTGTGTAGTTGGGCGAGTTTTAAAAGAACTCCCCTCTCATTTGAAGTATCTATTGCCCGATTTATTGTCAAATTTCTTGAATAAAAAGTCCCTTAATGAATAACTTAAATTTTATTCCATAATGAATAATTTTAATTTTTAAATATAATATGCAATCTCAATATTCAATATTGGATTCCAGGATGGATGATTGTATGGTAGGATTTCCTTCTCAGTAGAAATTGAAGAAAAGGAAACTTAGTTTTACTATTTAAACAAAGAAAACATTGTTTCCGCGGTTCTGAGAAAACATTTATATATCTTTAAATATTTAATTCATGACACATGTTTTAAAAGTCTCAAAATGCATATAACCCGAAAAATCGTTTCGCAAATTCCTCAAGGCACAAAATGAAAATACTAAAATGCGAATTTCAAAGTGTTGTATTCTTTACGCCCAATATTATTTAAATAACAAAATGCTCAAACACTACGATTTACGAATGACAGATGTTAAATTCTAATATATATTGAACGATAAATATAGTTCAACTTCTATAAAATTATCATACATATCCTTTGCAAATCATACATGAGAGTTCAATGGTGAATAGAGGAGAATTATAACATATCCGTTTTTGGTTATTCTGACGGTTGAAATTGCTTTCCTTTCCATCTCAGCGTGTTTATGTAAGTTTTTGATGGGGCAAATAACTACATAACTTAGTGAATCAGAGAACATTATCTCCTAACTGCGGTAAGAAAAGTATTTACTTGACTTCGGATATATTCCCCGGACACTCAAAGATTATGCTCATGTATTGAAACCAACAAGTTCGTTATTTTTTCCTATACTGTGGAATAAATAAGTATTACGACCACTTTTTTAATATGGGAAACTTCCCCAAAGATCGGGTCACTGATTATAACTTTTTTAAAGTTTGTCGCTGGTTAAACGTTTATCATTCAAATGAAGGGGCTGATTGTGAAAAAAATCAGCCAACTATGTTATAGATATCCTTATGTCAATCTAAGAGAAAAAATGGATCAAACGCCGTAGGAATTAATTATGTACGCGTGAATTTTTTTCACTTTGTACTTTCGTCATTCCTTTCTGCGGCTGCACGAATCCGATATCATACTTAATTCATCACCGGGGTAAAATTTTATGGAATAATTTGCACAGAAATGAAAGTATGGGATAAAAAGACATAACTTACAGTGTCTCATTGAAATGGTAATCCAACTATTACTGAATCAACTGATATACTTAAGGCCCTTTAAAGAAGGCATAGGAATGACATCTCGCTCGTGTCCCACATACTCAACCGATTACTTAAGCTCCCATCCCATCAAGTACTTATTTGGGTCCTTCGATAAGCACGCAGTGACACCGATCCTCGGAAGGCTCCATTTTGTAATACGAGGAATTCATATTTCTTGCAACTCTCAAAGAGATAAAGTTACCTTCAATATCTTCTGCGGTACATTATGACATGAGAAAAGTGAAAACGGGGGCAATATTTGACTTTTCTATTTCCTTTGAAATTTATTCATAAGGATATTCGCACAATAACCATAGAATTTTGCGTAATTTATTATCATTTACCTATGAATTTCATAGCTTAATTCAACTCCGTTAGAATCTAGGAGAAAGATTGTTAATCGTAAGTTATTGATAAAATCAAGAGTTCATTCCCAGGTCCTAAGATAAAGCTATTTTGTTCAAAAATGCAAACAGAAGTGGACCAGTTCAAAAGTAAGATTTTTCTTTTTTATTCCTTCTGAGAAAATGAATGTGGAAATATATTTTGAATATTGTATTATAAATAACGCGAAACATTAAGTTATATGTCATTTTAACTTTTAGATATCTAAATAGTTGTAAAAAGGATTGTATTTTTTCACGTTTGAGTATGTTAATTTTCTTTGATTTGGATTGTGTTTTATTTAAGTTTACGTAATAAATTCGAAATAATATAAACGAAATAAAGAGGTAAAGCTATACCAAAATGAGAAAAATCGGATCAAAAGGTGTATATTATACTTAAGATTGGATGAGAGAAGATGAGAAATCACGTGACTCAAAAACCCGCTGATATCAAGTAAGATAATTTTTATTCACATCTCTGTTCAGGCCATTCAGCTTCAGATATTCCTATAGGTAGATCTTTCTAGATCTGCATAAGTAAGTCGACTCATGACCAGAAGGTTTTCTCCTCTTATCTATTATTGTCGCGTGTAGTCCGTTAAAAATAGATATTTGAAGTATGTACATAGTTAGTTTTAGCATAAAAGTGCATAAAGCATATTTCTTCAATTTTTCTTGCAGTATCAAGGCGGTTAATGGACGCATAATACCTTCCATTTCCTTCGAAAACCTATTAACCTTCATTTTATGGATAAATAGTAATCCTACATTTAATCTCCTTTGTTCTAACGATTCCCATCCTATGTCAAGAGGTGTCTTAGCAAGGTTTATCGATTGTAGTAGTGATTCATGACAGAGTTTGCTTGAAACGCGTGTATAATGCACCAGATTATTACGTAGTTACACGAAAAACGAGCAAATAAACATTCTTATATATATATCTTTTTCAAACGCGCAATAAAGGAAGTGTTGTGGTCACCCGTTCAAAGCGCTATCCCTCGTGTAAAACTGTTTTCAGTCGGTCCCCTGAAAAGCGACCTGTCCAAATTTTACTATATATAATTGGCTCAGTGCGTATCTCCAAATCTAAATACTGTATAAGCATAAAACCTGGAAGAGGTCGAATTAAGAAACTTCCGAGAGACGAAATATAATACTACATTAGTTGTATGAAATAAATAATGGAAAAAATAACCAAGAAGATTTTTCAGTGCATACATGGCCGAAAATTAGGCAGAAAGCAAAAGAAGAAACGCCTCAGGGCTCTGCAATAATTAAATATCGGAGAAATATCGGACGAATACGTCTGAAAGAATTGAAAATATAGAGCTGCTATCGCACATGACATTAGCAAGACATTATGAAATTGAAATTTATAAATATTTGATGCCTCCAGCTATACTATTCCACTTTGAATAATTGAAATGGAGAATAAAACACGATCGTATCAAGAAATGATCATTTACATCTAGGCGTCGATACCAGTTGCACAACGCGAATCATATAATAAATAATAGATATAGGAGAAAAGAGAAAGAGCCAAAATGAATGTAGACTCGGTTTTCAGCGTTACGGAAGAGGAGTGAACTCCTAAAGATGAAAAAGGGGTTGAAAGAGAAGTAAATAGTTAAAACAAAAATTGTCTCAGGGTGGACATAATGCCGAAGTTAGTTCCAACCATAACCTTATTTTACTGAGATATAGGATGGTATGTAAACAAATTATCCTTTGATTCTGCCTGAAATTCAATTTACTTAGAGAAAAATGTGTTAATGGATAAAAAAGTTGAATTTAATTTCTATAGAACATAGCGTCTACTTCCACATGTAAGTACCACGTACAATTGCACTGTTTCCAGGAGAAGTCTTATTGATCAAATTTCCTCTCGGCAAATGAGTTATTATAATGGAACGAAAAAGATTACAATTTCTATGTTAAGTCCGCAAGGCCAAGCCATGATATTGTGAAAATTGGCTTTCATTTAGGAGAAATGAACTGAAAATGTTACTTCTCTGAGAAATTTATTTGGAAAACTTAAGATTTTGGCAAAATGTTGACATCAGCAGGTGCCAAGAAAACGTCAAGATTCCCCGCAAATATTTTCGTTCATTTCTATAGCCTTTTGTTCAAAAATTTGAAAAACCTTCTTTCATTCCTACAGTTTAATTCATATAATGTTGAAATTTATTCATAAATATTCAATTATTGTTTTATTTATTTGTAAACGGACTTCCACGAAATGATGGCTGCCACTCTGGATTTGATAAGTTTACTTTCACAGAATGTTATCAGTTCTGTTAAAGTTAAAACTGGAGATATCTACTGACTAAGGACATTTTTAGAAATAAAAAATTGGGGCGCTCATTGTTCCTCGGAAATCGCAATAATTGGGTATATAACGTTTTGATATTCCTCCCGAAACACAATTTATTTTGAGTGAATGTGTTTGATAAATAAAACATTAATTTAATTTTTGTTAAGTTACAATGGCACTTTTCCTGGATATAACATACGCTTCCATATTTACTGGAATTAAAGATTACAGCTAGCCGCTATTGTAATATATAAATTTATAAGCTGAATAAAAAAATTATTATTTATTCCTGAAAAGTTAAATTCAAATTAAGACTTAATGATTCTCAATTTCTTGAAGTTTACGGTTAACAGTGTGAATTTGATTAATTTATATTATCAAAAAATCATCAGTTTTATCCTCCTGAAATCAATGGGGGGGGGGCTTTCATTGGTCCTCGGAACGGGGAACGTGCCACGAAGAAGGAAATGGTACGAGGAAAACGGGGTTTTTACGACTCAGTGGAACATGGACGTGCTTGTTCCTCTAACCTCACTTCTGCAAGGTCACGCTCCGTGTTTCTTGCTATTCAATCCCGAGATCTCACAGACGCAGGAGAATTTCAGTCAACTCGGCGGAATTTTTAAAAAGCTGTCTTGCGCGTCTTTGAGGAACATGCTGCAGTAAAGCGTACGTACGCCTGTAAAAGTTTATCTCGTGCGCTCGGTCCGTTTTTTATTTTATTCCATTTTTCATGGACTTCTCTAACGTCGTGGGGAGCGCCTTTTTATTGTTTTCAGACACGGAGCAGTCGCTTGCGGTCTCATATATTCCCTAGCTTGGTTAGTGGAGTCGAAACACCTCCTGCCATGATGAAGATGCTGTCCGGATGTCAAACCGTGAAATACTCGTAAGAAGGATGCGGTGAGCATCACAGATGTATGACTGATGGAAGGAATGTGTGGCGAGAAGCAGACAGTATTTTTTAGGACAGCGTACGCGCAATAGCAAGAAAATATGACTTTCTTCATTTTTACTGGTGTAAAACATTTTTATAAGGGATCAAAAATTGCTAAAGTTCTATCTTTTTGTCTGAAAAGATTCCTGAAGGTGTTAAATTTTTAGAACGCAACATCGCACAATCCTTAGAAAGATGTTTTCAGATTTAATATTACACATTGGATATTTCTATGTGGCCACTGATGGTCACTTTTCCTTGCTAAATCGGCCTGGACTTTGTACTGGTTTTTCATCATGAAGAAAACTGAAAAACATGCCTTTTACCGTTACCACAGAAAATTTACTCTACGACCATGGTATCAACCACCTGGCTCACCATTTTTTTATTATTGAATTGTGGGCCTTAAAATGAAAGATGGAGTGCCAGCCCCTCCATTGTATTGGATAATTAATTACAGGAAGGTGTTACGAAAGTAAAAGAAACGCAAGGGTTGAAATCCGTTAGAATTACGTTATAAATACAGATAAAAGCATTGCAAGAGCGATAGCTGATGACTATTGTGACTATTATTGCTCTAAGTAATCAATAGTAGTGGGCAAATAATATACGAAAGTTAATATACGAAGTTCTGTACATAAGAATGTTCTTGATGGAAGAGATGAGGCTTCATTTGAAAATTATTAGATTTTAGTCTGGCTGCCTGGAGAGTTAAAAAAAGTAAATCCATAGCTGTAAGAGCTTTCGTGAAAAGTATTATGAATTCAAATTAAACATTTATACGAAACTTTACTAAAACTTGCTACACTTGCCAACTGGAGGATTGAAAATGTGGATTTGAAAGCTACGAATTACGTAACTCACAGTAAATTCACAATGCTATACAAGCAAATGACCGGGACTATTCTTTTTAAATTTTACTATTGATTCATCGGGATTTCGTTGCTATCTCAGCTAGTCATTCTTCTACTTAGCCATTCTATTTCTTACGTTCTAGTCATTCCTCCTCTTCCATGAGGAAAATGTTATTTTCACGTTATATGGTTTTTCAATAACCACATCGCCATATCCTTATTAGAGGCAGAGTCCGTATGTCTCATTTAATAAGATAAAAAAATAATACGAAGCTTCGAACAGTAACTTGTTACTACAGCTTAGTGCTGGCAATTTAGAATCACAAATTCTACAGGAGAATTGAATTCCATGCGTTAAACTACCTATATCTTCACTTTATTTGTGGTATACTTCCGCAAAATATACTTGTAATACAAGTTTCCGGTAACGAAGCAATAAGCCTTCATTTAAATCAATAAGTTCTAAAATTATAAATGGCACCTCTTTCAAAAATATCACATCCTAATTTAATAGGCAATGCTTTTCCGATAATTACAAAGCTAACTAATATTTCTTCGATACATGAAAGCTTTCGGTCTTTTCTGGACATGAAATTAACGGGTAACCGACCGCTATCATAATTTGACGCGCTGCGGCACGGAAGTGTCGGTATCGCTTTTGGCGGATGGGATATGACCCCCAAACAGCCAAACCACGAAAAATTTCAAAGCGGAGGAAACCGCGATGAAAGTTTAAAAGGGGTGACGCAGAAGGGTAAAAGTGAGGGAGAGCTAATAGGGTAAGGGGATATCAGAGACATAAGGTATACGAGGGGGCAAAGGTCGAAGGGATTTCAGGGAGCTCAAAACTGCTGTGTTCCGCTTCTGTTACAAGTGAGGAATTGGAGACGAAGGAAAGGCGATGGCAAAGGAGATGTGGTCTCTCAGTAACAGGAGAGCGGACATCTTGAGCGGAGAGGGAGAGTTTGGAAAAGTTGATGGAAAAGAGGAGAGAAAGGAATGTTTTGAGAAATAGTTAAGAGGCACTTTCGTTTGAGGCATTGTGAGAGGACTAGAAGTTAGCAATAGAAGGTCTAAATTGGCTGAGGGAATAGGAAGCAGTTTTATCCGCCGCTTTATTGTGAAGAGCAGGAATAATGGCTTGAGAAGGTTAAATGGTAAGGGGGGCCTTGGAGGATAAGCCAATTACTTTTAGATCTTAATTGTTCGGCCCAAATTAGATCTTGCTTCGGGAAACCTTTATTATTCGACGCGTAGATCTCTCGGAGTAGCTAGATAAGTGTTTCGGAAGAAATCAACATTTGAAAATAAAATTTTATTAAGTGAAAATGACAGTGAAAACTCCTGTTTTTTCTTTTCTTTATTGACTTGCCTAGTTTTCAAATTTAACGTCTAAAACAGTAACATACTGTAAAAGTTGAATATCAAATATATTAATGAAACGATTCGTAAATAACTTCCAATTAATACAGTTTATTAATTAATAATTACTATTCTCGTCTTAACTTCGAATCAAGTCAAGAGGCACGCACATTCGGTTCATTAACCTAGAAAACTTTGATAATACTCGGTTATCACACTGAGTGCATTTATAGAATTTTCGCTACCAATCCAAGTCGTCATAATCAATAATTTCCAAGAAAATAGTTTCTTTTGCCGATCATTCCTTGTAATAATTGGGACTCTTCAAATAAGGCACCATCTGTAATTTTCCAATAGCAATTATTCTTTCTTCATAGACGTAGAAATTACTTATGATAATAGGCAAGATTCTTTGACTATTTTAAAAATCTATATCTTGGCACATGAAAATATTCCGCTACTTGATTATTTTTTTTGGTTTCATGAAAAGAAATAGTCAGCAAGCCTAGGATAATCTAATGTAGACTGTTTGGCTGTAAATTTTTATGAAAATTCATCTCCTCTACAGAATTTTAAATGTGAGACGAAAAATCAGAGTTAAAAACACATAATTCAAAAAGGTTTCAGAGGCGGAGTGTTTGCATTAAAATATTTTTGGTTAAATTTTATAGAAGTACTAGTAAACGCCCCCGTCAAGCATGACGGGACTTAATTTAGTTTAAAATATATCTATTGTCGTATATCTAGTCGTCCTAAGCACAAAACGATTCCGCCGTAAGATCATAATAACTCAATATATTTCTTATCATATAAATTATTTATAGTATTTATTCTACTGTTTTCAAGTCATTAAGGCCTACTTTACGTAAATTTCTTATTAAAATTAAAAGAACCGATCACCCCGTGCACTTATATGGGATAATTCATAAAATCAACATTCAACAATGGCCTTAGTCGTCAAAGGGCTGGGTTGTTCATTTCCCAAATATTTTACGAAATTTCCGTGTGTTTGATCAAAATCCTTGAAAGTTCGGATCCACATAAATATTTCAGGACTAAAATAAAAATATACGATCATTATCCTTTCTTTTTACACTTCTCATGATATCGTAGGACCATTGTTTCGGATTTAATTTTGTAAAAGAAAAAAACTCTGCAGGTAACGAAAACCTATTTTACGAACATTTCTTATGGAAAAGAATACTAACTGATTATCTCCATGCATTTATATGGGAAAACTAGTGAAATCAATGTTTAACAATTGCTTTGGTCATCAAAGGGATGGGTTGTTCATTTCCCAAAAAAATTACTAATTTTCCGTCTTTTTTATCAAAGTTCTCGCAATTTTGAATTTATATGAACGATTCACCACATAAAATAAGATTTTTATGGTCATTTTCCTTTCTTGTGACACTGGTCTCGATTCCGTAGGGACATAGTTTCTAATTTAATTTTGAAAAAGAAACGAATTCTGCAAGTCATGAAAACGTACTTTACGTTCATCTCTTATGGAAACGTATTATGGGCTCCTGGGTTCGAACCCGGGCCTTTACAAAGATGAGAATAGTCTTCCTGAGGGTTTTAGCATCGCAGAAACACAATGCAGTTTATTTCAGATCTCTAAGCCAATCCGTTTCTGAGATAAATGGGGGGACGGACGTACGTATTTGCTTTTTATGTATATGATATGCGGCGGAAATTTGAGATAAAGTAACTGTAAAAAAAGAAGAAGAGTTTTATCGAGATAAATTTATTTAAAATGAGGCTAAGAATTCAATGATTTACAACACTAAGTTCGAGGATATTTATAAGGAAAATGTTACTGCATTAATAACCCCCTGAAGGTATGAATTATACTTTAAAATTCAAGATTATGCGAGAGACTTTTGTATGCTTTGAGTGTTTTGAAAAAACTATCTAAGAACAGCGACTCAGAGAGCGATCATAAAACTCAAAATACATGGAAATTAATGTATAACAGGAAAGTTTGTGATTAAATCATTTTTTTATTTCCCAGGGTTTATGTAGGTAATCATTACTGAATAACAAATGTAAGTTATAATTGTAACTCAAAATATTTAATCAGACGAAAAAAGAGTCAATATTATCAACGTAAAGGAAATTCGTCGAGAGTTATTTTATTGAAATGAGAAAGAAAGAGGAAATAAGAAGGAAAGAATAGCAGTTGAGCAAAGTTTAAAAAGGATAAAGATGATCAGAGGGTGTATATCATCGGATGAGAGTATAATGGACGATATAAATGGGTCATAAAGGCTGTTAGAGAGAGAGACGAGAATGTAATAATAATAGATATATTATGTTGGGGAGATTAAAAGGAAAAGGAATCTAGGAGAACAGACATTGTGTTTTGGGAGAGGAAAAGTTGTAGATGTTGCAGGATTTGACACTTTCCTTTATGATCATCGTAGGGGAAGGAGTGAATGATGCGAGTAAGTTAGTTAAACCGTGAAAGTAAGGATAATTCTATAGAAAGATAAATTGCTCGTTACATGTTACAATCACTTTGATTGTTAAAGCTATTTCCGTCTGGATGAATTTTATTCGTTGGATGACATTGTCAACTTAACTGGATCAAAGTATCGTTTCTAATATTGCCAAAATTTTGAGGGTATTTTTTAATATAATAGGATAACTAAATTCCAGGATTTTAAAATACTGAGTGATAGATTATGCCTACTTACGTCAGTAGTGCTGCATTGAGTTTTGAGAAACTGAAAACTTTGGATGATTTTATTGATGTAGGGCGCAAATATCACTAAGACTAGAGTCCTTTTTTCCTGAGAAGTTGCCTTAGCTATTTTAACAGATCGCTCAGCTATCACAAAGTTGTCTTATGAAATATTTTTTGGAATATTTGAATCATCCTTTTTAGAGCATTTCATGATGGAATTCTAGTGAATATCACCTAAGACTTCTTTTGTTCATTGGATCCTTCAAAAATAGCGGTATTCGATTCTGGAAGTAACATTTTTACGGAGTCAACACGAAGCTCGTCTTGTTTCAAAGGAATTTAAATAAAAATAAATTTTATATGACTATTTAGCCATGCCCAAAGCCATCTAGGACGTAAAATGTGGATTTTTTAAAATTTAGTCTCTAGGAATTTAGAGAAATCACTATTTAAAATTGAACGATAGAATTATGACATCGATATTTATTAGGCAGATTAAACACAATTAAGCCTTAATCTCTCCAAAATACTATAGATTTTATATATTTTTATATTTAGATGTTTGTTTTTTCCACTTTTCTTTCTGTTTAACCTAGAGTATTTTGACATGGGGTAATTCTGTTCGTTGGAAAAATATTTTCTTTATGCAAAAGAGAGTAACCAGGGTCATATCAAAGATTGGGTGAAGGCAATCATGTAGACATTTTCTTAAGGAGTGCGGTATTTTGACAATGCCTGCAGCATATGCTTGTGCTGTTCATGTTCATTCAAACATTGATAAATATGATTAACAAACAAGATAATCATCAACACTTTACAAGAGGAAGATTTTTCTTGAGGGCCCCATCGCATGGACTGAACCTAACTGCAAGGAGCTTTGAGATTATGGCTTTGATAGTGTACAATACTTTAAGGATGCTTATGGTACACTTTTCTCGAAAAAACTGTGGAATTTCTTGCTTTGTAAAACATTATAGTGTAGATTAATTCGTCAATGAAAAAATATGTAAATGCACATCTATGTTTGTAAGTATTTGCATTTGTATATTTCCTAAATGTGTGTGTAAATATGTTTCTTGTAATGTATACCAAATTTACCTTCATTTATGATTGTATATTTCTGTTATATCCCGCTTGACTTGTCCTATACAAACATTCGTTTGTTTTTATGGACTAATAAAATTATTATTATTATTTAACTAAATGTGTCCAAATTTTTCTAGTAGTGTGTTATTTTCTGAATTCAAGTAGTGGTAATTACGATCCTCGCATAATCTTGAAAGATCGGGTCGTATGGACCCTTTTATAAATCACTCCCGTAATTGCTGAAATTTGGAAAAATTAATATTGCCAGTGGGAGAAAGCTGAATCCACTTGCCCGAAGAAGAGAAGTAAGCAACAACATACTGCAAATGAACTCCGAGGGAATCAAAGAAAAGGGAAAGCAGAAAAAAAATCTTTTACGGGCGAGAAAAGGAAAGGGAGTCGACCGAGAGCGAACGAAAACGAGATTTGAATGGAGACCAAAGGGCGCCCGAAGGAAGAGGCAGGCAATGAAAACAACATCGAAGAGGTGTGCTCAATCACCAAAAACCGGCAATAGTTTGAACTGGCGAGGCCAACCCACCGCCCGGGCTCGCAAGAAACGACTCGGGGCTCGCACGATAAATGGGAGCGGGAACAAAAAGGTCCGGCCACATCGCCACCGAATGCATCACCACCCACGTCTTTCTAAACGCTCCCATGGAAATATCCCGAAGAAAATCCTTACCGTGAAGAGCGCAGGTGAAAGAAGGACGCCGCTATATGATCCAGGGAAGGCGGGGCGAGTCGGTAGCCCTTTTTTATTATGCGAACGATTTGAAGGCGTCTCTCTCCCATGCGGGATAGAGCGGTCTGAACAGTTGAAAAGGCAGATGAAAGAGATTACGGAGGGAGGAGTTGAGGTTGAGATATAAATTGAAAGGAAAGCGGAGGATGTCGCCGGCGACAAAGGTCACGTGGGAAAAGGGAATTGATAAAGTTCAGGAGAGATGAGGGAAAGGAGCGGCGAAAAGGTTGAGGGATCGAAACAAGTGAAAGAGGGGAATTAAAAAGTTTAACTCTGAGGAAGTACTCGGTGCGGGAAAACAGCAGGGGGCCGGCGAATTAAGGGAAGAAGGGAAGTGGCATGAAAGGGGAAATTAAAAAGTTTCAACGAGAGGATGAGGCGGTATGCACCATCCGAATGAAAATGTTTTTTTATTCCTTCCCCTTAGAGCTCTTTGCGTCGCTGGAGAAGGAGATTAGGAGAGGCAATTTTTTTAAAAGATGGGCGAAAATATGGGGTCGCGAGCTGAGGAAAAATGCTTCCGATTCGCAACATAATGAAAATAGAGATTAGAAGGAGGAGGAAAAACTGCCTGTCCGCAGGAAAATTAAAGCGGACTTTAGCAAGAAAATTCAATGCCCCTGAACAATTTACTTCCAGCATCGGCTTAAGCATAAAAAGAACAGCCATCCGTTCGCATGAAGTGATAAAGTGATTTATTTAACGTGAAGAAAGTTTTTTTGTATTTGAAATGAAAAGGATTAACGTTTACGTGGGAAGCGGTTCGTATAATCCATTAAATTACGGAAATACATTTCATGAGAACACGCCAGGTATAAGCTACTGAAGTTATTAATTGAAATTTTCCATTACAAGCGCCTGCTCATATTTTTTATAAAATACGTGAAAAAATATGGAGTTGTTTGCGGAAGTTTATTAAATAAAACATCAACGTAGAGAATGGACAGTATATCTGCAGAAATTGCCCGGTTGTGTGAATCGGAAAGGAACAATTTCCTTTGATTTACATAACTTAAATCTAGAATCAGGTATAGATGGTAAATTTTTGTACTGCACAGAAATGTGATGAGTTATCTGTTGATTGTACTGTTTTCATGCCAAAATTCTCTGAATTTTGGAATTTCGATGACTGGAAAGAGAACTACATAGTGGTATACATTCTCATATTTGCAAAAAATTGTCTAAAGAGAAGAATTCCAAAATCTGAACCCCATCCTGTAACTCAAGAGACATGATGGAGACTTTACTGGAACATTTTTGGGCGTAGAAAAAAAGAAAATTCGAACAAATCGGTAAGCTATTTCTGGACATTTTACATTTTTATGCAAATAGGAACTCGTATACATATTTTAAAATTTTATTTCTCTAGGCCACAGATGAAACCTAACATGATTATTCACCTTTATAGTCTAAAACGTTATGTATTTTTCATTCACTTTGATCTAAAACAAAAAATGTAATTAAAACAAACATTTGTTACATTCATTATTGTAGATAAATAACAGCTCTACCACCCTTTTTAAATAAATAAAAGTGAAAATCAAAGGAGAGGATTAAACCTTTCTTTGAAAGTCGAAAACGAAAAGGAATAAGAATTCGAGAGGTAATATAAAGAATCAAAGACGCAAAATCGACTCAATAATAAAGATTTTCAATCCGGAATATTTCCAATGTGAAGAAATCACGGTATTTTGATACAAATAAACTACAAACGCTCTGAAAGGAAAGAGATGTTTCTTCCAAGATTATAAGACTCAGGAGCAAGGGAAATGATTCTTCGAATGTTTTTCAAAAGAGGGAGAAAATGAGGAATCGAAATCAAAAGAAAAAAGCCTCCAATCTATTTTTATGAAAGAGGAGGAGGGGTTTATTGAAAAAAGGAAGTATAAGGATTTCCAATTGGGATGGAGTTTGGACAAATTGGAGAAGACTCGTGAAAGAGGATTAAGACTGCCAGAGAACGTACGTGATGGGCGCAGCAGTAAAACTATATAAAGTAGCCGCGGAAAAAGGATTGAGCGATAGAAATTTAGCGGGGACGTAAATGAAGGAAAATGGCATGAAATGACGGGAGAAGATGAAAGGTTTAGGTACATGAGCCTTGAAATGGGCTACTTTTACCCGCGCTTCCACTGGAAAAATTGTGACGGAGCTTGAGGGATAAAAAGAAAGCACCTCTGTTAGCGTGTGATTCATTTACATCTCTCCACAGTGAGGAAATAATCCTCGAGGTATTACTTTTGATAGATATCTGTTAGGCAGCTCACAGACAAACAGACGCCCCTAGTTTAATTTCCTTTACTTTCCAGAACATACGCACATTCTCCCAATTCTAAAATTTTTTAAGATTTGCGGAAAAACATTCCAATAATATACCTCAAAGAAACGATTGGAAGGATGTGTGAATTTGAAAAAGATTTTGAATATTCTCTCAAAACAGAAATACGATTGAAGGTTTAATTCATAAAAGAAAACGTGTTGTATATTACGAATGGAATGATTTATTAATGAAAGGAAATACATTATTTTCAGATACCTCAGAAATATGCATGGATAGGTAACGTTTCGTAGTTTAAATTAAGTTAGGTTTTGCATTTTAGATTAAAATCTACTATGCTAATCTAATTAACCAATATCTACAATCTAATAGAATAGTATTCCTTGTGTGATTTATTGAGATTTGATCTACATAAATATAACTGCATCAATGCCACTGAGATTAATGTATGATTTATTGTTTGATGAAACTGTTTTTGAAACTACAAGTATTATTTCATTCTCTTCAAACACCAATGCTTTTGAAATCATAAATAAGCTAATGAGATGTACGCAAAAATTTTATTTTACATTTTTGTACCCAACACCATACTTAACGTTTAGTCACCAGGCAAAGCTGTAGCATAAGGGAAAATTTTATCCTCTTCAAAATTGAGAGCATAAAAATTTGACGATATTTTTTTAACTCTTTCATCTACAAAATGTTTCTTTCACCTTCTTCAAAGGTTTTAATCCAAGCCTTTTCGAAATCCATTAACCTTTCGATTCTCCAATTCTTTCATCCGAGGAGTCGTAAATTGCTCTTTAGTATTTTTCTGAGGAATTATATACGCGAACACACGCAATACATAGATAGTAAAAATTTTGATTTTGAAGCTGGCGCTCTCTGATACGTAATTAAAATTGTCACCACATTATTTTATTGGGTTATAAAATGTTTAGGTTAGCTCATAACTTAGGTTCTTTTTATGATCAAGATAATTTCACGAGTAAGGCTTTTGTAACTTAAAAGATATCGATAAAAATTTCAAAATGTGCTCTAAAATAGACGGTTTTAAAAACTATCTGAAAGGAAGATCAGGAAACTAATATCACAAAACTATTCCCTTTAAACTATGAGAGCCAAAAACAAAATTTCAGAAATTATCAAAAAGTTACTATATTTGAGATTTCGGACTTGCTGTAAGCCAGAAAATAAGGAGACTTTTGATTCAAGAAATAAAGTACACCGACTTTTGGACATTTGCCTGTGGATTCCAAAGTTTCATATCCCTAAATTAATTGCATGAACGAAATATGTTTAATAAGGAGTCTGGAATGATATCCCAGCCTGAATGTATACATATTACTATCTTTCGTCCAACTCCGTTCATCGTAGCTGTAGTAGAACAAGTCAACAGGTTCTTATACACTTCGGGATGAGGACGGTAAAAGGAGACGTATAAAGAAATTCGAATCTTAAAACTTACTCTTCCGAAAAAAAGACCGGCGTTATTTCTCGGGCGCACTCGATAGAATACTTCTTGAAGGATACAATCGAAATTACGAGCGGATGAACTTTGAGTGGTCGTATAAAACGAAATTGGGGCAGAACGAGATTTTTAGTGGCGCTGCGAAGGAATCGGAGTCAAATCTAATTAGAGGAAGATGTGGGGACTAAATGGATTGGAGAATGTGAGAGGAACGAGAAGAGCGTAATCTCCCTGGTAAAACGTTACGAGATGATTTGGAAAGCTGCGGCGAAAGCTAGGAAGAGTAATGTACGGCGATCAAAATAGATCTCGCGTGATGGGGAGCGGACGGAATGCTTTTAAAAAATGAACCGACTGTTGTTATGCCGAGGAAAGAATATGAAAGCGTTTTCACGGACGAGACGTGACAGTGAGGAATGATATTTGAGGAGCAGGACGAAAGCCAGAAGGAGAAAATAAGAGGAACCATCCAACCTTAATTGGCGACTTAGAATTTCGCGAGCGTGCAAAAAAAGCGGGAGAGACGAGTAGCAAAGATGAAGCTTTCGAGAGCTTTTTGCTTTTATTCAAAGGGGCAGATTAATTCTGAGGGAATAAAAAAATAAGGTGCGAGGGGGGATAGGAGAGACATCGGGAACGTGAAGTAATGAAGATATATGGAAACTGGAAATGGAGTTTGAGGCGAAAAGCGGATAAATCGTGTCGAGAGGATGGAGCGAGGATGTATAATACTTAATATTAATGCATCTAGTGCGGATATTTTTGGAGTGGTCTGCAGAGTTAAAATTAACAGTCATCGCGGTGTTGGCTATGCAGAATTTGAACAATACTCGTCGCTGTCGAGAAACAAAAAAATGCCTGGCGGATATACAAGGAAATTAAAAAAGAGGAAACTCTGGTTGGAACGAGGGTGGTGACTAGACGGACTTTAATAAATGCATTGCATCCCCCGACAGCGGACAGATGACAACGTGAATGAAAATAAATTCACGACCTATCCTTTCCGAAAAGAGACGTAGCCGATGAAATAGCACCCTCGTGACAAGGAAATAAAAATTCAAAGGGATGAGGTATACCGCAGATAATATGGTAACTTAAAGTTAAAGCTTTGTTATTTATTAAAGGCTATTTTCAAGTAACCACAATATATGATGGGTACAATTATATTCTAATGACAATTTAGGTAAATCAGAGTAGATCGCATAGGATTTTGTATATCCATGCTTTTCCTAAATAAAAATTATGCATCTCTGTGGATAACAGACTCGAGTCTTAACGAATAGAGTTCTTCCTCGTGATTTATCTGTTTTCCTTCGGTTAAATATCTTGATGTAAAGGTGAACTTTGTAAATAGGACACCTTGTTAGAGTTTTCCTGCAGTAATTTTTCGTATGATAAACATGCTGCCTTCGGCGAATTAATGCCGAGATTTTCTGACGCATTACGCATTCCCAAAATAAAAGTTTTCAGACTTCCCTGAGATTCGATTTTTTGGGAAAATAAGAGGATGATAATCAATGTAAACATCATGCAAATTAAAAAGGAAAGATTTTCTTTGCTTATGCCGCAATTCAGATGCCAAGAACCTGCTTCCGAGAAATTAAACCTTTCTCATTCGTTCCCTAACCGATTTTTCATTTATTCTAGTGCAAAAGAGAAAGGCGTATTTGTTTTGAAAATTCACAACTGAAGGTGAAAGTTTGAGTCAAGAGGTCAGCATTGCACCACAAATAGAAGAAGCATTAACTATGACAGTGAATAAGACTATTTTCATTCCCATATTATTTCAGAGGACAACAAGTTTTCTACTACGATATCTTTCCAATCGTTTCACGATCCGGTAGAGATAGTGGTTTCATGGTATAAAGAATAGATATTTTCTCTCTTTTGATTATTTTTTCTCATAAATCGAATTTTATGATCCCTTGGCAGCGGAAAATACCTGCTATAGCCATATTTACTATGGTATCTTTCGAGGAAAACTGAGATAATTCCGATTTGAACCCAATATTTATGTTCTCAACTAGAACGGAAAATAACCCGCTTGATTATTTTCATACAGTATTGTCAAAAGAGAATTAATTCCGAAAAAGAGAAAGACATTACTAGACTTCCACCCAGTCGATCAGTCATGTTAGGTTATAAGGTCCACAATGAAAACCCTTAGTTGCAATTTTATTCACAGCGAAGAGGGGAAATTGATATTTAAATTACCTTTATTTAATTTATTTGAGATTAATATGCTCAATATGTCGCACAGGAAGAAAAGAATAAAATTTTCCAAGATGAATGAGGAAATGAAAAAGATACCCAGAGACACTCCGAGACCTTATTGATGACGCAGATAATGCCATTAAAAGAAACGAAAGTCCTCTAGGTAGGTAGGAAGGAAATTATTATGAGACAGGAAATAATGATAAATGGAGAAAAAATACGCTTCATACTGTTACGTTATCTTCCTTTCCTGACAGTAAAAGGAAAATCGGCACTTGCAGAAAAAATAAGAGAAAGAAAGGTCCAGTCTTAAAAGCAGGACGTAAAGAAGGCACTCAGGAGAGAACTCCGGCAGTAAAATTTGTGACAAAAAACAAAGCAGAGGAGGAAGAAATATACACGAAGAGAACAGTAAAAAATGCGACAGGAGATGGAATAAGAGAGTAGAATGGACCTTCGTAGGGTTGAGGAAAAAATCCACGAAGTCTTGTAGAAAATTTATGATTTCGATCGGTTACATTGAGCCGAAGAACGAAAAGGGAAGACTAAATGCGAAGATTATGCAAGTTACTATGGGAATCTTTGGATAGATGATTGGGGAATTTTTACATAGAAGGAAGGATTTATATCGCTTACTCCTTAGAGAATACATTACAAAAACTTTCCGATGCCATAAAAGAGTGATATTGAATCTCTTGGAGAAGATGCAGTATCAGGAGTATGACATTAAGTCAGGATATTACATAAAGGAAAACTTCGGCTCCATTCTGACGAGAGGGAGGAAATTTCAAGGGTATATCTGAGTATTTTCAATATGGTAGAAAGTTTTAAAATAGCACATAAAAAAAAGACATCACTTGTTGACGCAAATGAAGGTGAACATTAAGATATTCTGGATAGTATTTGCTGCAGGAAAATAATTAAGTTACTCTAAGGACTTTGAAAATTTAGAAGACCAGTACAGGAGTACAGCTACCATTCCAATGATAAAATGAGATACTTGGTCTGCATTTCATTCTTCAAGCGCTAAAGTTAACTTCCTTATACCACAGAATTCCCCGTAGTTTCACAAAATAAATACTGATGAATCCATCATCCTTAACTTCCGAATATGAGACCTCTTGGGCCATATTTCTTCAACCGATAACAAACATGCAGAACTTCGAAATATAGTAATTGTTCCATTCACTATGTTCCATTTTCACTGTGGTGGTTCAGGAATTTGTCTCATCGTATTCACTGTTTGGAGAGGCGATGTAGAATTTGGCTGGTTAATTGAGAAAATAATTAGCGGTCTTTGCGTCCTAGAATCTCCTCCAAAACAAAATGATATGAAGAATTGCAGTGATTTTTAAAACCTGAACACTAAAGTATTTGATTTTCAACAAATCTGTAACTTATGTTACCTTCTTAGATACTTCTATGTAGAATATAGCATTTTTCACACTTCGTTTATCTCTCTTATATTTCTTTAAAATTGCATTTAATTTCAAACAATTTCATGAGCTGTTTGTGAGACCTCACGCCACGTTTACTGTTTCGATGAAAAATGCAATAAATAACATTCTCTTCAACTTTTATTATTCAATAAACAAGAATATACGTAAAAGGCATTATTCCGAAAAAGAATCCTATGATTATAGATATGCGACGGTATTATTTTGACTATTTCCAAACAATGATTTATAATTAAAAACTTAAATAAATTGAAATCCAAATTATTGGATATCTGATGAGATGTTTAAAATTTTAAAATATCATTAAAAGTATCATTCAGTTATTTTATAAATATTAAACAATTGTGCGACAAAAATCGCACATCAAGGGTTAATTAAAATTTCCTACATCATTTGTATCTTTTAAAAAATAATCGAGGGTATTTTATGCAAAATAATATCTCTCTCTACGAGACATAACCGAAATAGTCACGTTAAAAATACTGCCCTATCATTATAAAATTTCAACTGGAATAAGTAGGTAACAATTATGATTATTTGAAAGGGGTTTTCGATGAATACGAAGCTTAAACTCAAAATTGAAATGAACAGCAGGAATTAAATGCATACATACATAAGGCTGCCTTAATTACTACTTGAATATGCACGTAACTGGTATATTGTCATAAATATGAGCAGACTGGAATCAGGTAAGTAGAGGATTACAGACAGAGTAGATATCATGCAGCGTGGGAAAATTGTCATTCTTCGCAGCTTAAAAATCTCCATCACAATCTGCTGCCATCATTCATTTCGCATCACAATGGGAAGGTTTTAGTTGTATTCGAAGGAGCTCATTAATTTCCGTCTCTAAGGGTGGTATACGGTTAATGAATGCCCGCCATCTCTTTTGTCTCCTGTCCCTCACAGTTTGAAAGCTGGGGAGAACAAGATGCCGTAAGGTGCCGCCATCCCTACGAACTTCTGGAGCATCGGATTCTAAACGTTTGAAACTTACACCTTCTCAATTTATGTCGACCGCTAGAGTTATGGATTTACTATTCCCCCGAAGAAGTAAGGCCCTTTTGCCAGAACTCTCCACCTTATCGGTGCCATACACGCATTCTTGTGCATTATCAAGAAACTCTGTTCTTCCCTTATACTGTTTCGCATAACGAAAATACTTTACGGGAAGCAAGTGCAATTCAGAAAGCGAAGGATCTGTTACTCAAGCTAAGTGCAACTTGTGAAGTCATAAACAACCGTTATGTTCGTAATTCACGAGAGAGAACCGTTGCGAATTTTGCAGTAGCGCTTTTATTCTTTGTGTACTGCGTAACTTCCGGTGTGATTACGTGATAGCTAACTCCACAATTCTTCTTTGCAATTCACATGCTCCGTAAAAGCCCCATTGGTTTTCTCCCCGAAGTTACTTGAACTATAAGACGAAATCGATTGTGGAAGGCGAGACTTGGTGGAAAGACATAAGAGACAGTGAAACGTTGTATTTTTCCACAGAATATTCAATACGCGACCGGTTTCACAAGCGTGCAATCTTCTAAGAGACAACTACTAAGAGACGAAAAATTTTCTAAGAGACAATGAAACATCTCCCTGGATATGTTTCATTGTCTCTTAGAAGATTTTTTCTTGAAGGAAAGTCAATTTTGGAATACAATGCAGACGGGTTCATCAAGTAAAATTGGTACAAAGCCAAAGTTTACATTCAACAATTTTTCAAGAATAAATAAAAAATATGCATCTCGTTGAGGTTCCGTAGTAAGTATTTGCTTTAGAGAGGCAAATATAGGAATTTGAGTAAGGAAAGAATGGTTTCTATGAAGTAATACAATGATTAAATAATTTCAGCTTAGGTTAGATGTTTACATTGTTTATTTTAATAGTTTAATTTTAATTTTATATTATTTTAAGTACTTGATTTCCTTTTCATAAATCAATAGCATTTGAAGCATGTAAATCTTATTCGTTTCTGACAAATCTATTTAAAATATCCCTTTAAAATCTTAAAAACAGATTGGTTTTATATTTTTAATAGTTTAGCATTTCAGAATTCAATTCAACATCTGTTCTTGTTCAAACCTCAAAAAAAAGTCCAACAGCTTCTTAAAATACTTTACCTTAAGACAACTCTAATTCTTATTATTTGGCAAGTATCTAGGTTTACGGAAAATAATACATAAGAAAGTAATTTTCACGTTTTAATGAGTCTGTGACGATATATGGCCATTTAAATCAGTAAATATATGATATATTATAGTTTAATAGTATGCAGGACAAAGAACCATGTTTTTCTTGCCAATTTACTCTTATCCCGTTATTCACCCAGAAAAAAAATCGACCAGTTTAAGTTTCTTTCCGCTCCCGTTATGACGAAAACTCATCAATTAAGAAACACAGGAAAACTAGAATTTTGGGAAAATACCAGGACATGAATATAATAAAACTGCTGAGTTTAATGTCGTAGCGTTTTGCTATGAGTGGGAAACGTCCACGTCAATACAGTACAAAGATCCTATAAATTTCACCTAACGAAGCATTCGAGTATTAGTATTGCTTAAAAGTACTTCGACAGCTTAGGTCATTTCGCACCTGAGCCCCCACCGGAAATCGACCCCGGGACCGCTTTCAGCGACGTCGAACGCGTTGCCCACTTGGCTTCCTGGGAACCACGTAGCATTCGATAAGGAAAGCAAAATGAATGCCATTCATCAGAATCATTCATACCTAAAAAGCTTTCATATCATCATGGCCATGAAATAGAATGTGATAAAATTAAATGAATGATACACTCTCCTCTCCTCTTTAGCAAATGACAAATTAAAAATATTCCGTACATCAAGATATGAAATCTTCTTTACCTAAACCGCGGCATTTGTATTGCCCCGTTTTATGCCCGTGGCATTAAAAACCGCCCAAGTTTCACAACCATATGAAAAACACATTTCATAGATGTCTGGCGACAAGTTTTTGCGCTACAAAATTAACTAAAACCCCCAATCATACTTTGCTTTGTATCATCAAAAACGCTACATTTCTAACCGGGAACTCGAATGTGACATCCGCCGTGAAAAATCTTTGTTTCGGCACTCGGTCCCTTTTTCTTCTTATCCAACGCGCAGAAGAATGCGCTCGTTTTTAAGACAGCAATTAAAATTTATCGACGAAGTTAATTTCGCGTTGAGAACTATTATTCGGAAGACGCGCCAGTGAAAGTCGTTCATTATCTGATAATCATCCGCAGCCTTTCTTTTCCGACGCGATACACAAGCTCTGCTAAATTCCGCTGTAGCACTAATAAAAAAGGGGACTTGGCATGAATGGAAGTTCTGGAGCTTGGGACGCAAATGAGACGCAACGGAGAGGGAATGTAACTCTGGAGAGATGTTCTTCTGTAATTTCAGAGAGAGGAAAGCTGAGAGTGGGGGAGGAGAAGAAAAGTGGTGGGAGGTAAATGGAGTAATGGAGGAGGAATTCACGATTTGCTCCCGAGGAAGTAACGGATATTAATTGGAAGCGATGGAGAAATTTTGGGACAGATGGATGAAAGTTGGGGAATAAAAAAGTCGACGAAGGAAGAGAATGATATTTCACATGAGGAATAAAATAAGAAAGTACGAGGGAGAAAGTGGAGAAAAAATATTTATTATGGCTCTTGGGGCCTGCCATTTCTTTTGAGGTTTGCAAAATGGCAAAATGACTGAAGGTGTGGTCGCAGCCGGAACTTTGGACCAAAATTCCTGGTGCCGGTGTGGTAACCAGCTGTACTGAATTTTGCAGTACAGTACTTCTATGCATGAACTTGCTCTGCTAAAAATATTATTGTGCTGCTTTTTACATTCTATCTTGTAACGTACTGTAAGATACGATAAGACTATGCTTTTAGTAAATACTTAGCCTCCAAGTGTTGCTTTCCATATTTTAAGTTCGGCAGTAAAAGATGATTAAACTTTCTAGGAAAAAGTGTGTCGGTTGCAATGCTTTAAAAATGTAAACAGAAAATGTTGTTCCTTTGTAGAAGGAACGAAGAATCGCGTTACATTCGGTTTAACGTTCAGCATTCCTGTAACTTTTCAGTGATTTGATCCATCAAACAAATGTTAAAATCCCTAGTCATAATATTTCTTATACATTTACTTTAATCAAATTCGTATATTTCATAAGAAATCCTATTAACCACATGTTCAATGTGTGCATGGTTATATAAACTACCTGAAACGTTTATCACACTTTCATTTTGTACCTCAGTCTTATTTTCAGGTCCTAGTCATTGAACAAGTAATTCCATCAGTGACCTAGTAACTTACATATAAAACCTCCACTTTTTGCATACATCTTGATCATGTTCCTGCGATAAATATAACACTTTGGTTTAACGTTTCCACATCAAATGTATTCCTAAAAGTAATAAAAAATTACTCAATATATAAAGCACTACTTTATTTAAGTTGGAAGCGGTACGGACATCGATTAAAAGGAATAACTCAAAAAGTGCTCTGAGAGTATGGATGAGGAGATATCATTCAGACATGGCGTATACGTACGCTGTGAACTTTTAATCAAATATCATTTGATTATACACTTTTTTAAATAGGGAAATATTACGTAAGTTAATTGTTACTCACGATACTGCAACGTGATTTAATTTTCAAGTGCAACTATAAATCGATCGCATTAAGCATTCATTACTTATACAACACAGTTATTTATACTCAGAAAGAGCTAACACATGTTGAAAACGGTACAAATAACCGTCTATGTTGAATAATTACCGCTCTTCTTATCATAAGAGCTATGAATGAGCCATCCATCGAGTCAAATTTTAATTTCACAAATGAAACGGATCACATTAACCTCGCCGTGTACAAGCTGAACATACGAGTTTAATTTCTATTTATTTTCTCCGGCATCGGGTTGTTTGATAGTCTTAGCAAGACTTATCTTTCCAAGTTCGGTCGTATCATTTGCTCCTGCATGTTATGCCGCCGGCTATGCGGACATTTGGTAGGTGAGAAGCAATAACTTAGCGTCAACAGTCGTTACGATTACCTCGAGTTGAACGGAGATATTCAGCGTGAAATCACAATTTCTACACATCTTGAGGTACTGTAGGCGATGGAAGTATATGTCTGTGTTAACGCTTTGAACCGTGATTTTTGAGCGTATCATTCTTAAGGTCTTAAAGCCTTTCGGGGCTTGGTCTAATCTAGGGCGGCACTAGACGAAAAAGAATTCTATCACCTTGCCAGTCATCTTTCTTCCTCAATAGAGTTTTACTGGATTTATGGCATCAATACAACATCAGAATATGTTCATACAGTAATTTGGGGAATATTTTTATCAATGCAGTGTTTAATTTCCTTTTTATCTTTCTTCAGCTATATAAAACTATTAAAATAATAATAACAATAATAATCAATTTACTTTACTAGGGCAAGATTGAGACTAATTACTAGTAGTATCTTCTCACATTTAACCTTCTGCTTTAGAAAAATTCAAGAAGGTAATAGCTGTTGGAAAGTGCAAAAAAGTGTACAACTTCCTGGGTTTAAAAGCCTAAGTTTCCAGCTAGGGAAAATACACCCTGGAAGTAAACTCCCACAAGGAAGAGGTATAAATAACCTGCAGACCCTACTAATGGTATACCCGAAATTTAAGGACAAAGCAATTTAAGGAATACTAGAAAATTCAAAAAAAAAGAAAGCAAAAGTGATTCAATTTATTTTATTATTGTATGTCCGGTCTCTTATTTATTCAGCTGCATACTCTACGACACGGTATTATATGTAAAGTTTTAAATTCAAAATATAGGCACCTAATATAAATAGAGGAGTTATTATTAATAGAAATGAAGAAAAGGCATTAAAAACAAAGATAGAACTATTAACCGCGATAGTAATGAAAATGAGAAGTGCATTGAAGAAAAAAGGAGATCGGTAGGGGCAGAAAAAAAGATTTGGTGAAATACAAGAAGGGAAAATTGGAAGTTGCTGGGACGGAAAAGAGGTAAGAAAAGCCTTAGTTCAGGGAAAATGAGAGTAGAATGGACGTGGAAAGGAGGAGAGAAAATAAGAAGACGGAAGAGAGGAAATCCACCGAGAATAGAAGACGAAGGGAGAAGAGAAAGGAGTAAACAGAAGATGGAAGGAGGGGTGAAGGGGAGAGATGGAGGCTTAATGGCTGATGAAGTAAAGTTGGTTGTGAGGGGAAAAGGAGAGAGGGGAAAGGGAGTAGACACGTGAGGAGAATGGGAACGAGAATAATCATATCAACTGTTCACCACCATGCGTCAGGAACAGTTTTCCCATACCGACACTTTGGTGTGTCGAAGGAAAGTGACATTGAGGAGCCTTTTTATAAAGGAGAGCCACGTTATTAGAAACGAGAGCAGAAGATGCCCTTCATATTTTAAAGCTCACAAGACGCTACCGATCACCGCGGAAATACGGGTAGAGTTTTGCAGTGTGTCTAAATGAAACATTACAGTAGCCGATCTCTAATGGAAACTGGCGCAATCTACATCATCGTATTAAATCCTAAGCTATACGTGTCGCACGATCTTTGTTCTCCGTTTAAAACACACTTTAAACATAAATATTTTCTTTCGTTAAGACTCATTCAAACTATATTTTCTCTAAAAGGTAAGTGTGGATCCGCTATTATAATGGTTTGTTAGATCTAAATTGAATATTATTTATAATTATTTAATAATGGTATTTTGTTTAGCATATGCAGGACTCCCCAATTACATATTCTATAATAAAATACACATATAACACACATATAATAAAAGAGAGAAATTACGAACGTATAAAGAATTATGGATATGAAACATGAGCATAATTTCATTATAAAAGAAAAATATTGAAGTTTATTTAATTATTGAGTTGGCTTTCTTTTTTATTACATTTGAAGAGCCTGCGAAAGAGTCTATATGATCAGAAAGTTCATTGACATTTTAAGGATTGGAGAGAATTTATGTAAATACTGTTTGGAAAAGGAACAACCACGAGGGGCGATTGAAGAGTTCTACGATTATAGTCAACATCTATGATAATCCATCATATGTATGGAAGATTTACTATTATTTTCACTTTAAGTATGAAAACCATTATAACACCGAACCTTAGAATTCCTTTAAAATTGGATACATTCAACAATAGATAACTCCAGCACCATTAAATTTAAAAAATCGCTTAAAAAGTAGTCTCAGAATATTAGATCGGAAACACATGTCATCGTTAAAAATCATTATTAGTTGAGTAATCTAAGATGAAAAAGAAGTAAAAACGAACCGTTTCTCATTCTGTTCGATTACACTCAAGTCAGCGAACAAGACTATTATACAAAAAGGTTTATCCCTGCCAGCTACATACACGAGAGGGAATCCAGCAGCTGCATGAGAAATTGCCTCCAAGGTGAATTAATTTCAGTGAAATTCTAAGCATCGGTTTCTATGAATAATTAATCATCACCACCATCATAATGGGTCTTCAATCCGAGGATTGATTTGTGTCAGTCTTCCGTCGGATATTCCCTCTCTTGTTTGCCTCTTCATTCTCTTAGTTCCTTGTTTTTCCGTCTTCCGTAAACAATCTTCCTAAGTTCATATCCAGCCAACGATTTTCCTTACAACGTTACGAATAGTCGAAATCAACCGAAATAAAATAAATAGTGTTCTAACCATGAAATATAGATTTTCTTTTGAATCATTTAATTTAACTAGTGGTTATCAGTAACGAAAACATCCAACAATAAATCGGCCTTTTAACTAACGCTCTAATGGATGACGAGTATTTCAACAGAGGACTGTACAACCATTAAGACCCAAGGAATAACAAGTGTGAAAAATAGAAAAACATTGAAACAAAATTAAGCAAGCATTTGAAACATAAACGCAAAAGTAACCTCATTTCGTGCGAATTTTGAACTCTTTAATGAAAAAATAATACCACTCTCACTCGTTCTATTCGTACATTACAAAAATTACTAAAGAGGAACTCGTCAATTATTCTTTGAAATTACGCATTAACGACTGCAAACTATTTAGTCATACTGGAGAACTAGAAAGGCTTTGCAGCAGAGTTCTACACTGAAATTTAAAAGCTTGTTCGGAAAAATTACATATCTGGAAGTTAGATATCTATTCTAGAGAGCTAATATTCCTAGAAAAGCACAAAAAACTTTTTCAATAAATAGCGGACAGCTAGATTGAACGAATAATCTTACATTGAAATGGCGACTATTGACTGTTAAAAGGATTTCATTAAAGCAGGAAAAGGAACAATGAGAACTTGTATTTGCATTAAATAACTGATGAAACGCTAAATATGTTACTAAGGAGAAACGGACACGAATAAAGTCTGACAGGACCGGGACTCGAACCCGGATCCACTTTCCGGGTGACTGCTCTAACTAATTAAGCTATAATGTCAGAACAATTGGCTGGAGCAGTCACCCGTAAAGGGGAAGATCCGGGTTCGAGTCCCGGTCCTGTCAGACTATTTTTATGCCCATTTCTCTTTCGGAATATCCCTAGACGGACACCTTTAAGTGCGATGTTACACTTCACCCTTTCCATGATAAATATATATTGAGATGTATGTAATCCATCAGGTGATTTTCTATCACCTGATGATATCACATTTGTGATATCACATTTGAATAATTTCGACGAAACGTTAAATATTTCCGTCATAAATTGGAACCAAGTAGATGAAAATTCTATTTTTGGAATTGCCGACATCCCTTTAATATCGTCATCTTCTTCTGGCAGACCAAATTACGGAAATTGCATTTCAGAATTATTTCTCCATTACATAGTGTTTCTTTCATCTTTTCTTTCATGGCGGAAGATTTGTCTTAAGCTGGCTATTTCCTCACTCAGTCTTATATTTAAGCCGTAGAGAATTCCCTCAGCGTCTGCTTTTGGGGAGTGTTATTATAAAAGGAACTCTTAAGAATATAAAATAACTCAAGCATTCTCTACCTCGAGTACAGCATTTGAACGGCCTATCCTCCCCCGCCCTTCATACTCTCTCTGCATTCTCGTCAATCCTCCTAATTTTCAAATCGCACCGTTGCTCTCCTTTGCATTACTCATTGAAAAAAGAAAGCTATCTCAAAAATCCTCTTCGAACGCTATTTTAGCGATTTACGTGCCTCTCAAAGTGCGAAAAAATAATCGCTGAGCGAGTTTTAATGCGGCATAAGCACTGGAAAATAGTTTTTGTAACATTTTCCTTTGTTTTTCTTAGGCTCTCGGCTTCTTCCGTAGCACGCGTTTATCTTTCCTATTCTGTTTGTTTCTTTCCACTTTATTCTGTTCATGCTTCCAATTTAAAAGATTGCTCGGCGAGAAATCATTCCTTCATTATTCTTTTTCCTTTGAGTTTTCAGCGAGAAGGAAGCTGCGAAATGATGAACAGTAGTATCTGAGTAAAATTTGAGACATAAAAGAACCGGTATTTTTATCCGTTGGCCTGTAAAACGTTTAATCAGAGAGAGTGACATGGCTTATGAATCTGTATATTATAAGTTCTTGAAATCTTTCCTAAATAACGTATCAATCAAATGCTTTCAAGTATAACCTAACTGAAATATAGTTTCTAGTTACAATATACGTTTTTAATTGTTAGTGCCAATTGATCAACATTAACAGATTTTACTGCATAGATATAAACAGAGAGAGTGACATGGCTTATGAATCTGTATATTATAAGTTCTTGATATCTTTCCTAAATAACGTATCAATCAAATGCTTTCAAGTATAACCTAACTGAAATATAGTTTCTAGTTACAATATACGTTTTTAATTGTTAGTGCCAATTGATCAATATTAACAGATTTTACTGCATAGATATAAAAATTTGAAATTATCCCGTGTTTAACTATCTACAATAATAATACAGTAATACATTTTCACTGAGTCATGCCTAATGCATACTCCCTGTACCTGTCATGCGCGTTTCCTTCCATTTCCACCGAGCTAGCACAACAAACGTCAAATGTATTCTGGAAATGTCCATGCTTTACCCTTCCCATGCCCCAGTTTTGATAGAACTATGACATGGCTCTGTCCTTCAG
The DNA here is from genome assembly GCA_000376725.2 of Ladona fulva. Lineage (NCBI taxonomy): Eukaryota > Metazoa > Arthropoda > Insecta > Odonata > Libellulidae > Ladona > Ladona fulva. The sequence goes on from KZ308535.1 coordinate 826,756, forward strand.
TTGTTTTTCTTTCCACGTCTGTGAATGGATTCCCTATAATTAACGTATTTGACAATTCTCGGAGTTATGGAGAAATAACAGATTTTGAAAAATTGACATTTTTTGAGCCCATTCGTATTTCCAGCGATTGACAGTCACTGTAATTTTGTAGAAGTTTCACATACACAGTGCTTCTGTGCAGTGCATGCAATTTTTCCATTCCATCTTGTAAAAGAACTGCAAGGCAGCTTATTTTCGATTTCAAACCCTTTGCATACTGGAGAGAAGACCATTTTCGGAGATACACGGACAAAAGCTGATTGGTTCTACATAAAAAGGTTGGCAGAGATAGCAGTGTTGCAGATATATTACTTTCCCGTTGCAGCAAATACCTCTAGAGATTACAGGATACGTGATGAAGTTGTTTGAACGAGTGAAAGTTCGGGAATACGAGTGTTCATTACACACCACACATCCCCACAGAGAGTTGTTCATCTCCGTGTGTAAACTATATGCTGGGCTGCAACTCCCATCCACAATTACATGGAGGCTAATTACAAGGCGAGCAAATGTTCGCTGAAACGACTAGTTCAACAAGATGAGGTAGGTATGAAATCTCCTCAGGATAGATAATAGAGGAAGCATTCTATTCTAACAACCAGTTCGAGGAACTACTCTGACATACAACGCAAAACTCCCGATATAACAGTTTTTTTCTGTTAGTAATGCAAGTTTTATGCATCAATATACTATTCTATTCTAAAGAAAAAGGAAGGAAGGCAAAGTAGAAGAAAGCCAGGCGCAGTTATGCGACGTACTGTGAAATAATGTAAAAAAGAGGTTGGTTAAGTTACAACCTTAATTCTTTCCGTGAAACAATTCTTATGGTCCCTGATTTACAAAGATGCCCATTTTATGAATGAAAATAATTTAAACATTTGAAAAATTTTTCACGGTTTGTAGTGAAATTCCATGTCAAAATCACTTGAAAAGTTCACAAGTTCTACTGAACTGATTAAGAGGACAATTTATTTACGTATCGCATAAGTTCTTATCTCGATAACAAAGATCAATAAGAAAAGTTAGCCTATTTTATTTTTATTTTGAATAAATTGGACAGAAACGGAGCATTCTTAATAATTCAATTAAACATTTCTTCGCGAATCGAAATTTATATTGCCATTCAACTTCAAGACTCATATTTTCGTCAGTTAGCCTACAAGCATCGAGCGTATATTTTTAAAATGTTTACGAAGTAGTTGTAACCCACTTTATTACAAATTTACTCCGTACGTATAATAAAAGACTGCCAGGAAATGAGGGGAAAACCAAAATGCATAACCTGAGGATGAAATTATTCAGGATCGCTGAAATGCAAAGTACAGAACTATAAGAGATCTTACCCTAATTCAGTGGCTATGGTTCCGTAAATGCGAGACATTACTTATGTTCCGAAGGATTCGCTGCAATGGCTTTGTTAGAAACATGCGTGAGCAGATAGAAATGAATGGGAGATAGAGTGCTGGGCGGAAAAGAAAAGAACTTGAAAAGCGAGGATAGGTGTCTAACCCTATTACTTTTCCAAGGACTTAATTTATCTCTTGATCGCTGATGGAAAGGGAATTTTGGGCTTTGTTAAAGGTTTATTTTTAGCCAAAGCTATTCCGCTTACAATCTACGGATCAACAAGGATGTTTTCTGAAGGATATCTTCTGGTTGGGGAAATTCCTATTAGTTTTTATCTCCGGAATAGAAAGTGAGGAAGTTTCCGATCTAATTTAGCGATTCATTTATCAAGCATTTAAGGTAAAATTGTTTCATTGTTTCTGTTTGGACTAATTACATTGGGTCTTTCTGTTAGTTCGATTAAACCGAAATGAGAATTAGTTTTGCTTCGCGAGGAATTTGCTATTTTTGGTACACCCACGAGGCTCTTAATATTACCATACAATCATCAAATATTGCCTTCTGATGAATGCATATCACTACTTCCTTCCCAATTAATGAATTGAAATCGATCTGAATCCTATATCTTGCCGAGTAATGGATTTGGGACACCTGCTGCACGTGGCTCTATAATTCAAAACAGATGGACATTTTAATCTTACCTTGCTACTAAGATAGGCTGTGGGAGCATGTGTTGGAGTCATAGTTTGCTATTGAAGTGGCTCCTTAGTTAGCGACGGCCTTAGTTAACGACGCACAGTCTCCCGGATAGCCAAGTGGGCAACGCGTTCGACTTCGGTGAAAGCGGTCCCGGGTTCGATTCCCGGTGGGAGACCATGTGCGAAATGACCTAAGCTGTCGAAGCACTTTTAACAATACTACTACGACGTGCAGTTGTATTAAAAATTGTCTTGGATTAACGACTAAGGCTTTGGTTTACCACGCTCTCTGGTTAATACTGACAATTAAATACAGAAAGAAAAGAGAAATGGAACACGGCAGATAATGAATTAGAGGTCTAGAAACACACCTTCAGCCGTATGTCGGCAGATGGACTCGCGTACGGGTAATGATTTCCCATCGTGGAATCCTTGAGAATGGAAACATTGCTTCCGAATGTTTCCGCATAGGGAAATTCCTATCAATCGGTAATCCGGAACTTCCCGTTTGCTTCCAAATGCGAGTTCTGTCTACACGGTTAACGGATTGTTTTTAAACATCTAATGAAAATCTCCTTTTATGATTATTCATTTTATTAATGATAATTTTTGTAGCAAATGTAAATTAGTAAATTATAGGTACCATAATTTATAGCATTAAAATTAGTTATCTGCATATTTGACAAGTATTGATGTGTGGGAATTACGCCATGGATAACAAAGGTTTTTGTGTTCTGTTCTAGAAAAATTTCTTTGATTCGCATGATTACTTAGCAAAACAAATAATATACGTAAAATTCAATACTTCTTCATAGTTCCCCACGATGTGCATATTATACGGAATCATTAAGTATGCGGGGTGGAGAATAATGGTGGAAGGTCGAAGAATTGCAGTTGACTGTGAAAATTTCAGACAGGAAGTTTGATACGGTCAATTAAAGGTAAAAATGGCACTGACAAAAAAGGCAACTTTTTCCGAAATGCCTCACGTCCATCCTGTCATATCCTGTCTATCACCCAAGTCGTCCTCTGTTCATTCTGGGTTCCGTAAACTGTCGTTCAGAGCGATCAAACTCTGACAAGGGAAATCTGCGCGTCATTCACTTAGTCACATTCGACTCACGATAGCTCTCGGTCACACGTACGCATGCAGTTAGGGCCACGTGTTTTTGTGAGATTATGATGGACAGTGTAGTCAATTTCGGTTCTTCTGATTGTTATAGTTCAGCAGCACCCTAATTTCAGCAGAAAAAAATTGGACAGCAATCTTTCTTAGAAAAATGGTGAATGAGAAAATATTTGAGAACGCTCACATACAAAGCACGAAGAGGAGATTTAATCTGCATGATTCTTCAGGTAAGTATTTAAACACTGAAGAAAAAATCTGAATACCGCAAAATTCTGAAATATATTGAGAAATAAAAGTATTAATAATATTTTCTATGGCACAGTATTTCATTATTCAAGTAAATACTGTGGCATCCAATGATTCTCGAAACTCTCATTCCGTTTTTAGAGACTTTGAGGCTAAGGCGACTGGTGGCTCGCTAAGCGGCACTCACCACCGCCACGGTCCTCACAGAGGTAGCGATTCTGTCTTTTATTCTATATACCATTACTTTTAGGGACCTCCTCGTCAAAACCTTTTGAAAAGTTCTAATATAGGTTATACTAAACTGTTAAAGACGACAATTTATTTATCACATGTACTCTTATCTCGATAACAAAGGTCAATACGAGTCACAACAGTAAGCCTGTTTTATTCTGATTCTGAATAAATGGGACAGGTTCGGGGAATTTATAATTATTGAATTAAATAATTCTTCGTGAATCAGAATTTATACTGCCATTCACTTCAAGACTCACATTTACGCCAATTTAACCCCTTTTCTACCAAAGTATAAGTTTCATGCGAAATCTAAATTCGCGAAAACGGCAGCGTTTTCCGGAGAGAACCTAACACTTTTGTCTACTACATTCAATCAAGGACTGTTTATGATTAATTCCCGAAAAGAAAACTCTCTTCAAAGCAGTAAGAATCAATCTTCACGCTCTTGGGGCACTAAAAGATCTTCTTCTTTACTTTTAATTATGCAGAGAGCCCAGAAAACCGAGTCTTTGTAGAATTAAAATCGGAGCGTTACCGAGTGAAATGAGCCGTAACTTAACAAACAAGGAATCTGAGTAAGCGATTAAACGATGAACGCGCAAATTACGCAGAAGGCCTTTTTTTCGGTGCGTTGAGCGTGGAATTCGTTGCTAAATAGAGGGTAAGAACCTCTTTTTTCCCCCACCGAGCAGATGGAAAAGCCCGACACGGAGCCTGAGGGGGCGAGTAGAGAGGAGACGCCTCCAAGTCCCATCGCTTTCCCGAAGTATCTCAGGGCGCCATTCCACCTCATCTCAGCGTAAGCAAGTTAGCGGGCACTCTCCGGGATGAAATGGCCGAGTTTGAGCAAAGGGTAAGAAAAAGGGAGAGAGAGGGAAACCCTGTGAAAACATGAATGTAACATAGTGGCGATAATAGGGGAGAGCTATTACATATGGATTCTGGAGGAAAATATGGGGTGAATGGAAACAAATTACAAAGCTTGATGTGTGTGGGCCTTGGGAAGAAATTAAATGAGGGTAAGGAGGAGCGGGAGGAGAGTAGAAAGGGTGGGTGCAGAGTATAAGAAGGGGTGGGAAAATAAATAATGGGAAAGGGTGAGGGAGGTGTAGGCGGTGAAAGAATTATGGGGAAAAGAAAGAACGGAAGGAATTTGGAAAGAAGAAGGGAAGGCGACGGAAATGAGCTGGAGAAAAAGGAAATAAAGGAGGGGACGGTGAGAAAAAATGAGAGAAACAGAGGCATAAAAGACATAAGAGAGAGGTAGAATGAAACGAAAGAGATTTAGTAAATGAACTGATATAAACATGAAGAGGATTAACAGGGCAGATAAATTAACAAAAGTTCCCATATATTTCGAAACAGAGATCTCGGGGGCCTTATTCAATTGAGGATATATTTTCTTTACTATCTTGAAATTGCACAAGGTATAATTTGCAGATTAGGAACGATGACTATTTTATTATTTTAGAAATGTAAAAGTGAATCCGTGAAAGGCACGAAAAGTGATTGCATTGAAATATTATAGTCCTTATAATACGAAACACATTAGTAGGCATCATATATATAAAAAGCAAATGTCTGTCCGTCCGTCCGTCTGTCCGTCCCCCTATTTATCTCAAATAAGGGTTAATTTAGAGATCTGAAACAAACTCCATTGTGTTTCTACGATGCTGAAACCCTCAGGAAAACTATTCTCATCTACATAAAGGCCCGGGTTCGAACCCAGGAGTCCATAATACGTTTCCATAAAATTTGTCAGAAATTTACGTAAAGTAGACTTTCATGACTTGAAAACAGTAGAATAAATATTATAAATATTGGTAAGAAATATTTTGAGTTATTATGATCTTACGACGAACTGTTTCTGGCTTAGGAGGACCTATACAATATTAGATATATTTAAACTAAATAAAGTTGCGTCATGCTTGACGGGGGCGTTCACCAGTTTGCAATACAAGCGGTCTACATGATATCGTAATATTGTCTACATTTTTAATAGTACAACCTAATATTTATCTTCTCATTTTCCTTTCCTCATTTATCATAGGACCCCCCGGGTTATATTCAGCTATTGACCATTATATTATGCCACAAACTTCTTTTCTTCTTTTTTATTCAAACTTACATGCATTCGTTTCACATAAAAAGGCACAATTGTAATAATTGTTTATTCGTACTGTGTTTCTGATCGTTATTAGCTTGTTTGTTTTCATATTCCTTATTAACTGCCTATTCTATTGTATTGTTCAATTTTCAGTAATGTTAAATGTAAAACAAAAGAGTTAAGTCTAAATTTCGTTCGAAATAAGGATGTATGTTCGTATTTTAAAAATTTAAATGAGCTGGATTTTGCCCGCAGGCCATAATTTTTGGAAGAGTTTTTAACCCTAAATTAAGAGGAAAAAGAACAAAAGGCTTCTGAGAAGCAGATGAATAAGAGAGTGACGAGGATGAAATTAGACACTCACGTATTAATTAAAGAACGAGAGGTTATCAAATTTACCCTCTAAAGAGAAAGGGAAATGAAAAACATTGATCGGAACGAAACCGAAAAAGAATATAGCATACAAGAGAGAAGGATACGCTGAAAGAAGGGATGATAAGCCGAAAATATGACGAGAAACACCGGCAGAAAATAAAGGGTGGATTTCGAAACCATTCAGATGGACATAAGATAAAAATATAAAACCCAAAGATTGAAAGTGAAGGAAAGGGGTTGAAGGTATTGGAACGAGAAATCGGAGTGAAAGCGAGAAAGATAGAACAAACAATCATAAAAGCAGACGCCGAGCAATAAGGAAGATTGGCGGAGGTTGAGATGAGATTGAAAAAAAGTGTTTTTCGGCGGGGACCGAAATGCTTGGGAGGCAGCGTCCGGAATATCGGCCGGGCTTAGGAGCTAGAAGAGATAGGGAGAGAGAAAAGGGGTTAAAGGAGAAGGAAGGGGGCGGCTGTAAGAGGGAGCGTTGACTTTTAATTCGATAAGGTTGCCGTGAATCGCAGGAGGAACTAATTGCAGAATCACGGTGGCGTTCGGAAACGGTCGGAGGCAAAACAAGTGGCGGCGCCGTCCTCGACGTTACATGCGTTCGATTCTCCGATAACAGGCGTTTTTCTTCCTTGGCTACCCTCGGCCCGTCTTCCAATAACCTTTCCCTTCTGCCACTTCTCTTTTTACCTCTGCCCTCTTACAACCAAACTTTTCGGCTGTATTTAACCGAGAAGCGTGGCTTTTACTATGGACGAAAGTGTGTACATAATATATGTTAGATTTTTCTCACGTGGCAATCAATATAAACAGAATTTAAAGCTGATTTATTTAAATTTGCAATTAGATGCAACTAGTCAGTTTTTTACCGAAGATTATAATCTACATCTGCATAAATACCCTGTAAGCCTCCTTTGACGTGTGGCAGGGGGTGTTAGCACTAAGCGTTCGAGTTACCTCTTTAGCTTATTGTTCTTGCCTATCGTTCGCGGAAAGAATGAGTCCATAAAACGACTTGTCCTCGCATCTATTTCTCCTATTTTACGCTCATTGTCGGATCGGCCGAAGTAGCAGGGGGTCGCATAATACCAATTACGTCTTCCGCGCATGCACTTTCTCTACACTTAGCAACCAATCGCAACCTTCTCCTTTCTTTCCTAAAAGTCCTAGAATTTAAATATAATTACTTAACGTATATATGTTTCATGTGGATAGAAAATAAGACCAGGTATTTTAATCATATTTGCTCCAAGAGACAAATTACAGAACCCTACTTCACAACATTTTCTCTACCTTAAGGTGACGATTACTCGTCGAAATATTTGCATGGAATATTGTGTATTGTGGAAGAAGTAAAAGCTATTAAACCTCTTAGTGAAGTTAACGTGTTACTCTGTCAGAAAACAAACCATTTGCCGTTATGGACTTCTACAAATACACGGGGTCATCTCTTTCGATTATTTGATGAGGGACTTTCGTTCAAGAAAATTTTAATATTTCATAAAACAACTCAATCTGTCGATATAACAAAATATAAATTTTAAAATAATATAAATAATTTACTTTGTTAAAAAATGGAAAAATTTGCCTATATGAGTCTTTCCGCCCTTCCCTAAAAATCACTGAAAGCGTATGAATAACATATAAAGAACTTGAATAGACGATATTGTGTGCCACTGATGAAGTGCTCTTGGAGTAGGTGATTATCTGATTGGGTGATGTACGGTAGGGACTTGTTCTCGGGAACGCTACGGTTACCATGATGACCTACTGAGAACCGTGAAAAAATTGTATGGCAAAAAAGAGATGTATGGTAAAGAACAATAGTGGATGCATGTAAACCTGTATGGAATAACTTAGCTTTCATGTAAAAATGTATTATTTATTAGGGACATATCTACTTTGAAATAGCGTATTGACGGAGATAGAAGACTCCACGTTGTAATCGTCAATAATTTAACATTATTGTAATTCATATTATGTAATAATATTAATATAGCACTGCATTTTATTGTAGTACTTAAATCAATTACACTGCCACCGGACTACTTATCCAACTGTAACAAATTGATTAACTAAAATATATTAGTCTTATCAGTTCATAATTTAGTTCTATGACGTTTCTTACCCCTGACGAATAAGAACCGTCTGTATCGCTCACTGCCTTAATTAAACCAGGCTTTATTTGTGGGTACGACTCATGTTACAAACATTCTGTAAATCAATCCTGGGATTATTTTCATGCTACGCCTTTTCGGTGAAACAGGGTGTATATGCAGAGACGCATTGGTCAAATTTGATTTGACTTCCCTTATATCTAATTCAGTTAATTAGTTTAATAATATAACCTGTATTAGGTCAGAATTTCATTCACAGCGTCCGAGATATCCACTAATTTTATGTCTACAATTTGATTTTATTCGTTGAACATGAAAAAATTTAAAAAAAGGAAAACTAAAAACGAATTCAAAGAAAATATTTCTTATAATCCATATATCTTCCTTTCTTTAGTAAAAAACGGAAGCAACGAATATGTAAATTTAATTTGTTTTAAGAAATCATGTTAAAGAATTTTTATTTAAGAATTTCAATTAAAAAGGAATAACTTGCTAACTCCCTTGAGTGCGATGAATGAACGTAATGGTACGTGACATAATAAATTATGCAGGTAAACAAGCGGCAGACGAAAGGATTTTAATCATATGTAACAAGCAATTACAGCTGAAAAAGCTTGAATTATCTCTAAATGAATGTCAACCTCATGAAAAGGAATTACAATGAGAAATGTTTACTATTATTTATTTAAATTTATTTTCTATTTAAATTTATTATTTATNTATTTATTGTTTATTTGAATATTTTTTATTAGTAGGTCATTGTTGATTCTATTGATAGAGGGTTACCACCGCATACAAGTATACAAATTAATTATATAGGTTTTGTTATGACATTAATTTAGATTTTCTTATATATGTAGAGGAAACAAATATTTTTCGGAACATTAATTTATACTTCTTCCCCAATGAAATGAATCAAGATCGGGTTGATAAATGCATCAGTGTCGACAAACGATTTTCAAAATGTTGTACATTTTAAAATTCTTCCAACTTTCCAGTTATTTAGGATTCGCGCAAAAAGTGTTTTCGTTTCGTTTTTTCATCAAACAATGATTTAATAATAATTCACCAAAATTTCTTTGATCTCAATAATCGCATTTTTGATGATATCTTAAGTTATTTGGCCCACGTAAATGAAATATTGATTGTCTAAAGTTATAAGAATAAAATTAGTGCTAATAACAACAGGATGTACACACATTGACAAAAAATCACACACCAAGGAGTTGTCGTCTTTCTGTAAAACTCCGCATACGGTTCCATCACAGATAGATAGTCAATTGATTAGCCCATCAGAGACAGTGAACGCACACTGTCAACCGTGGCCAATAGAGGCTCGTTAAGTTTACTCGAATGTAGTGGCTCGTTACTGGTTGTAGAAATGGTCGATTCGAAATGCCTCTGTGACGTAATGGAAGAGATTTTACCGATTAGAAAAGGGTTGCATTATTGGAATCTGCGAGGCTAGATGGTCGTATAGACGGATTGGCCGAAACCTAGGCCGTTCTGACCCGACTGTTTTGACCTGTTGCGGCCAATAGATACGTGAAGGAACGCACGCACGGCAATCGGGCTCACGGCACCGTCTGATCACTCGGAGAAACGATCGTCGGATTCTTACACAAGCAAGAGAAGGTCCAACAATTTCGTTGTCTGTCATCCAGGCACCATCGTTACAATAGTAATAAATTTCATTTCTAAGGTACGTTGACAGCCTAGGTCATTTTTCACCATCATTACAGGCCCTTAAGGCTACCTGAACTGTTTCCAGGCGCTTGGTTAAAGGAAATTTTGTCTCCCATTATGTGTTCTGCTATTAACACCCAGCAACGAGCCAGTAACTGAGCTAACTGGACTGCTACAGATGGGAACCGGGTTGTTCCTAATGACGAATCTAGGTTATCTTTGTGCTCTGGTGACGGCCATTTTTGTGCCTGGGGACCTCGTGGTGAGGCGTTCAATCCTGAATTTGATGTGGTGCGACGCATCGCCCCCACCGCTTGCGTTCTTTCACAAATGACAGTCGGTATCCCTAGTAGTGATACTTTGGACAGCAACAGCGATATTTGTAGGAAATTCTGAGGCCACATGAATTGCCACTTATGGCTGTCCTTCCAAGAGTTTTTTTGCCAATAAAATAATGCTCGGCCGCCCATGGCAAGACTGTCAAAGGAATAGCTTCGTAACGATTAAAATTAAAATTGCCACACTTCCGTGGTCTGTCCGATAACCACATTTATCACCAGCCGAACATTTCTTGGATCAGCTAGAATGCCAATCTCAGCAGACTAGAGGTTTACAAGGTCTTGAGAACCAGTTGCACCAAATATGAACTGATACGCTGCAGGACACTATACGAAAACCTCCAAGACCACCCGTATAATATCTTGTATCTAAGCTAGAGGTGGGCACACACAGTACTAGCATATCGATTCAAGTGTTCAGTCTTCCGCAATAACATTCTTGTTTTGCTCTAAAATTGTTATCCTTTACTTATGTTAAGGTTAAAATCATCCATATCAATGTATGTACGTAGATTTTCGTGGCGTTCTGTAGATCTCAGCATGACTTCCGTGTTCTCTGCCACGTCTGATGACATCATCGGTCATCAGACAACAACCAACGTGGCAGAGAACCTGGAAGTCATGCTGAGATCATCCATATCAAGTTTCACGAAATTCTCACGGCTCTTGGTAGGTATTTTATATTTTTTTCAAGGAGTATGAAATGGTTCAGGAGCTCCTTTGTCCCGAGGCTCCTCCATCGCCAATCGAAGTGGTAGAAGTTCTAATATCTAGATCCTGGAAATTGTGACGGCACCCTCTGATCTGACAAATGACACTACTTTCAGCAACCCATCTTTTTAATGTAACCTCAAATTATGTGCAACGGTGTGAATTCTAGCAATATTTCCTGAGCTATACCTGAAGATGGCTGCAAGGCCAAAATAGGTCGAATGTTACTTTGTTTGTGGAAAATACGATTTTCTGCTTTCGTTTATTAAATAGCGTTCCACCAAGTCTGGTTGAATCATGTTGATTAACTAAGGAGTGTTTCTGTTAAAAAATGCGAGTCCGTCTCATTGCGAGCATCATCATGCGAGCGACATTATTATATTGGTAGTATATTATATTTAGGTGGTTGAAAATCATAAAGGGGATCTTCCAATGGATTAACCATAATCACAAGGGATTAATCAAAAATCTAACTGGTGCTTGTTAATTTTCTCCGTCAAGTTTATAAAAATCGCCGTCATTCACCTATTTAGTATCATGCTTTAACAGATCTTTCATCAATACTATCTGAATACTATATTTCGACAAACAAAAGAAGAATGTCCAAACAACAATTACCTCTTAATAAAATGATAAAAAAGGGTTCATATAGGTGATAAATTCATTAGTTAAACACTTGAGGCATAATAGAGTGCATATATAGCTAAGATAATACTTCAGTTTAAATCTAGACTAATTTGTATATATGGCGAAGCGATAAAATTGGACTTAATGATCCACTTAGCTTAAGCCAAAGGGCGGGATAATTTGAAGGATTCATTGACCACTGCCCGTTCAGGAAGTTAGACAAAGGCTTAGTTTCCAGTGCTAGATCGTATCGCTCCCCATCCTCCTGATCGCTCTTCATGCTAATTTCATGCAAAGCATTGAAATTGTGTTGTAGCAGACGACCCCAAGAAGAGGACCGCATCCCTTTTCAAAGCCCCGTTGCCAGATATTGTGTGAAGGTTCTCATTTTGCCAACTTTGAGCTTGAGCCTATCTTATTAATTTCCATATATTAATTCAGATGGCTGGGTGGAAGATGGATGGAGAGCTAGCGGAAACCCCAAATAATGCTGATGACTTATTTAAATGAGGGATATCATTATCCGTTGATCATATGCAACCAGCTCGTAGCGAGAGAATTTTCATAATCATCGTTGCCAGGAAGCTGTAGATTGAATTTTCTAGATAGGAATGCGTAGAGGGTGAGAATTGCTTTAAAAAGCCAATTTTCAACTCCTTCATGATAATCTTTTAACAAAGAATTTTAGCAATAACTCAAACTTGATGATAATAAAATGATTTAGAGAAAAANAAGGGAATTGGTGCAGCAGGTGAACAGCAACCGATTTATTCAGAAGAGATGGAGGCGTAATAGTGTCTTGTTTCCTCGGAATAGGAAATGTAAGGGAAGGTCGGATGGAGAATTGAATAGGGGTCCAAGGGAACGAAGAAAAGGGTTTGAGACTGACAGGGACGAGATAGGGATGAAATAAAGGGTAGTGAGTCGGTGATTGTCTGGGATGAAAACTATATAAATATCTAAGATAAGAACATTGAAGTTATCAAAATGAAGATACCAAAAATTAGAGATATAAACGTTGAAGATATATCCATTGAAGGCATAAATATTGAAGATATAATTTATTGTGTGCGTTGGTACACACCTTTTAAACATCCCATATTCGTTCTGCGCTTTCCTGGAAGTTTTTGAATCACCTCCCGTGTACTCAACCGTGGCAACTCTAGTTACGCTGCAAAAGAAATAACGATTTTCAGAGCTTTTTCGAGAATTCTTTGCCATCTCGGCTCTAACCTTCCTACAGTCAGTTTTTCCTCCGAGTAGTATCTCTCCCTTGCCCCTTTATATCTCCACCAGCTCCTTGTGCCATTCTTTCACGCCGTAGCTTCCTCCCTCTCTCTGAAAACTGATAAGATTCAACGTCTCAGNTTTCCACCCTTGCCGAAGACGGCCGCGCGAAAAGGGGGCGTTTAACTTCTGTAAAAATATGAAAATATGTATATTAAACGCGATGGCAAATCTTCAATGCCTACAAAACAGGAAAATTACTGAGCTTTCAATAGTACTTGCACGGTATAATATATGTGTTACCTATGCATGGCTATTAATGAAAAGCTATTAATGAAAAGTCCGTAGGCACAGTTACATGTCAATTCAGCGGCCAGTTTTGGAGAATCAAAAAAAACGTCTTTCCGTATGTCCATCGCTCGTATTTCCTGATCCAGGCCTTTGTACGTCTACAATTAACCCCCCATTCTTTCTCGAAACATTTTTTGTATGATTGCCCTTTTCTTCGATAGGTGTATTTTAAGAGTCCCACAGGTCTAGAAAGAACTCTCATTATAATTCAGATATTTAATTTACCTTAAAACACAGTTTTCTAGCCTCAGTTTTGATGCTTTCTCACCTGCCACCGTTCTCTCCAGTCGATACGACATGTGCAAAGGACGATAATAAAATCGAATATAGCAATGTAACATTGACAAACCGAAAGCATATTTTTCCACATCTACAGGTCGATTCCTCATTGNATATAAATATCTAAGATAAGAACATTGAAGTTATCAAAATGAAGATACCAAAAATTAGAGATATAAACGTTGAAGATATATCCATTGAAGGCATAAATATTGAAGATATAATTTATTGTGTGCGTTGGTACACACCCTTTAAACATCCCATATTCGTTCTGCGCTTTCCTGGAAGTTTTTGAATCACCTCCCGTGTACTCAACCGTGGCAACTCTAGTTACGCTGCAAAAGAAATAACGATTTTCAGAGCTTTTTCGAGAATTCTTTGCCATCTCGGCTCTAACCTTCCTACAGTCAGTTTTTCCTCCGAGTAGTATCTCTCCCTTGCCCCTTTATATCTCCACCAGCTCCTTGTGCCATTCTTTCACGCCGTGGCTTCCTCCCTCTCTCTGAAAACTGATAAGATTCAACGTCTCAGATGTACTTCTGCGGTCGCTCTGTGAAACACTGACATTGCGAGGGAACCATTGTCTCTCGCCTCTCCAAGTCGTATCTCCGTTTCAGCCCCTTCGCGCGAAAAATCTTGTTCGGATGAGTACTTTCGTATGAACCAACACTTGAACAAAATAGTCATCGCTTCTCGATTTCCAGGCGCCTTGAAGATGCCTCTCTTTGGGTGAAATAAATAAATGTGCAGTCAAGTGGGGCGCCTCCTTATTGTTTACACGTGTTTTCCTGGCACACTGTGTGCAAATACCCAATGGAAATAAAGGGAGAGTGACGCATTCAAAGATAATTTTGAAAGAAGGATACTATTCACACTTTATGACGTTTGCAGGCGAGATGATGATGTAATATACTTTTAGAAAACGTTCTTTCATTCTGAAACGAACAAGGTATATATTTCGACGATTTATGAAGAATTCGTCTTTAGCATTGTATCAAAATAAACTCATATACAAATTCCTCAGGAGCGTTACGACGTAACAATAACAACTCACTGTTACACTTCATGATTTTATAAAATGTAAGTAATGATGAACCTTTGTTATTACGCAAACAGTGTATATGATTTATGAATTTGAATTCGAAGAGTTTTATATTTATTTCTCACCCTGATTTATTCTGATAGCATTTAATACTTTTTATATCGATAAACTTTGACGTTTTCAGCATTTTTTATTTCAAACGAAGTATATTTGAATACTGAATATGAAGTTGCAGCAAAATATCCATCCATAAAATTTAATATTCGATACTATATTATTTCGATATTATATTCGATATTAACGATATTTTATCGTTAATTTATTCCTATCGCGAGTTTTTACTCTCAGATGCATTTATAATAATACCTTCTTCTATGTCAACCATTTCATTTCTTTCATACCCCACCCTTGCTTCTTTCTAAAATCTAATTTTTAACTTTCATTGCTTTACCTTGGGAATCTGATCCCTAAGAGCGATTCTCTCTTTCAGCTATCGAGACTCCGACGAATACTTCGTAAAACAGCCGTATTGATTGGAATGTAACGTATCTTTTTCTCTGCTCTTCACTCCATCCCATTTCAAGACGGTTATATTGTGATAAAGAAATGACTATGTTCGTTTCGATGGGTATAAGTTTCTCAGCCCTATCATTCTACACACGACAGGTAAGAGATGAAGCTTAGAAATTTTGGAGACAAGGGGATGAAGCACACTTGGACTTGACGATCTATGAATTCGGAGAAGTTAACTTTAATAAGGATTACTTTTATCGCACCAAAACCAAATTTCCATCACTCAAAAACTACTTTTAAGGAATCTTATTGAGATAAAACAATCGGAGTTTTGTAAAATTTATATTTATAGTAAAAGAGAAATGTACATAAGTCGCAAGTACTTATAATACTGTAGAATCATACTGTAGAATTATCCGTTGAATCCTTACTTGGAGAGAAATTAATTATAAATTCTTCGTAGTTGTGGCGCTGGGCGACTGCTTAATAATATTTCCGTGTTATTAATAAGGAGATGCAGGTATTCTTAATTTATCTAGAGATGGAGATAATCTTTATATTAATATTAAAAAGTGTACTCCAGTATCTGGCTAACCCTCCAAATAATTTTTTTAATTGGTTAAATCTGTTACCGATTCGATTCTCAGTGAGAGTTAATATGTGCAAAATGATTTCAGCTGTCGAAACACTTTTAGCAATGCTACTACAACGTTCTGAATT